>JAPMUY010004462.1:0-31315 GCA_026901105.3 Galaxias olidus
TCAGGGCTTTGCTGTAGCTGAGTTACAGCTGGTGAGACTGTTGGAGCTTGTGGTATGAATGGTGGACTTGAAGCTCGCAGTGTTTGAGGTGTAAATGTTGAAATGTGTGGGATGTATGCAGAAGTAGTAGCATGAAGGACTGTATCTGAAGTGAGAAAGGGAGTGAGTGGAGTAATGGGGATGTCTTTGGGTTCTCTCACCAGTTTGTTACTGTAGGGCACGGTAGTGCATTCAAATTGCTCTTCAGCGTCATCATAGACCTTTATTGGAGCCTTTGCTGCGTTTAGTTTTTTGACCTCTTCTAAACGCTCAATTTGTCTACGCTGTTCTTCCATTGCTTGTTGTCTAGCTAGATTTTCAAATTCGAATTGCACTTGATGTTGTTTGCTTTCAACTTCCAGTTTTTGTAGTTCTGCTGCTTGCCTTTCTCGTTCCTCCAAAACTGCCAAGACTTCTTGAGACGCCGCCGCTTCAGCTGCTGCTTCCATCCTTTTCATTGACTGGGCACTTGAGCGAACTGAGTTACCTTTTGACCCTTGTGATACTGACTTTAACATGGAACCTTGTGATCCTAAACTTGACCCAATATCTGGCCATGGCTCTTCGTCCTCTTCCCTTTCAGTCGTTTATGTGCCTTTTGCATTATAAACTCTGTGAGTGACGAGCATGAATCAACTTTTCGCCTCAGTTCTGTGTCAGGAGCATGTACTCGACGAATCTCTTCGTACATGACTAGTACATCATTGCAAGCAGTCTTTATGCTCTCTATTAACTCATTCAGCTCTTCCTTGGAAGCTTCATCAGTTAATATTTCTTTGCTTATTTTAGCGTTATACTTCCATTTTTCATAAAGCATCCTGTATTTACGCTGTAAGGTTTTGAGCCTGTCCTCTTGAAGCTCTTTTCCCTTTTCGGTTAGTGTTCGTGCTCTTTCGCTTTTACGAACCCTTTCTGCTTCGGGTTCGATGTCCTTTGCGTCAGCTTGAGCAGATGACTTGGCTATGTCAGACATCTTGGGGTTGACTTATGTGTGTAACTTTAGCGTGAGTAAGGTTTTACTGTGTCTGACTATGTGTAACCTTTAGCTGTAGTTAACTTGAAACTTGTGTATACAGCAATGTTACATTAACATGTAAAGGTTCCCTTTAAACCACAAAATTACTTAAACATTTGTCAAGATGCACAAAATCTTAATGACAACAGTAAAGAAAACCCCTTTGAATAAATGCAATAAACAAGTAGCTTAAATAGACGGATGAATGAAATTACTTTAGTGGCCCTTTAAACTTGACTTAAACCACTCTTAATTTTCATAAAACACAGTCTCTTGCTTGTTACTACTTGACTTCTTTGCTATAAACCTTATGGATTTCCTTCTTGGCCTTTGGTGTGCGATGAACTTGAGTCTGGCGCCATCTAGTGTCGCACCTCCGGACCGTCACTGTTGTCGTCTTTTGGTCTTCCCACCCGTGCTGAGCAGGTCGAGTTCTCACTGTAGCTCCTTAGTGACAACACAGGCACAGGTTTCTCGGAAACGGGCTCTTTATTTTCTTTTGACAGTGGTTTGAGTTGCATTGCATCCTTATGACACTTCATGCCTTTGCGCCGAATGCCGAACGCCGTGAGAACTACAGAATACACATAAACACAATGAACATTTGCACGGCTTATTACACAGTAATTTCAAGCTAATACAACAACTACCTCGTTGCCGCCTGTCACGTCGGAGTTCTGTGAGTTGCTAGAGTCCATTAAAGTTCATCTTTTCTTGTGATATTGGCAAGCTAGATGACTTGTTTAGCTGCCCAAAAGGTGCCTTCTTCTCGTAGCATGAGGGAAATTTGCGGGCATCGTACTGCACAGTTCTCATTTATACCCTTATCAAATCTCGCGATGACAGTGTTACAGTAGCCGCCAAAAACAAAATACATGTATTCAAACGTTCAAATAAGCATATAAAGGCATGAAATACTTAGCCAAAGGCATATTTTAACAACATAAATAATGAATTTCTAAATTATAATATTTTGGCTTATTTAACATTTTAACAATTATTTACTCACTCGTTTTTAACCTTTTAACTGATTTTTATCAACAAAGTATTTTAATGACACTTACATCACAGTTAATTCATGATTTAACAAGGGGGAGGCAATTACTTTTTCACATAGGGCCAGGTTGGTTTGGATAGCTTTTTTCCCTTAATAAATGAAATCATCATTTAAAAACAGCTTTTTGTATCGACTCAGGTTATCTTGGTCTGATATTAAAATTTGTTTGATAATCTGAAACATCTAAGTGTGACAAATGTGCAAAAACAATAAGTATCTGTAAGGGGTCAAATCCTTTTTCACAGCACTGTAGTTCACAATATTTATATGAATAGAAGAAGTCAGATGTTGAAACTGGCCCCAAGGACGTAGTAGTGCTGCAGCGGTTATTTTAGGGGGCTGGCCACCCGCACTGCCTGGTCGCTGATGGTGGAAACGCAATCACATCGCATTTGCTCAGGAATGCATTTTCTTGGTGATTATGTGATTGCGTCATGCAATCACATACTGTTACCGGAAAGTCATTATTATTATTATTATTAGGCCTGTTTTTTGCGCCTTATCAACGCCCGCAGTTTTGACCCAATCGTATCCATTCCAGTGCCCACATGTTTTGGGTATTGCAGTCCATTGCAATAATATACAGCTAAGTGATCAGGTCACGTGTTATATTTTTTATTATTATTTTTAATCGGTTTTTGGCCCCATTGAAATGAATGGGGAGATGGTTTTGACTGGGAGAGAGTCACGGTCGGTTTTGACTGGGAGGGAGATTTCACGGTCATATGCCGCCATCTAGCGTTGATGTTATGTATTTGCATGTTATGTTTGTACCGACTGTCTTGGTTATTATGTGATTGAAATAACTGCGCATGGAAAACCTGTGCACATCATACTAGTACTAGCAACGGGACTTTACTTAATTTACCACTGGTGTTTCACTTAACAGCAGGAATTGTAAATGGATTACTTTCAACGGGATTGGATTTACTATGAGTACACTGTAGCAGTAAGTGGCCTACTCTCAATCAAATTAAACTGGCTTATGATAGCTTTCTGGAATGCTGCAAAACATAAGTCTTAATGTCCAAATGAAGACACTGGCTAACACCTATCAAGGGTTCCGCACAATGCATACGCGCTGCTGTTAAATTTATTTTTTTGGTTTTGATTTAGTGAACTTTTAACAATCCCAATTAGGACATGGAGCTATGCTACCATGGACGTTAGCTAGCATGCTCGTTAAACCATACAGACGGAACTAGTACTGATGATACCATCTTTCGTTGCGAACGTGACCATTTTGCAATTGATAATTACAGCCCCTTATTAGCCAAAGTTTCATCATCCATTTTCTTCATGCTAAGATAATAATTAGCAAGACAACACTATTATAATCACGACGCATTTCAAGATATCCTAATAATAATAATGACATAAATGCTTGTAGATTATAGTTTGCCGGCATAGTAACTAACTAGCCATACAATGCGATTAGTCTTGTTATGGCCACCGTATGAATAATGGTGTATTTAGCTGCAGTATCTCAAAGGTTACGGAGACTTCCTAACTTCGTGCAAAGGGGTTTGACTAGAGACTTACAAAACAAATAACCACAATGACGAGCACAAAGGGAGAGAAAGAGTTAAGACAGAATAAGTTCTCCATAAAGCTTTTTACATCGGCGAGTTTGTGTATGATGGAGCTCTCCATAGCTCTACATCAAGGAAGATTATTCACCTGCACTTGGGCTAATTGTAAGACACTGTACACTGAATGTGAGTTAGGCTGTATTTGTTTAACGTTAAAAAGAATTGTGGTGACTTGAATTGGATAGTGGCTGTTAACATGTATCAAGTGATTCCATAAGGCATTCAACAGCGGCAAAGTTTTTTAGTTTTTCAAGGCCCCATAAATGATAGCTCACTGATAATACTGCAAAAGATCATTAGGTTAGGACTTCTCACGCTATACCATGCTTAGCCAGACCTAGTGGGAGTACCGTCAACAAGGATTTAATTGTGCCGTGTTTATACTGCTGCTTACTGCATGTGAATTATATTTGTCCAAGTGGACGTTATCTAGCTGAAGTGTGCTTAGCTAACTATTATCCCCTTAAAGACACCATAAATAATTGCTTGCTGCAAAACGAACTCCTTTATTTGTCACCATAGCGCGATTGAAATGGATTGAAATCCAACACGACAAAGTAGTGTCAGAATGAACAGACTGTCTCATACATGTAGGCTATTTAAACAGGTGGCAGCACAGTCAAAGATTGTTTAAAATGCATCTCAATGGTAAAATAATCAGTATTGAACAAACAATAACACTTAAGACAATAAACTGCTGCTGATTTAATGTCTGCAGCGCTGTACACGTGTGATATGCGTTCAGAAGCCTTAATGCGAGATTGAGCTAACACAAGAACGTAGGGGAGACTGGGGACGGTTGCAGCACTTCTTGCATTTCTCTGTTACTCTGAGACTAATTGACATAGACCAGCCAAACATATTGAACTTATGTAGTCATTTTTAAATTGTATGGGTAATTAGAAGACAGATATATGACATATAGTTCACAATATTTATATGAATGGAAAAAGTCAGATGTTGCAACTGGCCCCAAGTGGGCGTTTACACTTGTGTTCAGTTCAGCGCTGTCCACCAACACATGAGGACGTAGTAGTGCTGCAGCAGTTATTTTAGGGGGCTGGCCACCCACACTGCCTGGTTGCTGATGGTGGAAACGCAATCACATCACATTTGCTCAGGGAAATGCATTTTCTAGTTATTAGTAGCACCCAGTGTAAGCAATGGATTAATTGATATTTCACATTGCATATGAATGTATGGGAGTTTAGGGCTTCCAAATGAATGCAATAAATCATTTGAAAGTTGTGTTTGAGAATGTAAACTAACTGAATACCCATTACTAATGAAATTAGTTAGAATATCTAAGAAAAAATTACTTGGGAGCGAAACAGCAACACCAGATACCATTAAATTGCAGCCTCGGCAAATGTAACGACTAACTAAAACTAGGCTATAGAATATAGGCTAAGATGTAGCCGAGTTCAAACCTTATTTACCGGCTCATGTGACATTAAACGCGTTGATTGAATGTTACATGTCGAAGTGCACTTTGGGAGTCACAGAAATTTCTACTGAGACACACAGACGAATCGCCACACGGACGGATCTCGATCACAGATGAATCTCGACACAGACAAATCGCTACACACGCACAGATCCCGAGAATGCAGATCTCTGCCACGACAGAAGTGTAGCAAAAGTGTAAATACACATCCAATTGAGAGGCCCGCGTGAGTTATAATTTATGCTCGTCTGTATTTTAAGCTCTTGCAGCAAAAATACTTAGACTTTCAGCCAGTAATATCTACATATGTATTTACAGATTTGTCTACACATTTACAGATCTATGCATGCATTCACAAATTTGTCTACACATATACAACTCTCAATACACTTTCAAATCTGAATACAGACGGATATCGTTTATAGACTTACAAACCTGATTACGCACGCACGGATTGAGATACAGATACACTCCTCTCCACACGCAGTTTTTCTACAATAATGACCCCATAGCTATGGCATGCAAATATCAAACGACTGCAATTTAGATTTACATCTACATTTTAGCTTTTTTTCTTACCCTTTTTGTAATATTCTGGAATGAAAACTAAATAAGTAAAATTGATCAGACAGACCAGCTACACATACCCTCCATGGTGGAGATGAACTCCTTCTTCCCATCACTGTTGGTGGACAGAATCTTGTAAAAGCGCTTCAACCTGGCATTGCGGCTATAGTTCTGTGACGGAGAAGATTAAATAATATACTGACAAACCTCAAATCAAGAACTATTTATTAGAAAAATTGTGTTGAGGAGACACCATTTTTTTCTTCTTTCTCCACCACATAGTGATGTGCTAACTAATGTATATAAATTAAGCCATAGAACTACAGAATGTTCATTCAACTTTAAAATTACACTAGGGAAATGTTTCTACTCTCACTGTCGCTGATGTTTATGCAACTAACAGACTGCAATGTAGCCCCAAAAAACATAAAATAACCCTAATATTTATTTTCTTTACTGGCACTGCTTTTCGGCTTGGCTCATTATCTAGGTAAGATTCTGTGAGGTTAGAGCTGAACTGGGTTGAGCAGTATGGGGTAGGAGAAGATGGGTTTGAGGAAAAGAAGAGAAGTGTGTGGGTGTGTGTGTGAGTGCTTGTACAGGTTTGTAAGAGGCAGGGGAGAGAAGTGTGGATTGATACCTGCAGTGACAGACTCCAGCTGTGGAAGTTGGAGGTGATGTTCTCCTCAGAGAGAGACTGGAGCAGCTCTCTGGGGAAACTCTTGAACAGACGACTGGTCTGGGCAGCTGGGTGTAATCAGAGCACGCACGCACGCACGCACGCACACACGTTATTGAAAACTATATGAGAGCCGCACTAGGTGAAGGACATGAAGACGATGGAGAGGAAAGAGAATGAGGAATGGGGAAGGGTGAGCTACCTGGTGTGAGTGTGAGAGGTAGAGCCACAGCCTTGGTATCAGTGAGGGTAAGAAGGTTCCTATTAGCTGTGAGGACGCTGAGCTGCTGGAAGCCTTGACACGTCCCCCAGATAGGAAAGTAGTCCCCACCATCGTTTGCCTGAAAGAGGGAGAGCAGAAAAAGAGGTAGTGGAGTTTAGAGGGAGGGGTGCATTTGAAGAATTACACAGATTGTATCCCAAAAGACTGATGCACAAACACACCATTTAAGTGAGCAGGTTGGCACCTGTGCCAAATATTTATTTATTTATTTGCCACATATATTCTCAGAAGCTTCTTTCTCATCTGATACAACACGTCAAAGCAGAACTACCAGTTCTATGTACCATGCCACCGCAGTGGAGGCCTGTTATCAAACATGCCATCAGAATTCTGTATGGCAAGAGTGGTGTATGAGTCAGCGTCACAGAAGTATTAACATCAGCAGGGTGTCCACACCCAGTACAAGCAATCTGACTAGTTGACCCTTCAGTTGAAAACAGACAAAGTGAATCAGGCAAAATCCATGCTGTTTGCTGTGTCTTTTCCAGGCCCAGCTCCAAAAACAAACTTGTAACCAGGCCTGAACAGTACAGCTCAGTGGTTTGCTGCGTGAGAGCCCTGTCATATGGTACCTTCACAGCCAGGTCATAGAAGATCTTGGACACACGGCTGAACTGAGAGGTCTGGAGGTTTACATCCCCACCTGGGAGCAGCAGTCTATGACCAAGTGGACACACACACACACACACACACACACACACACACACACACACACACACACACACACACACACACACACACACACACACACACACACACACACACACACACACACACTTTGAGAAAACTCACAATAGAAGACTGTGACCATGACCAGCCCCATAATCTTACAGGATATTCCAGCAGTATACCAGGTCTGAAAAATGATGTGCATACTCACCCATTTATTGAGTAAAATAGCTTGGCATATTCTTCTTCTGTCCTATTGATTCTGTAAGACAAACATGGTGAGTGTAAAAATAAGCAAAAGATAATGTTTGTCTAGGTAAAGCTGTTCTTTCTGTAAACCTGTAAGCCGTTATAAACCAGGTCATTCCCTTTCAAATAATTTCAACAATCTACAGGTAGTTTCCAAGTTCCACCCAGTGAACATTACATACTGACGGATGGCAGGATACAAAATTGCAACATTGGATCAAGAATTATAATATTACAGTAAGAATGTAAATTGGTGAGTGATTATTTAGTGTAGAAAAAGTACTACATATCCGATGCAAATATTTTTTTACAATGCTTATAGGTAAAATATTTATGTTTTGAGCACAATTTGAATCAACGTAGCGGCATAAAGTCTATTAGCTAGATGCCTCCATGCAGTGACTGGTGGCAGACATGATTTAGAAATGGATGTAATGATCCACTTTTCATAAAATCGACACGTCATCATTACTATCCCTAAACACTCCGTCTAAAACAGACACACACACATATACACCTGATAGGTACAACCCTGGCCCCGGCGCCCTCCAGATACTTGATGTAGGAGGCAGCCATGTAAGAGGAGCCCTGAGCACAGTGGTCACTTGGCATGTTCTCCTGAGCCAAGACCCCTGGAAGGAGAGACAATGTTGTCCGGTTAGCATCAAACACACACACACACACACACACACACACACACACACATTATTGCCAAGCAGGTTAACACATACAATTAATTGGCCTTGGTATTTGCCTGTTGGTACAAGTAATACACAATAAAATATGTTTAAAAAAAAAAAAAAAAAAAAAAAAAAAAAGAGTAGTAGATTGTGTTTTGTCTATGAGATCAATGTACAGAGGTAATAATATAAAATATATATATATATCAAAATTAATCAAAACCCTACACAAACCGTCAGATTTTTCATTATGGTTTTCACTACGGAACTGCCAATAAAAAACACCAATAAAAGCTGACCTAATAAAGCTAAATAAAAAGTCACCTGTGAGTGACTGAAACAGTCCGGCATCCTAGTGCACAGGGACCCTATCAATAGTAGTCACTTGAGGCTTTATCAAACCCAATTACATATCTATGCACAGCTGTAGAGGTACCCTACACAGTACACATATGTTTATTTTGAAATATGGTACTTAAATAATACATTAATTATATATTAGATGTGTGGCCCATAGGGTAAACATTTTATTCTAGAACATCAGAACGCGCGCTCAAGCACGAACGGGCGCCCGTCTATGCTCCACAGAAATGACTATGTTAGCACTCTACTAAATCACCTAATAATAATATTATTTTTAAAACGTAACTTACCAATAATAGGTCTGTAATTTAAATGGGAGCTCCCCACAACCGGAAGAGGCATACCGCATAGACAGGCGGTCAGCACCGCGAACAACGGCGCCCACATTCACTTCGTCTTGGGTACAACAACGACACAACCGTATATCAAGCCCTAACCTTGAGTTTTTTTAATGGCTAATGAGATGCCAGACAGTGGTTTTAGAGACAATTAGGTTCGAATTACGTTGACCGGCACAGCACTCTCTTCACACGCTTTCGATTGGTGTGGCCACTCGCGTCAGGTCAGTCACGTGTGCAAACACGAAGGTTAATCAAAAAAAATCATAGAACAGGTGTTTGTCACCTTTGTCACCAAAATAAAATTCAAGGGTTTCAGACTTGGCAAACAATAAAATAACAAAATAATATTATAAAAATGTAATACTTGTAAAGTATTCTGCTCTTGTGGTTAATATAGTGGATCTTCCAGGGTACATTATGGGTCGCCAATCACTAGTGCCATTCTGTGGATCACATGTGTTCCTCTTAACACCCAAAGTACAAGATCGCTTCAATGTGATAATTATATTATTGCTCCTCTTGTGATATTCTTGTCTTTGCAGAGTGGGAGAAACTGTAGGCTACAAACACTCATGTTGTCGGAAGAACAGCGCAGAGAATGCGCGTTTTTGCACAAAAAAAAAGAAAAAACATTTAAAAGGGGGACACAACACATGTACTGTGTCAACTGCTTTCTGGGGATGCTATCAAAGAGCATCTACATGGTTATTAGCAGGACTGTATGCTGACCGCAAATATTTTCTGACAGATGAGAGAAGGTGCCAGCATGTGACAACATGAAACATTGATGTCACTACATCACTCATGTACAGGGACAATCTATACAATTTAAGACAGGTCAATAAATAAAGTCAATAAAGAAATGAACATTGCAGGATGGTGTGATAAATATCAGTCCCTTTAAGTAAGGCAGAGACAAATGGGATAATATACGAGCAGTTGAAAGAGAAATGTCAGGAAAGTTGGGATAGAGAAGTAAAGGCGAGATAGAGGGAAGTTGGGGGAGGAATTAAGGGCATCGGGGAGGGAACGGAGGGAGGAGACCATGTTACGCAGGTTGAGACTGGGACATGCAGGATCTATCGATCCATCAATCTACATTGCACATTATAGGCAAGCATGGAAATGGAGAATGAGAGTAGGCCTATTGCCAGTAGAGTGAGAGACTGTGAAGCATGTGTTAGTGTAAACAACGTAAATGTTAAGAGCATGCTTTGTAATTCATTGGGAGATGAGAGATATTGGTTTTTGTTTATGTATTTGAAGGAGACAGGGTTGGGTGGGAGGATTTAGGTCACCGTTCCAGTCCACACCAGTAGGTGGCGGTGATGTACCGAAAGCTGGTTGCCAACCGCCAATAAATCCGAGAGAAGAACAAGAAGAAGAAGAAACCTGGCAACCGTAATCCCACAATTCAGTTGAGAAAATGGCAGACGAAGTTGAACAGGTTTGTGTTTAAATCGGTTGTCAAACTCAATAAAACAGACGCACCTACCAATTAATTAAGGCAGATATTTAATAAACCTCCGTTTCATGGAAAGACACAACTACATTTAGCATAAGGATAGTTATGTCAAAACCTAGTGAGCCAGTTAGCTAGCTAGGTAGCGAGTGTGAGCTAAGGCTTGTAACAAACAGCGAGTGTTAAGCGTGGGACATTCGTTTTGTTAATAGCTAACATCAGCTTGCTAGATGCAACGCGAGTTTCCAAATTAATAAATGAAGTTAAGTGTTAAGAGTGAAGAAAGTATTTATTTTACAATGTTTTCTGTTATTGGGCACTGGGTTGACTCAATGTGTGGGAAGGATTCATTTAGGATGTTGAGTGACTCTGCTAACGTTAGCAAATGGATCCATTTACTTTCCATCTAATGTCTAGTTTTAACCAGTACCCGGCTTTTGTTTTTGTTTTAGTTTTTATTGAATCAATTAGGTTTACCTAAATTCTCCACCTTTCCATCTTATTTTATTTTGTATATAGCAACAGACCACCAACACAGTGGAGGAGCCTCTGGATCTGATCAGACTCAGTCTTGATGAAAGGATCTATGTCAAGATGAGGAATGACAGGGAGCTCCGTGGCCGACTGCATGTAAGATCTGCGGAATATGTTTTGCAAAGTTGAACTAGTTTCTTAGAAAGCACACCATCCCATAGACCGAAGTATGTTATGCTTTTGCATAAAAGATGCATCTGAGATGCAATGTTAAATTTTTTTTTGCGCAGTTACCTTTATTCTTGCTATTGCTAAGAGAGGGTTGTGTTGAATGGTGGGATTTGTCTTTTTTATAGATAAAGTTTTTACTTTCAAGTTTTGCATACTAATGTTCAAAGAATTTTTCCTTCTAGGCCTACGACCAACATCTAAATATGATCCTGGGGGATGTTGAAGAGACAGTCACCACTGTGGAGATAGATGAGGAAACATATGAGGAACTGTACAAAGTAGGTCTAGCACTAGAATATTTCACACTACCTACTAATTTAGGTCAAGAGACTTAGTACCAGCTACTCTGCTTGTAAATTATATTGTGGGGAATATGATTCTGAAGAATCTAGTCTGGGTCTATGCCTAAATCGAAAGATAAATATTTGCATGATGTTTTCTTTGTTGTTATTTAAGAGCAGTGTTTTGTCTGTTCTTTCTAGTCGACCAAGAGGAATATTCCAATGCTTTTTGTACGAGGTGACGGAGTGGTCCTGGTAGCTCCTCCTCTTAGGGTTGGTTAGCCGACCTTCCGTAAATTGTCAAACTTCATGATAACAGGAGTCGACTCTGAAGCCATACTCTCAAAGCTTCAGCTCAGTTGTGGTAATCAACTGAAAAGTACCTCCCTGTCCTTACAGTCTTCCCTCTTGTCTATAAAATGCAACGGATCCTAGTTTAGCACCCTAACTTCGATGGTGTGTCATTAAGGACCAGCAGGGGAGATAGCTGGAACAGGGGAAGAATAAGTTGGAATCTCAAATTTGTGACAAATTTATGTTGTTGAATTGAAGAATCAAAAGTCATTTGTTAGCATTTTATACGTTTAGAAAAACGATTTTTATTTACAACTATGCCCTAGTTTTTACAGTGGAATCCACAATCTTCAGAATATATATTTTTTTCTGCTATTAAAAATAAAAAACAAATGCTCTTCGTGTGATGGTGTTGCATACCAAGATATTGGGTGTCTATAGTTCGTCTCTCTGTGGCCAGTACCTATATTTCTTTTCTTTTTTGTATAATGTTGCAACAAGGAGTCTACAAACCAAGACATAATCATGAAATTATCTGTGAGATGATGCCTTGTGCATAATGTAGATATATAGTTGGGTTCTGATGCACTCCTTAATAATAAAAAAGTAGAATATAGAATATCTGTTGATGCTTTTTGAGTTTGTCTTATTTTAAATTGTTAATGTATCATGTTTTGTTTTTGGTGTTGCCGAAAAATGTCATACACAATGAGCGCCTTCAATTTCTCTGGACGGCATTACAATCAAAGTTTTCACTAAGCCGCTCAGCATGTGCTTGTGTTTTGAACCACCAAGTGGCGATATTAGGTTACAATCGTTAAATTGTAGTGATCAGTCAGAAAATCACTCTAGTTAATCATGTAACTATGCCACACTTTAGTGAATAGCCTTTTGTTCCTGTTTACAGACCTACTGTAAAGTTCAGTCCTGCCAGGAATCACAACTGGCTTTTTGTTGAGATCTGTTCAATATTAAAAGGCTCCTGGGACACAGTTACTCATTCCTGGATTATGGTTGAGAAGCGCTACGGTGTCTGATTAATTCTTAGCCCCCATCAGGAAGGAAATAATAGGAATTAGGTGATACAAAGACTTAATATTCTCACTTATCAAAAGGGATTTTACAGGTTCTTTAACAGGTGTGTTATTTGGTTTTCTTGAATGCACAGACTCACATGGTTCTGTGCAAACAGGTTACCTAACACACAGTCTCTTGTAACCCGTTTGTGGTGAAGGGGGCCGAGGTCACTAAAAGGGAATGGGGGATGTGGATATTGGTCCCTTTGTTTCTATGTCAACCTACTAACACCAGTTCACACCCGCGCATAGGGTGTAAATGTGCCAAGATCATAACGTGCACTGATCATAATGCTTTAACACCTGCCATTTGGTGTCTGCAAGTGGAACAAAAATAAACTTCAAATTTGTTGCACATGAAAGTGATGCATCCCAAAATAAACGTGATAGATGCCAGACGTTATTTCCATCATCTCAATGAGAATTTGGTTTGGAGAGAATAGGGAGGAGGAACCCTCTTACAAGCGACCAGTTTTCCCACAGGGTATAAATACATAGCGATCTGACTCGGTCCAGCTGTAAGCAGCCTGGTCCCTGTGTTGTGGTCAGCTAAGAAGACAGATAAAGAGTGGTGCCTGAAACTAGGCAAGGTGAATGTGAAGGATCACTGTCCACACCTTTTGGAAATCTTACTCAAACTGAATTTGTAAAGAAAAAAAATGTGTTGTGTTTAAGTCCTTGTGAGTGTATGTTTGCTGCTCTGTGAGCACTGACTGTAGATCTTCTGTGATCTTTGAATCTACCGGCTGTTATAAGAATGTTATTACACATTAAAGAGTTTATGGAAAAGGGAGTTTGTATCAGTGTGTTTCATAATTTACTAGGTAGTCACAGCTGCCACTAACGACTATTTCTATTTCCATGAATCTATCGATTAATCGATTAATCTATCGAGCCAGAGAGAAAGAGGCGAAAAAACACATACATCATAATGTAATAATGAAGACATAGTAAAATCCACACTTTTAATAATATAATTTTTTTTCAAACATTATTGAATTTATGACATTCCCGACACAAAGAATAAGAAATGTGCTTAAAGTAATGGCAGAAACAAAATAATTAGATAAGATACATGTCCCAGCCCATCGCGCACAAACACATACTGAAACCTTCAATCAATGTAGAATAAGCCCAGATTCTAACCTAAACATTTTCTCAAACACTGGAAGTTCTAATGTAAAGGGCAGATAACTTTATAATGTCTGAATTCGCAATTACACGATATAAAAAAAGCTCGCCCTACTAACGTTAATTAAATAAACCTCATGAGTAGACAACACTTTTCTGGCGATCCATCATCCAGAATAGCACCTGTATTTTCTCTTCAGGTACTTGCTTGATCGTGCATTGCGCTAGTGCTGCTGAGGTATACCGTCGAAAACTTTGCACCTTATTGTTTAGTGATACTTTGTAGTACTTTCATACTTTCAAAGCTTTGGGTCTTTGGAAACTTTTACACTGAACTGAACCGCTGTCACAGATAATATTGACCGAGTCAGACTCACTGCTACAGCCTCCATGACAAAAAAAACTAAAACTGATGATCAACGGCTATATTCCAAGTATGTGAATCCGTTCCTGATTTAGTGACGCACTTCCTTGTGCCATAAAGCAATTTGTCAGTTTCGCGGGAGATTGTTACAGGTGGCAGACAAAATGAGTGTTAAATATTGAGACTTCAATAGGACTGATCTGAACGGTGATTTTTTTCATTCTCCCGTTGACATTACAATTCGCAAACTGTAGAAAGGTAAATATGATACGTTAATACAAAAAAGTTGCATATAGTGGTTTTCAGTTAGCCTTAACAACAACATACAGCACTGTGCATAAGTTTTATGCTGGGGATGCTGTTTTGAAGGCGAAGGGTGGTCACACCAATTGTTGATTTGGTACAGATTTCATTTTCCCTCACTTTGTATTTTATGAATTAAAGAAATAAACAATTAACATTTATATATATATATATTTTTTTTTTGTTTGTTTGTTTTTGTTTTTGTTTTCTATCTTCACACCTGCCTAAACTTTTGCACAGAACTGTGTATTGTTTAATAAAATTGGTGAAGTATCCCTATGCACTAACTTGGTTTAGTTTTGACAAAACCGATTATTCCAAAATCGATGGAATAATCAGTAGGTTACTCGATTACTAAAATAGATAGATGCAGCCCCAATGTACAGTATAGTACAATTATCGGTTTGATTTATGTCTTAATACTGTAAGTCTTATGTCATTACGGGAAGGTTGTAATTTATAGCTTATAGCTTATTGAAAGTCATCAACGTCTAGTTGGGTTTAGGTTCACATTTTTTCATTTGAATAAAAGGTAGTAAGGTACATAAAAAGGTTATGTAATTTAATGCAACTTGTATTTTGTCAATGTGTGTGTCCAATTTGAGAATTAATTTTATGACTGGAACCTCACCAGGGACTACATAACATTGGATCACATCATGGCTGCATAGCAGAAACATGCAAGCACATTGTCAGAATAGACCTGACGTATAACTAGAACTCTTTCTTATGGCTCTGCTGTACTTTGAGCTCTGGCCTCAGGTGTGAACTGTGTAGTCCAATAGAAAGATGCAAAGAAAAAACAAATGCAACAAACCGAGACTATGATTGGGATAAATAGATAAAGAGAGAGTCTAATGGTCAGATATTTAATACTTTTCATGTTAGCTGTCTTGTAGTTTTAAAGAGATGCAGGTAAAGTAGATTTAAAGTTAAGAACAGTGATACTGTGAGAGAATGGGCTAAATAACCAACAACTTGCATGTGAGTGAGTCAATGACTACCTGCCTGCCTGTCCTAGTTCCAATCCTATTCTGTAGGCTTAGTTCGTGTGTGTCTGTGTGTCAGTGTGTGTGCAAGGCCAACAATAGCCTGAGACCAGTGGAGCACAGTACTACTGGAAGAAGTGTCTGATGAGAAGGTTAATGTTAGATAGATCTGTGTCTCAGTCTTTCAACGAAATCTATTCTGACTCTGGAGTTGGCCTGGTTGGTCCTTTGAGCAGAAGTGTGTGTGTGTGTGTGTGTGTGTGTGTGTGTGTGTGTGTGTGTGTGTGTGTGTGTGTGGCTTTGGCTAGCACTATTTAGCCCTGTGGTATAAATCAGATTATGAGCTCAACCAATATATTTGTAGATGCAAAAAAACAATGTAATGTTAATAACCCCCCAATTAAATGGTTTGGATTAAGCTTGCATTTTCTCTTGAATAAAGAGGCACAAACACATAAAGTTTAGGGTTTTGTAAAAGGGAAGTCTTAAGAGTTGAAGAGCTAAAAGACTGCCAGTGATGCTTGCCAGCAGGATATTTACAACGGTAGACCTATAAACACTTTATTTACTTGTGAATAAAACAGAGTTCACATCCTCATTCCCGCAAATCTCTGTGATGGCTAGCCTGTATAGTACAGCAAGTTCCTGCAAGCTGTTTACATGACATATTTGACATACCTGTTTACTTTTGGAAGAGTTTTAGTTCATCTGTGTTTTCTTTATTTTACATCTATGTTTTTGTTGGTTTATTTGTGGTTTACAGACTTAAGAAATATTACTCTAAATTGAACCTATGTGCTGGTTTCCAGGAAGGTGCATTAAACACTTCAGCTGTCAAATATCTTTATTGAATGTAACTAATTAGTGTGCAATGAGCTACACTAATACAATGCTGGAATGGATTATTCTGGCCTACTTTCTGTATGTCTAGCGGATGGGTAGGCTGGCCAGTAAAGCTTGGCACTGTGCTTGGAAAAGGCAAATAGACTGTTAGTGAATTGGATATCATGGAGGCTTGTTGCTCAACACTACAACTCTCAAGCAAACTACTTGTGTAATCATGGATGTTGAAAATAATACCAATAAAGAATCTACTATGATGAGCGCAACAGGCGTCTTTAAAATACCAAGATGGCCCAGTGTAACCACAGAGCCACCCTGCCAACTTTGAAGGCTCATTACTGTGACTTACTCCTGCTGAGGAACTGGTACCTCACTGATGCCAAATCATGGCTTGAGAACTGGAGTCTGCAGGACTTTCTCATTGAAAGTATGCACTGGAACACAATGTTATATAAGGCAGTTACCAAGGGAATAGCAGTTGATACTACTTTGGCCTATTTACCTCTGTATATGGGGATCATTGTCACTGATGTCCCAGGGCCTCCACCTAAACCCGCCCCCTCTGTTACTTGGGCTGAGTTTAAAGGCATAAGGGCATGGGCGCTGGGGTGGGTTGGTTGGTGGATCTGTCACAGGGTGAAGTGACATGCCAATAATCCACTTACCTAAGGACACAGCTGTATTAGACTATACCTTGTCTTGATTGTTTTGAGGGGGTTGAGCAGGAGATGTTTTTCTGCCCCACCGTTTATTTTGGAATACCAATTGGCTGTATATGGGGATCATTGTCACTGATGTCCCAGGGCCTCCACCTAAACCCGCCCCCTCTGTTACTTGGGCTGAGTTTAAATGCATAAGGGCATGGGCGCTGGGGTGGGTTGGTTGGTGGATCCATAGGCGTAGATTTATGGCGGGACAGTAGGGACAGGTCCCTACCAATGCCGAGGGACCACTGAATTGTCCCTACCAATAATCTAGCATACGGCTTCCCTTTAGTTATTTTATCCGCTCCAGTGACCCCACAAAAGGGTTAACAGTAAACGTTGTTGACGTTTTCCTACCTACCTCCACCTAAAGAAATCGTTAATTTGATTGATTTAGCAAAGAGTCGCTCATCTAAATAGTGCATTAAACAACAGTCTGATGTCGCACACCCGCGGCAGACAAAAGAAAGCAGACAAGGAGGACAACCTGGACATGAATGCAATGTGTGTACATTACTAGTAGCCTACTGTTCAAAATAGTTTTTATGTTGACCTGGGCTACAAACTAGAACTAGCCAGCCTGCCAACGTTAGGGACCTGTGCACATAGTTGGGTGGGTTGCCATATATATTACATGGGCAATAGCACGGGAAGCCAGTTCGGTAGATAGCCTAGTTTATAGAGAAGCAGACTAGCAGTTGTAAGATTGCTTGTTCGAACGCCGGGCCATATGCAAATGGACAAAATCTTCTTATATATGCAGCTAGTGCCACTGCATCTGCAGGCAGCCTTTCATAAAACAGCCAGCCAATTTAGCCAGCCGTTTAGTTTGTTAGTTTATATGATTCTGTGCTTTTAAGACAATCTTAAAATAGTTTCCTTTCAGAAGTCCCCCTGCCACCACCCAACAGTTGTTACAGAATTATGTCCCCACCAATATCTAAACCAAACCCACGCCCCTGGGTGGATCGAATACATGTAGAAGTATTCTGATTTCAATCAAAGGCATTGAACGCAATTCATGTAAATTATCATGTAATAGTAGGCCTATGTAATTTGGAACCGTCTTTGTTTTGGATCGCTGTTGATTGACCCGTGAATTGGTTCTAGCAGCAGATTTTGTTTATCTACAACAGGCACACGTGTCAGTCCTGTTGGCAGGTTACAACAATAACATGAATAAAGCAAGTTTTATGAAACTGCTAATATACTGAAGTACACATCATGTTAAAAAGAAAAACAATTTAACGATGATCTTCACTTGGGTATTGACATCTCAATTTGTTTTGATTGAAAATAAATCCTGAAGTATCACTAAGGGTCCTGTGCGGAAAGAGCTTGGACACTTACAGTGAATGTACCGCTTTATTCTTCTCCTCTATTATTGTAGTTTTGCTGCCTTTGCCTTTGCAGGTTAATTGGTGACTCTAAATTGCCCGTAGGTGTGAATGTGAGTGTGAGTTGTCTGTCCCTATATGTCGGCCTTGTGATAGACTGGTGACCTGTCCAAGGTGTACCCCGCCTCTCACCCTTTGTCCGCTGGGATAGGCTCCAGTCCCCCCGTGACCCTGTACAGGATAAGCGGTAAAAGCTAATGGATGGATGGATGGATGCCTTTGCTCGGTTTCTGCTTTATGCTAGATACTTTAAACTTTGCATGCTGGTTCGTACAGGTAACTGCTACTAACCAAAACAAAGATGACCTTAATCAACCTCATGGTGGCGCTATAATAAGTGAACCAATTTGCAAACTTGGAAAGGCCATACCTCCAACAGCATATAACATACAGTCAACAAACTCGATTCCTAGGTCCATCTGCCCACTATGAACAAAAAAGCCTCTTGGACCACCAAAATCCGTCATGATGGATTTTCCGCCATCTTGCATTTTTTAAAAAGCCCATAAACCTTAAATTTTGCTCATCTGTGACCCGGAAGTATTTAAGTGGCAGCCATGATAAAAGTTGATTGTATTGTCCAAATGCTAAGAAAAGGAGCTTCAATGCTTCCTTTCATATCTACTTTAGCATAGGATACACTGGACCCTCCTTTACAAAAGGATAGGAGACAATGCTTCCCCAGAATTCCTTATGGCTGTGACACTTAAGCGCAGACAAGCACACACATTAAAGATAAAAATAACGATTGAAAATGTAGGATAACAGAGTGCATTAAAAGTATTTGATGCATAACATTTGTTTCTAAATACTTGTTTTGCTTTCATGTACAGTATCTTGACTTGTGTGATATGTTCCTATTACGTGACTTACATGGTATGTTAGTGGAACATGACTTGTGTGATATAACGTGACTTGTGTGGGTCTACTCCAACTATGACGTGATGATGTCCCCGGGCTGGGCCCGAGAGGGAGCAGTGATTCATCAGTAGCCTGTGCTTTAAAACTGCCCCCAAAATCTTTTGTTCATGTGTGTTAGAGTGTTAGTGGATTTGTAAGTTTGAGTGTGCTTTTTGCTGTGTGCATGGTGCCCTGAAAAAAGGTTATGTTTCTGCAAGTGTGGTGCTTGTTGTTGCCTACTTGCTGCAATGGAGTTCTGATAATACAGAACCATGCAGGCATGGTTTCTTTATCTGGCAGATCTAACAAAATTGATATTGGACAGTCCACATTAGTGTTCTTTTTCTTTGAGGTCAGAGAAAGATGACAAGTATGGCTCATTTTGCCCCACATAGTAAGGTATTATATTTTCACTTTGAGGCCTGTTAAAATGTTCTTATGCCTGCCAACCAACAGTGTGGATTTCAGAAATTAGATTTAATTTGAGAAATACTGTTCTAGATAATACTCTCAATACAGCTTATATCAATTGCTGCAGGTCATGCTGCCTTATTCCTTAACTTGGCGACTGTTACATTAAAACTAAGTTTGCTGATTTATATTACTGTAATACCTCCTTTCAAACAAAAATGTGTTGCTATATCTGTCAGCTCAATCTCTCTGACATGCCTTCTGCTAAATCAGGTCACTGTACCCACACGCCTGTGCCCTCTCTCTTCAGAGGGCAAGTGGTGATGTCATTTCTTCAACACAGCTGATATCGGATCTGATGGACAGGGGGGCTGACGACATCAGGTGGGTGCAGGATTAAAGCAGAGTAGTTGAGGACATATGGGTACTGAGCATCCACCCATATTCAGCTGGCAATATTAACTGGACTGAATATCTGCCTTTCTGTCAGCGAGTTAGGGCTTTTCAGTCAGTGGATATTCATGTGTTCATTAGTGTGTCTGCCAGTCACCTGTGCCTTTATCAATGAAGCAGGAGATGAACATAGAGAGAGGCCACATGGGCATACAGTGCATCCGGAAAGTATTCATACCCCTTCACTTTTTCAACATTTTATTATGTTACAGGCTGATTCCAAAATGGATTAAATAAAAAAAAATCCTCAACATTCTACACACAATACCGCATAATGACAAAGTGGAAAAAGTTTTTTAGAATTTTTTGCAAATATATAAAAAAATAAAAATAAAAATATCACATGTACATAAGTATTCACACCCTTTACTCAATACATTAATGAAGCACCTTTGGCAGCAATTACAGCTTCAAGTCTTCTTGAGTATGATTCTACAAGCTTGCCACACCTATTTTGGGGCAGTTTCTCCAATTCTTCTTTGCAGATCGTCTCAAGCTCCATCAGGTTGGATGGGGAGCGTCAGTGCACAGCCATTTTCAGATCTCTCCAAAGATGTTCAATCGGGTTCAAGTCTGGGCTCTGGCACTCAGGGACATTCACAGACTTGTCCCAAAGTCACTCCTTTGTTATCTTGGCTGTGTGCTTAGGTTCGTTGTCCTGTTGGAAGGTCAACCTTCGCCCCAGTCTGAGGTCCAGAACGCTCTGGAGCAGGTTTTCATCAAGGATCTCTTTGTACATTGCTGCATTCATCTTTCCCTTGATCCTGACTAGTCTCCCAGTTCCTGCCGCTGAAAAACCCCCACAGCATGATGCTGCCACCACCATGCTTCACTGTAGGGATGGTATTGGCCAGGTGATGAGCAGTGCTTGGTTTCCTCCAGACCTGACGCTTGGCATTCAGGCCAAAGAGTTCAATCTTGGTTTCATCAGACCAGAGAATTTTGTTTCTCATGGTCTGAGAGTCCTTTAGGTGCCTTTTGGCAAACTCCATGCGGGCTGTCATGTGCCTTTTACTGAGGAGTGGCTTCCATCTGGTCACTCTACCATAAAGGCCTGATTGGTGGAGTGCAGCAGAGATGGTTGTCCTTCTGGAAGGTTCTCCCATCTCCACAGAGGAACACTGGAGCTCTGTCAGAGTGACCATCGGGTTCTTAGTCACCTCCCTGACCAAGGCCCTTCTCCCCCGATTGCTCAGTTTGGCCGGGCGGCCAGCTCTAGGAAGAGTCCTGGTGGTTCCAAACGTCTTCCATTTGCGAATGATGGAGACCACTGTGCTCGTTGGGACCTTCAATGCTGCAGACATTTTTTTGTACCCTTCCCCAGATCTGTGCCTCGATACAATCCTGTCTCGGAGGTCTACAGACAATTCCTTGGACTTCATAACTTGGTTTGTGCTCTGACATGCACTGTCAACTGTGGGACCTTATATAAACAGGTGTGTGCCTTTCCAAATCATGTCCAATCAATTGAATTTACCACAGGTGGACTCCAATCAAGTTGTAGAAACATCTCAAGGATGATCAGTGGAAACGGAATGCACCTGAGCTCAATTTTGAGTGTCACAGCACAGGGTGTGAATACTTATGTACATGTGATATTTGATTTTTTTATTTTTAATACATTTGCAAAAAATTCAAAAAAACTTTTTTCACTTGGTCATTATGCGGTATTGTATGTAGAATGTTGAGAATTTTTTTTTATTTAATCTATTTTGGAATTAGGCTGTAACATAATAAAATGTGGAAAAAGTGAAGGGGTATGAATACTTTCCGGATGCACTGTATATTGTTGTCGACACGTGTCCACGAGCGTTTCAGTTCAGACAGTATGTGCAAACACAGTCCATTTCAGTCTGGCCAGACAGTTGCATAGGTTCAGACCACTAACTGTAACATGGCCTTAACATAACAAACATGGTCAACCGTTACCTAAGCTGGAGCCATTCCCTGAATATCTTTCCGGTAGCTTTATCCAAGGCATTTGAGTATGTATTGCAGTAGGATGTGCTCATTGTGTGGGCCTAATCACTCTAAATCATTGTTAGTGGAGAGTTGATTGTTCTTTTGGCATCGGGTCCTCTGTTATGACTGAGGACAAAGGTCTGGATGTCTGTGTGAGTTAGTCACACCGTATGGCCGACTGTGGCTCTTTGTCGGACTCTTAAAGGGTTTTCTAAAATGACAGCAACAACAATGGAGGAGATATGTGCAAATACTGCACTAATCATCACCTATGAATGTGACGAGCTATTTCACCATGTAAATAAAAATGTTGGCAGTTGGTGAACTGTGGCACACCATCACACACACACACACACACACACACACACACACATACACACACACACACACACACACACACAATAACACATGCGCATGCTGCACACAAACTCACCAATAGAAATACACGCGCACATGTTATTTTTTTTTTTTTTATACCATAATAGTATCAATGTTACTATGTTGGGCTTAAATTAAAGATTTTGACCTTTCCACAATTTTGTATCATGTTCAGCGAGTGTACAGACAAGGTTTATATTTACAACCTAATGTAATAGTTTCAGGAAAAAGTCCTCATTATTAACAGACTAAAGTGGGTTTGAACACCCTTTCGTTTAACAGTAAAACTTCTCCCTGTCAAGGGAGCCGAGTGAACTAAGGATTAAATGTTTTCGAAGGTCAGGCTTCTGAAAAGTAGCTTTCATATCTCAAAGTAATCCTGTTGCCAATCACTGAAAAACAACATTCTGGAAGGTCGACGGTCCCTGAAAAACATTATGCTAGAAAAAATCTGTGAAAAACATCATGCCTGAGCGGGTCAGCGAATGCTGGTGTTTTGGCAGGCCTGTGGTGGTTGGCCTCTCAGAGCCTCATTACAGGCCTGAGGTTGGGCTTAATGGCTCGTACTACAGTCAACTATGTGGTCTACCACTCACACTACAGAGGAAACAAAGGAAGGAGGAGGGAAAGAGAGAGTGAGGAATATTATGCTATGGATGGATGGATAGATGGATTGGGGAAGGAATGTAAAGGGAAACAATAGAACAGTACCTACAGGATATGATTAGAGGGGCATTATCAGATTACAGTACCATCTTAAAGGGGACCTATTATGCTAATTTTCCAGTTCATACCTTTATTTAGGAGTTCTACTAGAATAGGTTTACGGGTTTTAATGTTCAATAAACAATTAATTTTTTCCAAACTGCCTGGGTCTGCAGCACCTCCATTTACCCTCTGTCTGAAACGCTCTGTTTTAGCTCCAGTTAAGGTTAAGTTAAGGCCCCCCTCCCGATGAGCCCAGTCTGCTCTGATTGGTCAGCTGGCCAATCAAAGGGAATTTACCTTCGCACTGACAAAAAACGAAGTTTTCTCGACATGGCGAAACCACTATACAAAATTCCCGGCCTCCGCTCTGACTGGCTCTGTTTGAGGGCGTGCCAAACTAGCCGCTAGGTGGGCATTATGCAAATGTGTGACTTTGTGACGTAGATAAATTACGGAAGAAAACGCCGGACTACAAACGAGGTGTTTCAGGATGTTCAGGAGCAGTGTTTTCTGTGAGAGAGAGTAGCTCCCTTTGGCGTGGACTATGGGCTTTGTAATTTATCAGACCTTTTACATGCAGAAAAAGGTATATAACATACTAAAGGAAAGGGAAAAACCCAAAAAGCACAATAGGTCCCCATTAAAGACAACAACTGCTAACTTGGTCTGACTGTTCATCCACAGTAGTCACTTGATATTTTAGAGTAATCTGGGCCAGAACTTTATGAGTAGATATGTTAGAGTAATCTGGGCCAGAACTTTATGAGTAGATATGTTAGAGTAATCTGGGCCAGAACTTTATGAGTAGGCCTACATCATACAGCTTGGCTGCTGCTAAAAAGCCTTACCGTTTTTTTGCAAATGCCAATACCTGTTTTTGAAAACGGGGCTTATTTTCTCAAAACACAAACACAAAACCACGCCCCCAAAGTGCAAAATGCCTTTAAAAACGAATAATGTGAACAGCCAAACAAATCAAATTGGATCTGAGCATAAATCTGAATTGAGCATTAAGGCCTGCTGTGTGACCGTAGCCTTTGACAGCTTTTGTTTGTTGTCAGCTCGACTACAAATCTTGAATTGGGCCCAGAAGTTAAGATATTTGTACCATTAAGTGTGAGTTTTTAAAATTGTGTCTGAAGGTGTGAGCAAATGGTGAGCTATTCCAGGAATTGTGTCTTAAGCGATTGAGAAAGATTCTATGCAAGGGCTGAAAATACAGACATTCATTGAACTTCATACTTGAAGTACTTACAATACAATATATTCACTGTCCTAAATTGTGATTATTATTTAAATTTTTGCAAAATGCATTAAATAAAATAACATTCTGTAACTACATGCCCTGGATGCTGTGTTCAAATTGTTATGATGTTGTCTCTCATGAATGCGTTCTGTTTATATGTTGACTGGCTGTGTGCATGATCTTCAAGCGTTGTCTGATTTTGAGCACAGAATATTTCAATTAGAAAATGGGTGACGGTGTCAAGAAACGTGTCTTCGCAATTGTGAAAAACTAATAAGAGGGCTTTTGTCATGATTTTGGTGACAGGGTGACTCTTTGGTGACTGTTGACAGCCACTCTAATCTAGCCTGGTAAAACCGCACCGGAGCTCACCAAATAATTCTCCTTTTCAGTATGTAGATCAGAATGACACAGTGAAGGGGAAGGAAACAGCGTTGCCAGCAGGTCATTATGAATTTAGATCCAGCCCACATTCAATCCCCAAATTTGTAAAAAGCCTGAATCTTTTGAGTTAAGCAAAAATGAAAAATCTGAAAACAATGCACATGAAAAAGATCTAATAATATTAGGTTTACCTGAGACATCTCTGATTAAAGTCTGTGATACATTTAAACAGTTGTTTACAAGATATCCACGTTGTTTAAGTGTGCAGTGAACTTATTCAACTGCGAACGATAAGCCTGGCTCTGCAGACTATGTGTGCTGGATGGATTGTTTTGGTTTGGTTTAGTTTGGACAGTTTAGTTGGGTAATGATGGTTCTGAGATTGGCTTTTAGTTTGGATTGGATCAGAATGGCTTTGAGCCAGTTGTTTTGACCAACACCAGAAAGTGTTGTGGTGTAAGAGTCCAGACACAGAACAGCAGCATGGCTTGTGGTTAGACGGAACAATCCTAAAAATGCCCCATCACGACCGCGGGACTTAAAAACACATAGCCCAGATGTGCATACACAGATCACCACATACCTACCAACTTTGAACCACTGTACAGAAGCAACCACACACACCCACACACACATACCATACACACTTATAATCACACATAATCACTTTCCCAAAAATGTGTGTTTAAAAAACTGTTGAATCAATTCTTGGCTCCGTTTGCCATGTGTAAATCAGGCTGATAGCTTGAGCTCTGGAAGATCTGTAGGAGCAGTTCAATTGAATGAGAGAACTATTTGATAATCATGTGATATAAATGAGATCTTAATATTAACTGCCCTAAATGTCATGTTTGTCTAATTTAAAGGGATAGTTCAACTTTTTCAGAAATACGGTATGTTTCTACTTACCCCTAGTCAGATGAGATTATCGATATCAATGTTATTGTGCTAAGATAGGCTACATTTACCTGCCTACTTACCCAAATGACTCACTACTTTTCACCTATAAATCTCTACAAGGCCCCTTCCAACCTTTCTGACCTCCTTCAACCCTACACGCCTTCTCGTTCCCTCCGCTCCTCTGACTCTGGTCTCCTCGCCACCAGCAAAACGAGACTCAGCTGCATGGGAGATGAAGCGTTCAGTGCTGCTGCTCCGATTCTCTGCAATTCCCGTTCCCCTGGATTTGGAACTCTGACTCCATTGACATTTTTAAATCCCGTCTCAAAACGTACTCGTTTTCCTTAGCTTACCCCTAGTTTGTTCCCTTTTACTTTATTTATATTTTTGATGTTCCCTGCCTCAATACCCTTGTGTCTGTCTCATGTTTATTGCATTTCAAATGTTTTGTACTATATTTGTATATATTTGTGTATCGTTTGTTTATTCTATGCCATGTACTGTGTCCTTGGGTGTCTAGGAAGGCGCCTTTAAATTAAATGTATTATTAATGGAAGTACAACCATAAGATTGATATTGATCATCTTGTCTGACTACGGGTTAGTAGGAAGTTATCTTATTTCACAAAAGGTTTAACTATTCCTTTATATCACAGATTACATTTTGAGCATTGTATTTGTTATGTTCTTAGGGTTAGGGCCTACCGGGGCGCTAGAAAAATTACCCATTCAGTGCATCAGCGTAGCCAATAGCTGACAGAAAAAATGCACATAGAAACATAAGCAACCAAAAATTTGCCAATCAGCGTCCTCAAATCTGCTGTCAGAAGGGCCATAAATGTATCGCCCCAATCAGAGTCCACCTGTGGTAGAGAAAGCTGGGCTACGGTCGAATTCCTCAGTAAAGTACGTCCTAATGACTTTCACTATGTACTTTTCCTTAACCCCGAGGGAAAACGTCATGGGGTTAAGGAAAGATATGAAGGAGAATTCATAAGGACTTATGAAAAGACAATGACGTTGCTAAAAGAATCCGACTGCACTTACACTACGCTACATGATCATGTGACGGAGGTTTTCGTGGGTCGTTCGTGTAGAAACTACTATGTCCCGTAGATTATTGTAGCCTACAAAAAGCGCATCTTACCTACTTCCCCGGTGTGTTGTCACTAGCCTACTTTATTACCAAGGTTGGAATTTAAATAAAAAAATGGAATATAGGCTACCTGTCATCATCATCATCATCATCATCATCATCATCTTCATCCGCTTTGTCCGGGGTCGGGTCGCGGAGGTAGCAGTTCCAGCAGGGCATCCCAAACTTCCCTTTCCCGGGCCACATTAACCAGGTCTGACTGGGGGATTCCAAGGCGTTCCCAGGCCAGTGTGGAGATATAATCCCTCCACCTGGTCCTAGGTCTGCCCCGCGGCCTCCGCCCAGCTGGACGTGCCTGGAACACCTCCCTAGGGAGGCGGCCAGGTGGCATCCTTACTAGATGCCCGAACCACCTCAACTGGCTCCTTTCTACGCAAAGAAGCAGCGGCTCTACTCCGAGTCCCTCACGAATGGCTGAACTTCTCACCCTATCCCTAAGGGAGATGCCAGACACCCTCCGGAGGAAACTCATTTCCGCCGCTTGTATCCGCGATCTCGTTCTTTCGGTCATGACCCACCCTTCATGACCATAGGTGAGAGTAGGAACGAAGATAGACCGGTAGATTGAGAGCTTTGCCTTCTGGCTCAGCTCTCTCTTCGTCACAACGGTGCGATAGAGCGAGTGCAACACCGCACCCGCTGCTCCAATTCTCCGGCCCATCTCTCGTTCCATTTTCCCCTCACTCGAGAACAAGACCCCGAGATACTTGAACTCCTTCACTTGGGGTAAAGACTCATTCCCTACTTGGAGTAGACAATCCATCGGTTTCCTGCTGAGAACCATGGCCTCAGATTTGGAGGTGCTGATCCTCATCCCAGCCGCTTCACATAACAACGGTGAGCAAAAATCCCAGAACCACACAGGGGGACCTAGTGAATGACCTGCAGAGAGCTGGGACCAAAGTAACAAAGGCTACTGTCAGGCTACCTGTCACAAAAGTTAAACGAAATATGTGACATTGAGAATGGTTGCTCACGTCCTCATCCCCCTGTCAACTCATATTGATCGCCATGCATGAATCCTAATTAATATGATTGTATGAAGCCTAATCGTCAAATGTACGCAAGTTATGCATTTATGTTCTGCTACTACTTAAATCTGCTACTATAGTTACATATTATGATTCTTAAGTTTGTTAACATGTTGACATTTGAAAACATATTAGCATATTAGCAAGATAGGGCATAACATAAGATGGAAAATGTTTAATAAACAACTAGGCTATATGATCTACATCCCTTGTCGGTCATGTCGATCAACGGCTGAATGGAGTATCGCTTTAAATATTTCTGCCACAAGGAATTGTGGGGCGGCATGTGCTTCTATCCTTTAGTAAGGGATGGTCCAGTGTATCCCATGCTAAAGTACACAAGTTAGGAAGCATTGAAGCACCTTTCCTTAGCACTTTGAGAATTTGAACAGTACTTATCATTGCTGCCACTTAGATACTTCTGGGTCGTTTGACTCAGTTAGGATCCTTCCTAAGCAAAATAAAGAATTTGAACTTAGCCAAGGAAGACATTGATGAACACAGACATGAAAGGCGTAGAATCTCAGAAGACCCCTAATTCGATATTATCTCTTCATGAAAACCCATTTGAGAGGAGAACTTTGGTGGAGAAAATACAAGTTAAATAGCTTGGACCAGATCAACTTGATATTAAGATAAAATAGCCGGCTAGTGAAAAAAAACAAAAGTACATGCGAGGCTTTTCCCATAGTTGGCATGACAAAAAGGCTGAAAAAGGCAAGCTGTCATGGAAACGCCATATTTTCTTCCCATGCCTAGAACAACTAGGACAGATACAACAACATGGACTATTAGTACAGGAGTAAGGCACATAAAACATCTATCAAAGAAGATTAAGAAACATGAGTGTCAGAGGGCACACATGATATGCAAAATATGGTCAAGCTAGCCATGCTCTACGGAGTTAACATCGCTACGCAACTGGATGGCCACAGGATTGGGGTGAGGAAACACAATGAAGAGGAGCAGGCACATTTTATCAAAGATAATTGACCGTTAAATTCTGCGGGGTGGTCAGTCTTCTCAAAATCCTTATCGCCACACCCATGACAACAGCTGAGTCAGAAAGGTGCTTCTCTATTTTGGAGAGGATCAAGACCTACCTGAGGAACACCATGACACAGGATCGCCTGAAGGCTCTGGCTATAGAGTGTTATGATATCGCAAGAAAAAGAACGAATCAAAAATATCGTTGACTTTAATAATTAAGCAATTGAGAGGTTTGCCACTCAGAAGGACAGAATGGCCACATTCCTTTACAAATAAGATGCCAGATTAACACACAAAGTTCCCCTGACCCCCTTTGTTTTTGAAAATAGTTGACTTCATTGTGTAAGAATACCTCACATTTTTAATATTGTGATTTAATAAATACTTACTATTTCACAGAACACTGGTATCCTGCAGTTAATGTTAAATTGTATTCGTGAAGCTGACTGAATATGGCACAGCCCCACCTAGAATATTTTTCACCAGCCGCCACCGTTTTAATTAATAATCATTCCTGTTGCTCTCCCATTGCTAGAATACTCACCCCGCTGTCAAATCAAATGCACTATTACAGTACTGCTTCTAAAGCAACAGTACTGAACTACACCAGAAAGGACAATACAGACAGGGCTGATCTGGGCAGGCTCAGTTCAGGTAAAGAAGCATATTAGAACAGAAGCCCTGCACAAAAACAGTACGATTTGACTGGTCTACAAAGCCAGTTATGGGAAGTCTATGTTGGTCTGCTTGCAAATCATTTAATTAAAGCTGGCAGTGGAAATGAGGGAAAGTTTTGTCTACAGGCCACAAACTCTAGCTTAGCTGCCTGCAGAATTTAGAAATTGATAGTGTTGGGAAGGCTACTGCAGCTATGTCATGCTAATTTCAGCCCCCCCCCCCCCCCACCAACCCTGCAGGTTCGATACAGTGTGACAATAACATTTGATAATGTAATAATATATTGTGTGCGAAGTGAAACCATAGATATGTTTATGTAAGATGTGGTCTGAATATATATTATCATGCCAAGGCGGAGGCATGCCAGGGCTGCCCAGGAGCCTGCTTCCACACTCAGGTTTCCCAGGTACATTAGTAACCCTACCCTTGTTCCTTTAGATTTACAATTCTGGCACTGGATTGCAGCTTAAGGGGGCTCAAAAAGAAAAGAAATAAAAAGCTGTACTGTACTTTTTCCTATAGTTCTAAAGCATAATCTATTCGTTATTTGTTATTAATATGGTAGGAATGATAAGTAGTATATTGGTATCGGCCTAGCAAACACAATTGGTAATTGCAAGTTTTACTAAGATTGTTTAAAATTTATTTCAGTATGAGAAGCCTTCAAGAAGTACAGCTCAGGACTAACTCTATACATATCTGCGTGTAGTAAAGTGTAAAATCTATTTCAATTAAATAATTGGGCATTTCATTAGCCAACAGTTTCCACTTCTCCAATGTGAATTTGTAATTTGTCTCAAGTTGAATTAGTTATATATCATCTTTTTGATAATACTATGTTGTGATTATTTATTCAGAGTTTGAGAAACTGTCCATAATTGTTTATTTTCTATGAATTTCTTTAATTTAATTGTCTTTTTTATCAAAATCAATAATTAGCACCATCCAATTCTGTGAAGTGGAAAGAAATATGGTACATCTACAAATGTCTCAATAAACACGTCCTTATGGCCCACAAATGGAAAAATCCACTAAAGATTCAAATTAGAACACTCATCAACTGTATCATGCCTCGCAGCTTGTTATGCGTGTTCATAATGGTCCTGATGTGAAAACTCTTTCTGCTGAATTCGATCAGTGTGTTAAGAAAAACTGCTACGGGCAGCTAAGTTTAAGTTACAGCTTTAGCTATTATTCACCATTTCATCACGGGTAGGCATTGTGCTCTGCTCCAACATGTCTATCTGCGTTGTGTTTCATAGCTGCCGAGCCCCACGATTTACCCGTTGGGCTCTGATTGAGCTTTCTCACTTTTTTTGCTGTCCACCCAACCATACATTTTCTTCAGATTTATTTTCTTAATGCTTTCTCAAATCATCACATTTTAACAGTCACTGAATGGAATACACTGTTGATCTATTGAGTTAAAAAGTAATACTTATCTCAAACGTTCCGTTCTATTTTCTAATTTCTTCAGTGTGGTGGTGTTTACATATGTTCTATTTCTATGATCATAACAATCTTTTCCTTAAGCTTGCTAAAGTGGTTGTAGCCTAATAGATTTAAGTGTTCAAAAAATATATACAGTG
>JAPMUY010004463.1:0-316306 GCA_026901105.3 Galaxias olidus
CTCTTCAGCCGCTTAGCGACAACAGCTAACAAACAAGTACACTTGTCAAAGCACTTTTCACTCCACGGGCCGGCATAAACCACGGGCGCCAATCCAATATGTCCGTGCCCGTAGCGCCGCTCCATCCCTCCGCTCCACCCTCCGTCGCTGTCTCTCCTCCATTCCTCTTTCTCCTCTTTTTCTCTCTCCCCTTCCCGTCTCTCGTCCACCAATCCGGGGCTTTGCCGAGAGAATTGCCGTGTCTATGGGAGGGCTTGAATGGGCCAGGCCCCCGTGGCCCCTCTGCTCTCTGCTGATAAGACTGGCTGGGGGCCTGTTTGGAAGACGGAATCGCATCTTGTGTCCCCACCGGGTGTTGAGCCGTGAAAGTATTTGTTTGAAAGGAGAAAGGGAGAGAGCGAGAGAGAGAGCAAGAGAGAGAGAGAGAGAGAGAGAGGGGAGAAAGGGGAGAGAAAGAAGAAAAAAAACACACAGCTACGCTCCAATTTGGTCGTGATGGCACTCTCTTGACTCGTTGCACCCGCTCTCTCGCTTTCCTTATTTCCTTCCTTCCCTCTCTCTCTCTCTCTCTCTCTCTCTCTCTCTCTCTCTCTTTCTCCCTCTCTCTCTCTCTCTCTCTTGCGCTCTTTGGGGGTGGAGGGAGCGTACGTTTTGGAAGGACTGAGAGAGTGAACGGAAGGTTCCCCGAATGTCATACGCTTAGTGGCGCTGAGAAGGAGACTTTGAAGTCAAATGTAGATGTTCAACCCCCCCTCTCCCTCCCTCTGCCATCGCTGGCAAAGAGCAATCCCAAGCAGAACCAACTTGGCACCGAGGGGCCAAATGTCACCCCCCCCCCCCCCCCCTGTCCCCACAGCGTTCACTTTTGAAGAGATGGCCCAGCAAATTGTTCCAGGATTGGATTGAACAATACGAACCGTGGTTGACTCCTCTGATCAGAGCAGCGCTGTGATCGGGGCAGCGGCCCTTTCCTCAGAGGGGCCCGGGGGGGTTGTGACTGGTGCCTCTGTCGATGCACTTTGTCGTCCTGCTGGGTCTCCTTTCTGGCGAGCCAGCAGAACATTAGACGCACCATTTTCACTGTGGGACCAATACTCTCTGCCGGTGGAAAGATCAATCGAGACCATCAACACCAGAGAAGAGGCCACCTAACCATAGCCACTCAATAAGAATAAATGCAAAAAAGTAGTAAAATAAAGTAGGAATGTTTCCACATGTATGTGTGTGTTTGGGTGTTTCTGTGCGTGTTTGGGTGTTAGTGTGAGAGAAAAAGAGAAAAATAAAAGTGCGTTCCCTGTCGACTGCGTTACTTGTCAATGTCGTACTGACGTTGTCCCGCCAAACCCCCCTTGCCACTCAGAACCCCCCCCCCCAAGCCTCCTCCTCTCCCCTTCTAATGTAACATAATGCAGTAAGAAGGGGGAAGGAAGGGGGGGGGGGCTAATGAGTAGGTAAATGCCCCCATGGGAGAGCTGCCAGGAGCTGGGGAAGGACGCTAAAGGCCCCGGAGATTCAACGCTGGCAGCCAGGATGAAAGCGGAGCTGGCGGCTAGGAGGGGGAGGGATGGAGGGATGGAGGGATGGAAGGATGGAGGGTTGGAGGGAGGGGGTTGCTAAAAGAGAAAAAGAGTCCCGTGCGGGCGTTCAGCGTCTTCCCGCCCTGCGATCACCCCCCCCCCCGCCATTCTCTCTCTCTGTCTCTCCCTCTCTCTCTCTCTCTCTCTCTCTCCGAGCGCCGTCGACCTTCACGTCTCCATACCGACTGGAGTCCCGCCGTCAGCTCTCTGGTGAGTTGAGGGGGGGGGGGGCACTGCGGCACTGGGTCCTGGCGTCGAGGCACGTCGATAAGGGGCCCACAGAGCCGAGGCGTTTGCTGGCCGTTACAGGAGGAGGGGCAGAGGGCGTGCTGGACAGGCCGGGATGGGGTGACTCCTACCCCGGGGGCTGGACCGTCCAGTTCTGTGAAAGGTTAAGATGGGATGTGGTAGTGTGACGTGGGGTCGTCGTTCAGTACTTCACTTTGACAAACGGTATCCCTCAGTTCGAATAGAAGATGTATATTTCCAAAGGAAACCGGGTTTTCAAAAGGAAACCGCCACGGTTTGAGTTTAGCGCACCTCCAAAAGCATACGCACACTATAAAAAGAGACAGCATTATTGAAGTACACGGGTATTACAGACTTGAAGAAGTTCCCTATAATGGTATTAGTCAAGCTGTTCATTTGTGGCCGCGGGCAGAGATCAACCGTTGTAAACAGCATCACCACTAGCAGGGAGCAACTTGGCTTTGTTGAAATAGAGTAATTTGCTTGTTGCTTATCAAATAGCTTCCTCGCCTCTGGCACTCATTTTCTTCACCTCATTAAACGCTATTTTATCAGGGATTGGCACAATGCACAACAGCCCCCGATAATGGGCTTTGTAAAACACAAACAATTACATGTATGTTTGTTTCATGTCTCAGCCTCCCATTTCAACAACATGCGTTGCAGGTGACTTTGTGGTAGCCTCCACTGAGCTACCCAATGCAGGCAACAGACCAATCACTGTAACACACCAAAACTAAGAGAAAAATACATATCCGTGGAATAAAAATCACAAGAAATAAACTATGGTCATAACCTCAGAACGCTACAATATTTGATGTGAGACATACGGTGGATGTTGTACACTTTTTACTGACATTCGGCAACAAATGACATCTCATATTCACTAGGCAGTGCTGGTGAATAGGTCCTCGGGCCTCTTCTCAGTCCACACTAAGCTCTGAGCGAGCACACGTTTGGATCTAACGAAAGTCTCTCTTTTGTCTCAATAGAAAATGGGCCCGCAAATGAGGGCTTATACATTTGTTTCCAAGGTGTCCAAATTCCTGCTGACCCCCCCCCCCCCCCCCCCTCCCTCCCTCTCGCCCTCCTCCGTCTTCTCCTCTCCTCCACACAGGTTTTCAAAGAACCATGACGTCCCAGAGACCCACTTCCACATTGCCATGGAGACGATTCACCCTACCGGGGTCCCCCCACGTCCTTCTCCCTCTCCCTCTCCCTCTCCCTCTCCCACTCCCTCTCCCTCTCCCTCTCCCACTCCCGCTCCCTCTCCCTCCCCCCTGCGTCCCTCTCCCTCTCCCCTCCCACTCCCGCTCCCTCTCCCTCTCCCTCCCCACCCCCGCGTCCCTCTCCCTCTCCCACTCCCTCTCTCTCTCCCTCTCCCTCTCCCCCTTTCTCTTTATCCTCTTGAGTTGTCTAACTCTGGCTGCCTCTTCATTTTCTAAACGAGACAGGAAGGGGAACAGAGGAGCAGGTTGGGGGGTCAGGGGGTGGGGGGGGGGGGGGGGGGTGGGGGTTAAGGAGTAGCATGTGAGGGATCTGGTAGGGACGTAGGGGGCGGAGGGGGTTGGGGTGGGTGTGCTGTGGTAGAGGGTGGTGGTTGAGACAGAACGGTTCCAAGGGGCTGAAGTGTCCGAGAACGAAGAGACAAAAACATCCAGCGATGCATTCACCATGACATCACCACCCTTTCCCACAGCAGCTTGCATAGAGGGCGCCCCTAGCCCGCCTTTCATTGGATGTGAGAGGGGAGGCCCGCGCTCCCCTCGTCTCAATGCCCTTTTTGTTGCAGAACACAGAGGCCGTTTCTAGGCCCACAGAAAAGCCGGGGTAATTTAGTTTGAGGTTGCCAGGAAGTCTAAGCCCTCTAGCCTGTCAACAATGGCAAATGTTATTGCCTCACTTCGAGGGCCCGGCGAATCCACAGCTGCGCCGCCTGAATTCTAACTGAAAGTCCTTCTTTTCCTCTCCCTCCCTACCTCCCTCTCTCTTTCTCGCTCTCTTCACTGTGCACACAAATTCAGCACCAGGCCTCTATCTTCAGTGAACAGGGTATATCCTCCACGGTTCAGTGAGAGAGAGAGGAGCACTTGTCTGAGTGGCGTGGGTCCCCTTGTGGTTCTGTCGAGCAAGCCTTATTTGTTTTTCAATTGCTGTGTCTCGACACCTAAATAACATTACTTGATAAGGTTTATTTGTCTCAATAAAAGAAAAAAAACGACTGCTTTTATTGAAAAGAACAGGATATGGAAAATGTCTTAATGAAAACAGATGATTGTGTCTGAATGTGGCAATTGACTTTATAGTTGTTGCCCTGCAGATCAAGTTGGATTGATTCTACAACCTTATAATCAATGCTGATCCTCAATGTGAGTCAGAGAGTGTGGATGTTTTGTAACAGCACGCTTCGTTTACAGCACTGCCAAGTTTCACGTGGTTTTATGGTTAGATTATTTGTTATTATACAAATTATCAAGCAGTTCTTTCTCACTGTAATACACAAGGTATACATGGATGCATCCTAAATGAACTGGACATGAGTCAGTGGGATAATACTTACAGAAAACTAAATCTGGAATCGTCCGTTCCTGACAAAATTACCCACTTCAACATACTAGAATACCTTGTCTTATACTGTCACCTAGTGGGACCAACTTGTAATGGCAGAAGGCATTGGCTCCATATCTTTTACTGTTTTTTATGGACTTAATAGACTCATTAAGCACAATGCATGACGTTTGATAAACCTCACAAAACACTATTGGTTTAATAATTAAAGGCCAATGTAATCCTGTGATACAGGTTTTTTCTAGTGAAAAATGTTTAGTGGAAATGTATAAAAAAATCCTGAACATGTTGGACATTCTGCAGCCAAAACATGCTATCCATTTTAAACAAAGTAAGTTCAAGGTAATTTCTTTCATCAAATGTTTATTAAAAAATGCAAGACAAAACATGTCAACAGTATTTATTCTATTGGCAAACACGATACGATAACATACACCTTTCTATAGGATGTAGGTCCGCTGCATCAAAACGAAAACAATGACAGCGAACAAAAGAATACAATATGATCCTCAATCAAAAATGCTGATATTCCTAAACAAACAAAAGAGATGTAATTTTGCCACTGGGAAAAAAAAGGCCAGAAACGCAATATATCCAAAAAGATAAACAAGAGAGCAGAACTTAAATCCAACTTACTTAAAGATGCTACTTCTTAAAACAACATAGAACTACCAAAAGTACAGGGAAAGTACCAAGCTTTCTTTTTTTACATTTTTTTTAAATTATTTTCTTTCTCAAAATATGGTGGGTGCAATAAGCTGGGTCTGTGCTGGATACGTGCAACTGCACACTTTCCCCTAGGCGTCATATTTAATACACCTACAGACATAAATAGAAAGGTCACAATTAAATTAAATCCAATTCAACAAGTCTATGGTATTCACAAGGTCAAGTGTTGATCATTTTTCAGACAGTACCCTTATTGTGCTCAAAGCAAAAAGCTACAACTTACATGGGATTAGTTGAGTGCCTTCAACAGAAATTATGGCAATCACACGTTAAAAAAAGAAAGAAAGGAAGGAAAGAAAATAGTCTATTTGATGATTTATACGCATTGCAATTCATTAAATGTTTTTGAAATCTCTAGAAAAGCAGAGGCTATTTATGAATAATTTTCAAAGTGTGGTGATTAGTTCTATCAAAGGGTATATTTGAAAATGTCACCTCCTAGAGTAATTCCGGAAGGCTTGTGGTGGTTGTCATCAGGTTTTCACAATGATGGCTTGCTTGTGAATTATATTTTATACCATGAACATGTGTGGATATATTACGCCATTGTTTCTAATTCATAATTAAGTAGTGCAGTTTCCCATACAACCTTGACAGACAAAATACTTGTTAAAATACGAAATCCTTTAGTCACTAATAGAAGCATATTTGTCACAATATACAGAACATTTGTAAATATCTCAATTATTTACACCATTGCAATATTTTACACACACTCGGATGTATCTACATATACTGTCTAACTATTTTAAAGTTATAATTATCATGCATACATATATGAGTGACAACTCTATTTTGCAGGAACTGTGGTATATTGTGACAAATATGAGAAACAAAGTTAGCTCTATTTTACAGGATTTCAGAGTCTTAACTTTAGAAAGCAACAATTTGACCGTTCACATTGAAAGCTACTACACAGTAAACCTATTCAACACACTGTGCAGAGGGAACTGAGCCTCCAAATTTAATTAATTAGATAGGAACCCAAACTTACAATGAATCACTTTAAGCAAGAATATAACCCTAACTTTTGCACCCCCAAAAGAAGGAAATAATAAATAAAGGAACAATTCAAAAGCATCGAAATGAATCCTTTTTTTGTTGTTGTGATTTTTGTGACCATTTGTTGAAAGAAAATAGTTTACAAAGGTTTAACCGCAAGAGGAATTAGAACACTTGCCGAGATTTTATTGAATGTAGGTACCTGGTTTCAATCAACTTTCCAACAAAAAGAACTGTCCTTATCATTTTTGTTTTGTTTTGAGCGTCAACAAAGACTTGCATGAACATGTGGGAAATGATGTGTCTAAAACCTATTGAAGCTTGATTGAACCAGGGATTTAGACCTAAAGCTCCTGGAGGTCAAAGTCTTGATTGTTTTTTGATGGAAGATGGCACGGTTTAAATTTATCAACCCTTTGTCACATATCTGGAATTTCAAAAGCATGTTTGTGTAATGATTACTTTGTTATGGTTTTTGTCAGAAGCACAGGATAAAATTGTTTGGAGGGTTGCTATTTCTTTTTTTATATTGTTGATCTTTAACATATATAAGAGCATACTTCACATTTAGTGAGGAAAAAAAAGTAACACTCTTTACCCCTAACCCTTAAAATAACCATGAAAAGAGGGAATGTCAACCAGAACAATCTTATTAAATATTTACTTTCAAGGGCAGCGAGGGGCAGTGCAATTCAAGAGAAACAAGTGAAATAGAGGGGAAACAAATAAAAGGGGGACATCTTGCACTCAAAACTAATCCCAGCCAAGCCCACCCCTTAAAGCAATTTGCTAAATGACCTACAACCGTAGGATGTCACACAAACATAAAGGCTGCTCAAAGTAACGCTACCGCTAATTCAAGTCCCGAACATCGAAGGAAACAAAACAGCTCAACCACAGAGGCCCAGAGTACTGTCAGCTGTGTATATGTGTGGGTTAGGAACCAAAACGCACTACTACGGCTCTCACTCCGAGTCTGTTTCGAGCGGCGCCGTCTCGTCAACTTTGCTCCGCTTCCCTCGCTTGGCGACCCTCTCCGCCTGCTCCGCGTGGGCCTTCTTGTGCCTGGAGTAGCTGGACGAGTGCACGAATGTTTTGTTACAGGTGGCGCACTCGTAGGTCTTCCCCGTCGAGTGAGACTTCTCGTGGTGATGCAGGTTGGACAGGCGGGTGAAGGACTTGTCGCAGTAGGAGCAGCTGTACTTGGTGCCCCCCTTGTGCGTGGCTTGGTGCCTGGCCAGGCTGGAGGTGTGGCTGAAGCGCTTGCCGCACTGCTCGCAGCCGTACTGTCCCCCCTCCTCGTCCTCCGAGGTCGAGGCCCCCGCCGCCGCCACCGCCGCTCGCTTGCCGGCTTTGCGTCGGCGCCGGTTCTTCTTGCACAGGGTGTAGAAGTTGGGCTTGTCCCGGGAGCACAGCTTGAGGCGGATCTTCAGGTCGGAGGAGGTCTTGCCCAGGTTCTCCTTGCCCTCGGTGTAGTTGGTCAGGAGCTCCTTGACGTGAGTCACCTGGTGCTTGGAGAGCATCATGGAGGTCCTGAAGGTCATCTCGCACTGCGTGCAGGCGTAGAACTTCTCCCCGCCCTGGCCGGCCGGCGGCCCCTCCTGCCTGGCCGCCTGCCGACCTGTTTGCTGCCGCAGACGTTTGCCTTTGCGGGCGCCGCCTTTCATCGGCCGCCGGTTGTGACTCATGTTGGGAGGGAGGCGCATGTCCTTGGAGGCGCCGCCCTTCCCTTTCTTGTGGATGAGTCGATGTCGCGACAGACTGGAGCTGTGGTTGAATTCCTTGCCGCAGATGTTGCAAGGGTGGACTCTGGTTCCGCCGTGCGTTCTCAGGTGAGTTCCCAGGGTTCGGCTGCCTTTGAAGGTCATCCCGCACTGATTGCACTGGTGCTTTTTGCCCTTGATGGCTACGGCTTGCTTGGAGGGAGGCAGAGGAGGGACCTTGCCAGAGTGTGTCAGCTGGTGCCTGTAGAGACTGGAGGCGTGGCTGTAGCTCTTTCCACAGTAGTTGCAGCGGTACTGTGTCATGGGGTCATAGTCTTCGTTATCAGAGCCCGAATTGTCGCCGCCATCTTCGTCCAGGAGGCTGCTGCCTGGCTCCGTGTTGTCTTCCTCGTAATCGGAGTCAGTCTTTACCTCCACACTTTGTTCTGAGACTTCACAGCTTTGATACACATCCTCGTAGGGAGAAAAGAAGGCCACGTCGGACTCAGCCTTCATCTGATCGGGGACAAGGCCAGAACCCTCGTCTGCTTCCTTTTTCACGCAGGATATGGTGAACTTGGACCCCACCTCTGCCCACTTCACGACGTATTCTATGGGCTGTGTGTCCAATTCCACCGTGATAAAATCTGCGCCGAGCGCGTCCGGCTCAGACGAAGTCAATTCGAGTTCTGAATCCTCCATTTGCACAGAACCGGAAGTTTGTTTAGAAATTAATGATGATGGCTTGCTTCTGTGGGGACTTGAGGTTATTTGAACAGGGTCTACAATGTAGGAGACAGGAACATTAACAAAAAATATAAAAATAACAGAACATTGTCTAATGTTTCATATGCTAAATGCAAATAAATATCAGTAATAATCGTACATAATTGATAGCTACCCCTTTAATGATGCATACTTCCACTGTTCTGACTGTGAGGAATGCTATGGCTTTTTAGTAGAGGAAGTGACAGCCACATACAGAAATATAGGTTAAACGACGCATTCGACACCAGCGAAAACTAACAAATGTTAACGAAATACCTTTTCGTGATGGCTAAATATGGATGCAGTATAGTATAATATTAGATAGACGATAAAATGTCCAAATAAACCAGACAAAACGCCGACAATAAACAGGAAATACAGTAGTCCGATGTACTAAGATGACAAGCACAATGCATTATGGGAAGGGATTAAAAGGATTGTGAAAAAAAAGGCCGCCTTCTTTCTCGCTCGCGCAAGCGTCTAACATTATATATTTATGGCCATAATTTCTAAAGAACAATAAATCCTTCAAAATAGCCAACGTGAGTTGTTAGTTGTATATAAAATACGATCAGGTGATTCCCACAACCGTTGCACTACTCTACTCGAATAATCTTTCATTATGTACAGACAGAAAACACATGCAGCATTAACAGCATGAACAAATGCACCCGCCATAACACAGCATATTTCTCCAAAATCGCTGGCGGTAGTATCTAGAAATCATATATTCCTCGAATAACGTAATTTTCTTGAAATATTTTACGAATACGCAACAATCGCACCAATACGAGAGATGTATGTGTGCAGAGTTAACCATATTAATACCTCTATCGTTTTACGAACAATGCCTGGCACACAATCATTCTTGGGACAGTCTGGCGGGGTTGTCGTTGAGGTCAACTCCAACATCTTTGACATGTGGAGTGGGGAGGGGTAACATTACAGAAAAGAGAAAGGAAAACCGGCGCGAGCTTTATCACGGCCCACACAAATCTTCTCGTCGATGCACCCTGTCATCGCAAATGTTTTACAAGCAAGCCTTTCATTTGCAGCAATACTGTTCTAGAAAAAATAAACTAATGAATAGAGGTTGCCCAAATCAAAAAGAAAAAAATTACTGTGAACGACTCATTGACATGGCAATATGGTAATCTAGCTAGATGTATTCAGCAGAAATCGATTGCTTCTGATTTGATTTTACACAGCGAATACTCACTGTTTTTTCATGTCGATTGTATTAACCTAACAACTAACTGGTCCACAATTTGCATATTTACCGAATATTTATCCTTTTTCTCACGTCTTGACCCTCGATGAAATCGATTCTGCCGCACCTCTGTCTCTGTCAGATCATAATCAGTACATTAACTGTTGTCAAGTGCTGGAACTGGCAGCGTTGGAATCGCTGATCTAAAATGGTATAGATTGTTAAAATTATTGAATTCGATTAGGACCAAGCTGATTTTTCAGCTTATGAATTTTCCCCAGTCCTGCGCAGCTTTCTCTGTATCTTTAATTTCATTGGGCATGGAACCAGCCTCTCCAGCGCAAAGTGTCGCAAAAACTGTCGCGCAGTCCTGCTGAACAACAACACTATCGTCAAGAGTCGGCTCGAGCTCGCGCAGAGCAAACAGCCTTACAGTTAGTGTCTTAATTATATGCCACCTTATTTATTTTTGTTCTTAGATTTTACACAAACAACCTCACTTAGGTGAGTCAAGGAAATAAATAAAGTGAAGAAGCAGATTGAAGGAACATGGACGAGTCTTCACCAAGGGACGGAGCATCCTCTGCTGGGGGTTCCAACAACAGCAAGAGTGGTTTTAGCAACTTTAGCCTGTTTGGTGGTGGGGCTTCGCCAGAGTATTCAAACAATGAACTATCTGGAGTGCCATGTACGTTTTTCAAAATGGTTTAGCATGATATTAGTTACAACCTTGATTAAATTAGTTTTAGCACAGTGCTTCGCTATACTCATTGCAAGCGACTCTGAACAGACTAGCTTCTCATGCTACTGTGCAATGATAACTGACTTGTATACTTCCTCTTTCCTACTAGTGACTGGAATGAGCCCTCTTTCACCATATCTCAACGTGGACCCTCGATACCTTATTAATGTGAGTGCTTTTCTTGAGTGTTAAACTGTGGTTTGTAACGGTGTTACCTGTATTTATTACTCATTTATTACTCATCTGTACTCGGCACGACACAACATTGCACATGGAATTTGCATCTTTCCTTATTTAACAATTGTATTGCTCTTGTGCATATAGGTTTTATATTATATTATTTTATTCTTTACTCTTATTATTGTTGCACATTATGTGGCTGGTGGGTTTACAATTTATTGCCATTGTACTGTATTGTGCACTGACATATGACAAAACAACTTCGACTTAAACTATGGTAGGATCTAATTCCACCACCAGATTTTTTTATATTTTCAATGCAAGTAAAACCGTTCTCAATATCCCGTGTCAAGATTTGTGATAGAAAGAGGTATGAGATGTGCACGATCTAATTCAAAGTTAGAAATGCTGTGCAAAATCAAAAGTTGCACACTTGCCCTGAAAAACATGAATAAGAATAGTGTCGCATTGCATATATCTCAAAAGAATATAAGTGTGACATTGGTTGACATGGCTAGTTTGAGTGCCTTGCACTTTGTACATCAATTTCATTTGTGGTATAATCAAAATCACCATTTTTAGTTTCAGCATGCAGTCATAACTAACACCAAATAACGATGTTCTACCAACAGGATACTGATGACTTCATCTTGCCCACGGGGGCCAACAAGACCAGGGGTCGTTTTGAACTGGCTTTCTTCACTATCGGAAGCTGCTGTATCACAGGTGAGCTCCCTTTTTAGGTGGGGCATCTTTTATTCACTATTTTTAGCAGCCTGGGCGACAGTGTCCAATGCGACACTCCATCTAAATGCTGACAACACAAGTCATTTGTTGTTGCGCTGCTACTTTATCCGCTGTTTATGAAAACTTGCAATTTCCTTTTAACATTTCACTATCCAATCTATGTAAATGTAACTCTATCTAAGAAAGGGCCGCTGAATATCCCGTCTATTTTGACTGACCAAGGTATGGAAATTGAATACGTGTCTTCCTACAGGTACTTGGGAATTTTACTAGATGCAAATTCTTTCAAGATGTTCAATAGAGTGAAACTGAAAGGACGCAGCACTCAGTGTAGTCACATGTAGGAACGTTTCCTTTCTTGTTTTGTTTAATTTAAAACGGACTTTATCATAGAGACAATTCCTGATTCATGCTGTAAACTATGGCAAATAATAATTCATGATGTGAACCATGGCAAAAAAAAAGGGGATTCCACGTTAGTTTAAATTTGTATATGAATATGCATTATAACAGGCAGTGTGCAATGAAAAAAAAACAAGATTCTGGGTTGAAGCAGTTGCAAGTCTGTTAATAAGAATGTTGTATAGTCACTATTAGCTGAACACCATTTTGACTTGTTTGATCATCTGCCTTTAAGGTGCTGTATTTGGAGCCATTAATGGTCTACGGATGGGTCTGGCTGAGACCAGAAATATGGCTTGGTCCAAACCTCGCAATGTGCAGTAAGTTATTAGGCCAGTCGCTATTTCTCACCAACCCTTGCATCACAGCTAATTCAGTTCAATTAGTTTGTGCGTTCAAGACAAAGCTGCTTAAACATAACGTGTATATCCGTTTTAGTCCTTTTTTGGTAGCGCAGAATTAGGGATTTTCCTTTCCAACACCAGGGGGCAGTATCGGCTCAATGTTTGCTGTTGCCGTTACTCTTTAAGTGTGCAGGCCCTGTTATGACTTTTCTGTTAACATTAATAATAGTTTGTGTTGGACAAACGGACAACTAACTGCTGCATACTACTAATATAATTAGTTAATATTATTATTATCATAGTTATCATCTTGTTGGCAATAGTGCTCGTGAGTAACTGGATCTCTAAATGCACATATTTCTGCCGTCATATCAGTATCCCCATTGACCAATACAATTGCGCGACCAAATACCACAGCAAGCTAACTGATTGATACTTCTTCTTTCTTTTTTTTTTTGCATAAACCTGTTGAAGTGACACCATTGTTTTGGGAACAACAGTCTCAGATAGAGAGAACTTTGTATACCATCGGAACAACCGTTTCAGTTTTCCCAATAAATAGTGCACTCATTCAGAGTTTATAATTCAGATTTGTTAAGAAGTTCAGAATTTTAAATTGAGATGAATATTGGTGAGGTAGCACTTTCATGACCCTAAGGTTTTTAGTTAAAACTGGTCATTCTTTCAGCAAAACCGCTTATAATAGGTTGCAAAATGAGTCATTCTCATTCAGTTCTCAAGCTCTTCTGTCGTTTGGGGGGGGGGGTCCAAAGTCTGACCTGACCCTCCTGTCAGCTGAGTGTGGCAGGCCAGTGTGTGCATGCATAGCTCCAGCGGTAATTCCACAGTCACATGGCTCATTGGTCTCAGACCGCACTGTCAATCCCGACTGCTCTCATGTTCATTCAATGGGACTGAAACGGTTACAGAAAACTGTCGATGACTGAGAACGTAGTCACCGGGCTATTATAGTCCAACCACTGCAGGACAGAAGGTTTTCGCCAGCCAAGTTTTGTGAAGCTCCTATTAGGCTACAGTGTCCATTAGGTCTGATAATGAATGTGCTCACCCATTTCACACCGTTCTGAGTTCACTCAGTGAGTTTGTAGAGGGAGGTTTTTGCCTCCCCATGTTATAATTTTCTTTTCGCCTCTATTTTAGGATCCTGAATATGCTGACCCGACAGGGTGCAACGTGGGCGAACACCCTGGGCTCATTGGGTATGTGCCCACCATTCATCCCTGTTGGTCCAAGATGGGAACAGGGAAACCGGTCAAATCAAAGCAATGTTACAATTCTCTACTGTATTTATCACTGCATACCTTTTGTCTGTCTGTCTGTCTGTCTGTCTGTCTGTGTGTGTTGCAGCTTTGTTATACAGTGTGTTTGGGGTGGCCATCGAGAAGGCCCGGGGAGCTGAAGATGACATCAATACGGTGGTTGCCGGGACGATGACAGGCATGCTCTACAAATCCCCAGGTTAGACTAACGACAAACATTCAAACATAATGACTGAACGCAGATGGAATGTCACACAGGGACGGTTGCCCGGAAGCAGTAGCTCCGGAATTTTCAGTTGCCTTAAAGACATCCTTACTGAAATAAGTAGATAACGTGCTTGACATATATATTTCACTTCCTCTTGCAAAGGAGGGAAGAATGTCCAATGTACTTCTTGCCTAATTCCTGCAACAAGGGTTTTTTGTTGATAGTTGGATAATCAAACCGTGTGCAATGTGTAGGTGAAGCTTGTGTGACTCTGATCTCTTGCAGTGAGAGGCTGAGTCAACTTGGTGTACTCTTAAAAATATTTTAGCTGTTTTTTTCCTCAGTCTAGATATGGATGCTGTTTAGACTGATGTTGACTGGTTAATTTCCCAGTAAATATAATGAGTCCAAAATCTGATATTGATAGAACATATTTCGATTAGTCAAATCACAAGGTGACCACTTTTTGTAGCTCGGTTTTCACTGCGAATATATGCAAGCTTAAGGTTCACTTTCATTTCTAGGAAAAAACTATTTAGACTGAAAGACAATGTCAGGGTTCCCACGTGTCCTGGAAATTTAGAGACTAGTTTTCCAGTCATGGAAACACCTGAAAATTGATTAAAATGACCAACTATCCTGGAAATAATCCAGGTTGTCCTGGAAAATGTTAATTGTATTTTAGCTCCTCACTCAGATTGCCTTCATACACATGTTGGTGTTTGTTGAGGAGAGCTTGTGTAAATAGAAATAAAAAACATCAGAGCTGATCACGTCTAACAAAAAGAGGTGGCCAGATGACCTTAGTGTACAGTTAGCAGTCATGGGTGTAACCGTCACCTGTAATTAACATGAGACCATCATGAACCCTGCGTCATTAAAAAAAGGAGGATTCAAATTGGGGTGTCAATACTAGGCCCTACCGGTAAATTATATGTCGGTTTGTGAGCAAGTGCTGTCATGTATTGTCTAGAAAAACTCCTGGAAAATGTCCTGGAAAATTACTTCTTTCCAAGAGTGGGAACCCTGAATGTGCTTTTGCTCTATTAAGTGAATGAAGGTCCGTAACAACAGAGCCTGTGGAGTCCAAAGCAGTACACCCATCTCCTTGTTGCCAAGGCGACAGGTACTAGTGCGGAATTACAGGAAAACATCCATAGCCCCAGAAACAAAGAATCCCTTATGTGTGGACCATAATACCCCGGCCCACACAACGGTAAACTCTGCCCCTTTAGTGGGCATTGGAAAGTCCATACAGGAACTGTTTCTGTGACTGACATGAACCACCTAGAACCTTTTAGTGTATTTATCCTATGTAAATTCTACCAAAGGTTCTTCAGAGAAGTGATCTCAAAGTGACAGAGCAGTAACTATAGCCAGACAACACGTCTTGGATCTACTGCCATTCAATAGGTTAGGTGAGTTCTTCGGGTATGTCCCTGCCTGACGCCATTATCCCCCTCCCCCCTCAATCTATTAGGATCCACCCATGGTACCTCTTGTCTGCCAAATCGCCCAGCATGCTTTGCTCCAAGGGAGAGGTTCCTAGAAAGGCTTGCCCAGAGCGATTGAAATATAATGAACTTTGGCAAGAAGTGAGGAAGGGTGGGGTGGAGGGGGTGCGATAAGGCCAAAGGGGGGTGAGCGGCATCCAGCCAAATGCACAGGAGTGGAATGTAAAATAGGGACGTGCTTCAGAGGAGGCAGGGTGTTTGTGTACACTGTGCACGGGGTCCTTCAAGGGGCGTTCATGGTTGGTTTTCAGAACTATGTGCTTGTCTTTTTGTGTGTGTGTGTGTGTGTGTGTGTGTGTGTGTGTGTGTGTGTGTGTGTGTGTGTGTGTGTGTGTGTGTGTGCGTGCGCGCGCGCATGGTCCTGTGAATAGCCCTTCATAGTTGTGCCAGGTGACGTCTCTTGCTGGATATGTCAGACACACTGAGATACCTCTCCTCACGTTTTGAATTCATGTCTCTTTCCTTATAACTTTTTTTAAGGGCCAATCATGCAAACTGTCAAATTGAATTATAATGGACAATTGTGCACGTGGGGCAATTTCCTTATCGCACCTTTTCCTTTACTGCTAGTTGTTTTTCAACAATTTTTCTGATTGGCTCGGCAGTTTTCAGAATTTATGCTGAGTGAGGTGATATAAACAACTGCAGGGTCATAGGGATTGACCCCTCGTGCATAGGGAAGTTTAAAAGGAAGAGCCCTACAGTCTGTCAGTGTGGCGCAAGGTTTCAGAAACTCAAAGCCTGGGAAGACTCACTTTGTTTACTTTCAAGGGGGAACTTATCTGGTCGTGTGTGCGTGCGTGTGCGTGTGTGTGTGTGTGTGTGTGTGTGTGTGTGTAACATTGTGTTGTCCTGGAGGCACTGCTACATCTGGTCCAGAACTGAATGTCTTTTGTGAGTGATTGTTACCAAAGCTTTCAGACCAGCATGCGTGCACTGGCCTGTTAAATCCCCCCAGTGTCCTTTGGTACATACTGGGGTCTAAACATAGTCATTTGGGACTTAAAGCACTTATTCCCTGTGCCAGTGGGTTGTATGTTGTACTGATAAACTCTTAAATCCCATTGTGCCGTTGCTTAGGAAGATCAGTGTAAAATAAGCCTGTTTAACGGTGAAGTCATTCTTTAGTGGTGGGAATCACGGAGTCAAACAGTGTCATATTTTTGGCTAAGAAATCTTTAATGCAGACTTTTTAAAGGGGCACAATGTGCTCTTATCCCTGGTTGTACTACATAATCTGTTTTCGTCTGGAAGGATGGCTACTGTAAGAAAAGTTAATCCTCGGGTTTTCAAATTTGAGTGAGTAAAACAAAGTCGTTCCCATTGTTGTTTGGATGAGACCGTAAACAGTCACTGCGCTGCTCCTTTTGGGGGAGGGGTGGGGTGTGTGCGTGTGTGTGTGTTTGCCCCCACATGAACCTCAATGGGCTTGATTTAGGAGGTGTTAGGGCCCCTAAGAAACTTCTCTCTGCTAGTTTCAATGACGTAACACTCCCAGAGGGACCCTTATCAGTGGGGCCCCGGCCGTGGGTGTGACCTGGAGGCTGTGGTGCAGCAGAACCTTATCAGCCTTATCCTGCACCGGGGCCTGGAGACCTGAGACAGCTGACTGCTACTCCCGCTGATAGACAGGGAAGGTGGGCTCTGCGTGTGTGTGTGTGTGCGGGTGCGTGTGCGCACACGGAAATTACCTGTCGTGAAATGTCTTATTGAAACTTCCTGTTTAGAGCTCAGAATAATGATCTTTATGGTAACGTCATGGTGATTTGCTGATCCTTTCAGCATCTCTGTCCAAAGACGACTCTGGAAGTCACGCATAGCTACGGTCTTTGTTCTGCATAGCGAGCGTCTTTGTTCAGCAGAATTTCCCTTACCTCAGCATTGACCTTTCCTTCTCCTATCTGCTCCTTTTACTTGTCCTCTCCTCTCTGTGTTCCTGTCACTGGTTAAAGCACCAGCGTATTTGTTTAAAACCAAGCTTTTGCTATTTTTCGTTTTATAAGTATTAAGAGGAGGTGTGTGTGTGTGTGTGTGTGTGTGTGTGTGTGTTACAGGGGGTCTCAGAGGGACTGCTAGAGGGGGACTGGCAGGTCTAGCTCTATCAGGAGCCTATGCTGTCTACAAGAACTGGGACCACCTCAAGGACAAATCTCCGACTCTCTTCTGAAGATGACCCGCACTGCTAGCATACTGGAGCAGTATACCGAGTCGAAAGACTCAACGCATCATAATATGAATGTCATACTGTAATTAATTAACGTTGTATGTTAATTGTTGCGAATAGATTTATACATGCGCTGATTCCATTTATGCCAGTATTCCCCAGCGTCCTTATAAGCCCTTTAGTTCTCTCATTCTATACCGGAGTGGACCTGAAAAAGCTCTGGGATTGCACTAAATAGAGAACACTCCTGTCTGCCATTTTACTTTTCTTAATGTGTACTCGTCACTGGTGCCATTGGTTTCCTGTGTGGTGGCGTCATTCATTTAAAAGACAGGCAGGGTGACGAGTGCATATTTGAGAGTAAAAGGTGCACACTTTGGAAGAAGGAAGCTGGGTGTGGACGTTGGAGGTGGTGGGATTGCACTCTTAATTCCCATCCACGTTGCACTATTTGTCCAAGTGTTAAACCTTGGATTGTAAGATTTTGCGAGGTTAAAGGTTGCGTGTTTATATAGAATATACTTCAATCAAACACTTTAATCAGTATTGCCCCATTTGCATGTTGTTGATAAATGTGTGATGCTGTTATTTTGTTAGGATACAATTTGTTAGTTACTTTTAATTGCAATTTAAACATTCCAATATAGATAATACTCCAAATTTGTCTTTCTGCACACTTTAAATTATTATTTAACATGCACTCCAAAATTGCTTTTTTTTTTGCAGATATGTGAGGTGAATTGCTTGAGTGTATTAAGGTACAAATAAACATTTCAACCAATAGCTGTACCTACATTAATTTACTTTGAACTTTGCTGTATCCAGAGTAGTTTTGCTTAGTTTATCAGATTGCCGTTAAATATTATCAAGCATATCTTTCGGAAGTAATGGAATGACATTTTGTTGGCTCTCAATTCCAAAGGTCGTAACCCAAGGACAATTATAGTGTAAGTGAAAGGTATAGGACATACACATGGCCACAGGTCAGTGCATGGCCAGCACTTTCTGTACCCTTATCTGATTGCTCTCATATCCAAAGGTTGTTGTCCAAGGCAAAATAAAGTAAAGAAATACTTATCTCAGAGCTGGACAATTGTGTTTGTGTTTTGACACCTGACTGGCTGGCATAGATTAAGGTGTTTTGAAGGAGTGACAGTGATATCTTTGAAGTAACCTGAGCTTGAAGCAGCCCGTAGGAACTTGAACGCCTTTCGATGGGGTGATAAAAATGAAGGGTGTTGTCCAGAACAGAAACTAGGCCATGGGTCAAATAACATGCATTTAAGCACCAATAACCTGCAGCGTCTCTGCATTTTGAGTTCCAACGAAAGGAGTGCTTCAACCTCGAGGCTGCCTTGAGGGTTTGCTGTGTGACGTTTGAAATGGGGCAATGTTTGGTTTTGTATGGGTTGCAAGGTACATGAGGACACAGTGGGTCAGCTGACCTGTCACCCGCTCACCTCAGGACACACACACAGCCCGAAGTTTATCATCTAAATAAAACAGTAACTTCAATCGTCAATGAACTCCTACACACTAAGAAATCTCTCCTGTGCACAGTCCATTGCACCATCCATACAGTAATCATGGAAGAATGTATTTATGTTAACTGCTTCTTTATCTAAATTTCAGAAGTCATACAAGGGAAATAAAAAGCAGCGTTTACTTGGGACACAAGTGGCAACCCCACAGCACTGCATTTTCAACAATTTTCGGCATTAACTTCTGCGGTTGGAGGAAGTTACAAATCTGGTTTAAAGAAGTGAAGTGCAACAAACACAAACACTTTTCTGTTTTTTGTCTTTATTGAGTTAGATATGGTACAGATCCCAAAGCAGAGAAGAAATTATATTATAAACAGCTTTTAATGGTAGTATGGCAATAACACTTGCACAGCTACTCATGGAGCACCAGTAAAATGTTGCATTCCCCGTCGACCCCCGTGTGCGGAGAGCCTTGTGCAAAATAGTGATACATCTTTGGTCTACCTACAAAAAGTGGACATCTATTACATAGAGGTATTAGGTAGACATGTCAGTGGTTAACAACTATGTAGATTTGATAGTATGATTACACAATCGGCATACGCTTCATTGAGTTCTGCTATGAAACAGGCGGACTGTTTTAATTGAACAAGGATCTGATATTTTGGACCAGTTTAAAACGGCAAAGTCTTCAAAATAAAATGAATAATAAATGTATTTTGTATAATAAAAAATAAATCTATGCACCTCCAGTGAAAACATATTCACGAGTGAAAAGGAGGAGAAAAATCTGACTTATTTTAAAAGAATTTATTTTACACAAGAAGTAAATGTGAGGCACCAAAACCACAGCTCCTGCTTAGAGTGGTTTGAACGTACTTAAGAGTAGAGGAAAGAACTGGTACTAGTGACATAGATTTCATTCTAGCTTGAATTCCCAAAAATTTGAACTAGTTTTAAAACTAGCTATCCTCTAGCATTTAAGTGCTTGACCGAAATAATATTTCACCAGGACAGTTACACATACATAGCAAAACAAATCAACTAAAACAGTGACTAACATTACATAATCTACATGGCAAATAAAAGAGAAGGAAGGGGAAAAAAAAGATTGCCAATATATGTAGTCACAGAGTGATGGAATACTGCAAAAATCACTACCCTCGCATTATCAGCTACAAGGGAAAACTCTTAACCACATTCAATTAAAACAAGAGCCTTAAAATATTGTTGATTAAAATTAATATTTCACCACTGCTCAATCTTCCCATGACCTCCTCCAACTCTTGTAAAATACAAGCAGCAACATCTTACATATTAGTCTGGGTGGCCTCCTGGTCCATTGCAAGGATGTTTATAGATAGCATTAGATCGCAAGCCTAACACGTAAATTCTACTATATAACTAAAAGAAGGCCAATTCATAGAATTCTATTAAAAGTAAATGCTCAGATCAATCACACAGTCTCCTCAACCCTGAGCACCAGTTTACTGCTTTCTGACCGACGGCAGTCCGTGATGTCAGTGGCAACCTGAAGTAGGATCAATATCAGAAGAAACGAGAGACTTCAAGCGCCCCAATCCCAGATGTGCATTGTTAAAAGAAAAAGAAAAAAGGCAGAAATCTAGTATGCGATGATCAGCGTATTTCGGTGGATCCGGAACAGAATCCAGAATCTTCAAAAAGCTAGGGGGACAGTTTTCACATCTGGAGAAGAAAATAAAAACAAACAATAATTAGAAAACGCATCGTTCAGAACACTGTTCAGTTCACTTCTTCAATATAGCCATGTAATATAAATCACTAGTTTTCATATAGTGTTCTTACCGGTATAGGGGCGATGTGTAGCCATTTCTCTTTGTCACCTCCAATTTTCATACAGGAAAACAGGTCACATACTGTGGGAAGTGCATGCCTCTCCTGAAAGCAGATGGGGGGGGGGGGGGGGGGGGGGCGTAAACGTCCAATCATTTCTAGCAGTTAAGCTATTGGGAAGGAAACCACGCCATGGCCATAAGCCTCTGTAGTGGGTCCAGCGGTCTCACCTGAGCTTGGGCCCTCTTGCGTAGGAGCCACTTGTCCTCCTCTGCCTCTATAACTGTGCTGGCTGGCTCCTTGGTCTCCCGGTTGGGTGTGGTGCTGCAGGGCGTGGCCTTCTTCTCCGGGAGGACCCAACACTCTGGCCTCAGAGGCCCGCTGAACGGACTCTCCGACGCGGAGGAGCTCTTGAACTGGGTGCTGTGCTCCTCGCGGCTGGCCTTCTCCTCTCCGGGGGTGTCCGGGCGGGAGGGGGACACCCAGGCCGAGAGGGACGACGGGGCCGGAGGGGCTGGGCTGCTGCTGAAGCTCACGGCCTTGCCCGGCTGAAGCCATGCCTCCAGAATGGCCTGGACCTTCTGCTGCTTCTCGGTCAGGTGTGGGCCCAACGCCTTGCTTTCCAGGTTCAGGTCATTGTGGTGGCCGGGGCCGTTCTTGTCGACGGGCACGCCGTTCTTGTCGCGCCCGTCTCTCTTGAGGAGCCAGGAGCCCAGGGCCTCCTTGCCGCAGTTCTCCTCGCACACGCACTGCGCGTAGCTGCCGCACGTCTCGTTGGCCTTGCAGTTCTGCTCGATGGGGACGACGCGCTGCAGCCAGAGCTCCACGGGGCTGGAGGGCTGGGGGGACGGAGGGGTGGCAGCGACCGGGGTGGAGGGGGTGGATGCCGGCGGGGTCTTCAGGCACAGGAGCTTGCCCAGGTTCTCGATCTCCACGGCCTTGGTTTGCGTGGCACAGCAGGAGCCGCAGTCCGCGGCCTTGGCCAGCCAGTCGCTGGCCGCGAAGCTTTCCTGGAAGGGCTGGAACACCTGCTTCCACCGGTCGGCGTCCGACGCGGTCTCCACGGCGACGGTGGACGGCGTGATGAGCCAGTCGTTGAGCTCGTCGAAATCGTCAGCTGTCGCCTGGCTGTCCCCGCGCTGCTCACCCTCCTCTTCGTCCTCCCCCTCCTCCTCCTCCTCATTCATCTCCTCCAGAGTCACGTTCAACTCGGCCTCGTCGATCTTCTCAATGGAGAAGCTGGAGCTGCTGCTGCTGCTGCTGGCCTCGCTATTGGCTCTCTCCCTGATGGGCGTGGTCTCTTTCACTAGCCACACCTCCAGGTCTTTGAGCTGGCCCCAGGCCTTTTGGAAGTCAAAGGGGGCTAGCGGGCAAGTGGGCTGGGGGAAAATCACAGGGAGAAAACTTAAGACTACACGCTATTAACAAATGGAGTTGACATGTTCTACACTGGACCACTAATATCGACTGGGTTGAACTATGGTAATAATAATAAATAAGAATAATACATTAATTGAGGCGCCTTTCTAGACACTCAAGCTCACCGTAAGTGGCATAGAATATGCAATTTAAATAGTGCACATTGGACAGACACAAGGGAATAGAGGCACGGCACATCACAAAGAGGGCAGGGCTATACAACAGTAAAACACAAAATGTCAGACATAATTGTTGAAATATATTAGCTGTTGCTTTAATATTGTTATCAGGAAACCAGCTGGTGCTTGAACTCGGAATGAACACAGTTATTGCTTGAGGAAATAAATATGAGGAAGTTACATTCTGGTTGATTCTAATTTTACCTTCATTTCCCGGGTAGTGATTAACCAATCCTGTGGGTTCTTGCTTGACTGGTATCCAACTGGGGAGCTTGTCATTGGCTGGGTTCCAAGCAGCCATTCAGCCAGAGATGGAGACTCTATCCTCTGGATTGAAAGAAAAAAAAAAAACAATGCCATGTCATTTATAAATCCCCAATGGTGACATTTCATTCATTCATTCCCACTGAATCGTGGCGTTGGATGATGTGACACGTGTTCTAACGTTGCCATGGCACTGACCTGTTTCTTTGCTGCGATTGGACACCCCTGGTGCAGCCAGGGTCTCCCACTGCTGCTACTGAGGCTGCCATTGGTGGACAAAAAGGGGGTGTTGACCGCGGCGCTTCGCTCCATGCCCTGCTACGAGGCAAAAGTGGAAAGAGAGAGACAGTTGTAATGGGGGCTTTCGTTGCATAGCGACATGACAAGTTGACTGTGTTATCATGGTAGAGTTATGCAACAACTGTAACACATTGATGGTCTGGGAGTTGAACAGTAAGTTCAGGCCACTTTGGGGGTGCACAAGATAATGAAAAGAAAGTAGCAATCATTCAGAAGTTCTCCTCGCTTCAGAATGGTTTGAACAACTAGCAAGAACTCATTTATTTTTAAATAGAGTTGCAGGGACCCATAAAAAGCCAACCTCAAGACAATATATTGTATGTATAACATCTAAGATCCCAAATAAAAACGTGTGTTAAAGTCTGAAATCACAAATGCTACAGCTCCTCTTACAACTTTAACATGATGTAGTACAACTAGAGTATTAATGTTCCGTGGGACTTGCAAGAAGGCTCGAGTAAAGGGCTGTGGTTTGAAACATTTGGTGGTCAGGTTAGCTATCTAATAGAGCAGAGAGGTAGCTTGGACAGCTTGTACAGTAACTTTACTCTGCACAAAGTCCAGTGCCATCACCAATCAACAAATCTGACGTGGCAGAACATCGGCCCGGACCCTCACTCTCACTCTCAATGTGTGTAAACAAACAGACTGTGTGTGTGTGTGTGTGTGTGTGTGTGTGTGTGTGTGCGTTGCTCAAGGGGCCCCTTTACCTGAGTAGCGATGGTCCCGAAGGAGGTGATGGTCTGGCGTAGCAAGCGCGTGTCTGCCTGGAATGACATGTCTGGAGTCTCTTCAGGAGTCAAGTTCAGTGAGGAGAGCCTAGACAAGAGACATCCAAAGGCTGGGTTGAATACACATACACACTTCACTGATCTTTTGTTTGGATCACTTGCTTTGGATACAGGCTCTAACTTGTTACTGTAGAACCAACTATTACGAAGCTATCTTGGCATTACAAAACTCAAAGGCAGCGACGATGACTTGGAAAAACATAACGTCTGTGATTCTCATTTCCCCCTAAACAATCATTAAGGCACAACAGAGTGCAGCCTCTCATTCTCTATTTATCTTCTGGGATTCAGTTGCTCTTACTTTTCCATGCAGCAGGTGAGCTGGTTTGCCAAGTCCTGGTTGTTGTTGGAATTCTCCAGCTGATGGGAGAGCACATCAAACTGACCCCTCAGCTATGGACATCGAAGGAGAAACCATAGGAGAAATGGAGAGAAAGTCGAAGGAAAGGGAGCAGAAGGAGGGAGAGAGAGAGAGAGAGAGATTAGAACACATTCAGAGACCAGAGTCACTCAATCCCACTGCAATGACATGTGATCCTGTGTGGAGACTTGCTGCTGTGTTGCAGGGACGGCAGGGACGGTGAGAGCCTCACCCAGTGGAGCTGCTGCAGCTGGGACTGCAGAGCCTCGCCCTTGAGCTGCTCCAGCAGGTCAATCTGCTCACACAGCCACACCTCGCGCGAGCGCAGGAACTCCAGGTGGCGGCTAATGCACGAGTGCAGCTGGGACTTTACCTGCACGACAAAAACAAGAGGAAACACGGGAAAAAAAGAAAAACGTTTTGAGACGTACAAGTAAAAATAATTACAAGTTTAGATTGTCTAAAATGCACCCCGACAGGTCCTACTTCTAAGTAATTGCCGTGGTTATTTTCTGTGGTTATTTTTTTTAGGTTATTATCTGTGGTTAACGCACACTAAAGCACAGAGTATTCTCCTAATCTCTTGCCGTTTAGGATTAACCCAGTCGCCCGTACTGGACTGTCGAGCCAGGTGCTCATATAACATTCAAGCTCGTCATGGATCCCTTCCTCCTAACGGAAAACACTAAACTCAAAAAAACACAGAGACGACAAGTGATCTTTGGACCTGGTGTGGAACGGGTTGCTTTGAGTCAAAAGGAGAAAAAGGCTGTGGTGGCCTGCAACGAGCAGAGATCTGATAAGGGACGAGACGTCTATCTGATGTCTAGACTGAACTGTCCTACTGTGCCTTACAGCTGCTTTATAAAAGGAAAGCATCATGAGACTCTTTAGTGCAGTCACGTTCTCTAGAAGAGTCCTCCCATCCTCTTCTTCATACTCATAAACAACACTGATGATTAACAGGGTTCCCACAGGGGGACAGGGAGACATTGTGATGTGGCACAGACCTCACGGCCACGAGATTTTGCTTACAATAGCCGGACAGGCTGCCCTGGGTAAATAATTACTATTCAGGGGGTTAAGTGCTTTACGGTGCAAAAACACAACGCATGAAACATACCTAGAAATTATGCTGGCTATTCTTGTGACGACAGGCAACTAACTGGAGTGACAAATTTCCTAAAAGATCGGGTTTGTGGTGGGACCATTGTGCGGTTTGAAATCATTCCAATACAGCAGGAGGAAAATGCCACAGACACAAAACTCTGATTACCAAAGTGGGGCCATCTAAGGCCTCGCTTCATTCTTCTCGTTTAATTACCAGTTATGTAATTTTAACATTGACAAAATTATGTTTTATCTTCTTTTTATTGTATATAATTTGTCTGTAGGTGGAAAGTGTTTAAAAAGACAATATTGCCATCCCCTCTGAGTTGTTAGCACATTATTAGCCCTGGTCACTGCAGTCGACATTTGGCTAAATACTACCCAGCTGAGCCATTTAAATTGCTTTGTCACACTATAGCGTCAGCTGAAACTCTATTATGTGTAAAGTGTTTATTATCTACATTCGAATTTAAAACATTGCATGATAAATAGGTGGCACCTGGTACAGGCATACATCGATACCAGCTACAAGAATTATTAGAGCTAATATGATATATTTTCAGACATAACATATAACATGCACCGGGTAAAAGCGTAAATTGAGGGCCCTTGCTGGTCTCTTACCTCTCTGGAGTTGTCCTTAAGCTGGGCCTCGGCTTTGTTGACCACACAGATAGCATCCTCCAGCTGTGAGCGTGCCTGCATGCACTGCCTCAGAACTGTCGGCTCTTGTTCCTCCACTAGGGACATTCTGAGGAACCACAAAAATATCGGTTTTGTTTCCATTAGCACGGTACCTAAAAGGTATTCTATAAAAACACAGGCGGTGTGGAAGTGAATATTGCTTGTATTCTCCGCAAATATCCTCAGCCGACTTTCCTTTTTGTGGGGAACCCGCCACTTTAGTAATCACTTTCCCATATAACCCAAATACTTTAACAGAAAAATAAAAACACATTTATAAAAAAATTCTAAGAGGTTCTCCACACACAAACAAACAAAGTGACTCACTCAAAACCAGAAAAGGTTTCCTCATTAATACTATCCAGTGTTGTAGAACAATAATGTTCTAATGATCACTACATTAAAAACTTCATGACAATCTCATGGCTACTTGACTGTCCAACGGACACCCCTTTGCAGCACTGGCTTATGCAGTCTGTAACTATGGACAGTTACACAATGATACGTTCAGATAGAAAATATAATACGAATAAATAATAATAAGAATAAAGATTTCAAGTTGGAAGTGCACTTAAGATCAACAGGAATATCAAACTTGGGTTGTAGGAGACCGTTTATTGTTTTTGTTTTTTAGAATTGGTAGTAAGGGGTAAACAGGCTGGTCAATAAAACGTGTTGAAAGCCGGATTAAATCTGTCTAATCTTTGAAGAGAAAAAAGTCAGACAGCACAAGCACTAAAATACAAGAAACCGTGTGCATAAAATTATGAAGTAGCTATAGGCGAGGTCCGGACACCGGCCTCTGACCATTAGGCGACTTTGTCCTGCTTCGCAAGGGCTACATGCGTAACATCTAGCCGAGACCAATCAAACACCTTAGGATGAACTTGAAAATCGTGCACAAGTTAGGTAGCATTATTAAAATATAAAACAGTTTGATCGTAATGGAATTTTCACAATTAAATGATCAGGAACGGATATTATTGGTACAATTTCAACTAGCATGCCAAAACATTTTTCTCATTAACCGTTAAGTAGTAATATATGTTATATATTCCACGAGCAATGTGAGCAAAGCCAAGTAAACAGTGGGGGGTTAACAAATGTATATTTAATACCTTTGTATAACCCTGTGAAAAAGCTCGTAAAAGACGGGAAAATGGCGAATATCGAGACAAAAAAAAGTACGAGACAGAGCTCGACAACCACTCGCTCTACTATAGTAAGCTAAGGTTAGTAAGAGTGAAGGTCATACCTCATTTTGCTGTCTAGTGTGTCTATCCAGTGACAAATTTCAGTTAAATAGCCACTGCTCCTTAGTCCCTTCCCTCGTAAACAAAAGGTTCACGTTATAATAAATAACGTTGTTTGCAACCCTGACGGTCTACCGGGCAAAGCCAAGGGGGCATAGACTAGAGCTAGCTAGATAGCTACGTCATTTGTAAACCTCCTATCTGCTCCCTCGTCACAGCAGCGACCATCAGTTTTACATTACGCACGTACACCGCCACATTGCAATGCTGGTCCCTGTGAAAAGGGCCCACCACCAGGGGTGAAAAACTAGATAGCCGATCACTTTAACAGTACCAGCATAATGAGGGACATCTAGATGTATCTAAAACTGACCCGCTAACCTGCTTAATACCTTACAAGTTAAGTAGCCAAACCAGCATTATGCACGTTTAACTTGGAATTTTATAATGGTATTTAACTAGCTTATAAAATCGCATTAATCGTTAGCTTGCTAGCGCGTTAGCCTGTCCTTGCCTGCCACTGCCAGTTAGTACAGTACTAGTTAGCAATGCTAGCTAATTTTTCATTTTTTAAATCACGTATTAATCAAAGCCTCATGATACAGTTAACGTATGCCCACAAGCAGCCCTTTACCTTGTCCCCTTACGCTGCACTCTTGATTTCGATGACATCAATGTATACGATTATTTAAGTATTGAAAAGTCTAAGAGACCAAGAAAAATGAAGCCGGTAAAATACCCCCGCGAGTGCGTGGAATTGTAGGCGTTAGCTACGCCTACGTAACTCGCGAGGAATCTACCAGAATAAAAAAAGAGGGCTGTACTGACTCCTACTGGTGGAATGAGTAATAGTCAACTAGAAAGAAATATTTAGCTATTTCCAGAAGAAGAATGTGTGGGTGCTGCCGCAGCTGCGTATGAGCTTCTGTTTTGTCACTGTTAAAACCCTTCTTTTGCTTCCGTAACTAAATTATGGGTTATTTTTGTTAGGTGTAACATCAAGGCCATCAAGGCCTCTTTCGCAGGTTAGGCGCCTCGTCTACTCTCCTTATCTATTTCACTAGATTCTCTGTGTAGTCTGATTTGTGTTTTGTCATGGATCTTTGAAGACCGGTTACCTTATTCATTCCTTTTTAACGTTGACTCTTGACATCTTAAAATGTGTAGACTTAGAAAGTCTTGACAAGGGATCAGGGGATATATATATATATATATATATATATATATATATATATATATATATATATATATATATATATATATATATATATCAGTGAGGCATTTTGGAGAAAAGCAGCAAGTATTGAAGGCAAATTTTGCACCATGGCCCGCACAAACACACGTACACACCTGCATATTCGCAACAACAAATAAAACAAGCGTTTCTTACTTTTCACACAAATCTAGCTCCCTCACACACACAAGCGCACATTCACAAAAGGTCTCGCGACATGTTTCACGTTACGTAAGCACGCTATGAGATGAGAGCTGAGCAGCTGGTGACATTGAGTCAACAATTATCTTTTTTTGGCAACAGCTAGTATAGCTATGAATCATAGTATGATTGATAATAAATATTAGTTTCTACAAGATTATAAAATCATTTTAATTTCAAACATACAGACTGTATTCACTAGATCCCAAAGATGTCTGCGCCTGATGAAAACAAAAACACGAATACGGAACCATGGGGCGGCTTTGATGACAACCTCATCCAGGTAGCTAGCTAGCAAGCTAACTTTGGTCGTAACCTAGCTAGTTTGACTGTGTTACTAGCTAGCCTTGGCTAACGTCAGCCGTTAGCAGTAAAATGGCTAGTAAGTTTGCTACATCTTAGTAAGGCCTTCCTACCTTTAGCTGGCCTGATTAGTAAACAGCTTTATAATCCTTTAAAAATAATGTATTATTTTAATTACCTGACTCTAAAAGTGACCACATTCACTTAACGTTAGCTAACGTTAGCTGCTGCTAGAGTGAATACTGACACAAAAAAAGTGTATTCCTTTTTTAACAACCAATGTAAGTCCTAGCGCTCCAGGAAGTTAAAGTAATAATAGTACCACTGTATATTGGATTGTTAACGTTTAGTTACAAGCTAGTTACAGGCTTGCAACACTATTTGTCAACAATGAACTTATTAAATTGGCGACGTTTCAACTATTTAGACCTACCAATCATAGTTATGCTATGATTATGCTATGATGCTTAACATCATCTTCGCTCTGCGGGAACTTAAGGCATCCTCATTTAGAGTTGGCTACATTAGATATGTGTTCTGAGATACCTGGTCATTAATAGTTTATAGGCTATTACAGTTAGGCTGCATTTGTTTTTGACCCCGTTGTATTGTTTTCCTAGGGCAGCGGCTCAGCCGTGATAGACATGGAAAACATGGATGACACATCAGGCTCCAGCTTTGAGGATATGGGCGAGATTCATCAGCGAATGAAAGAGGAGGATGAAGTTGCTGAGGAGGCCGAGGCAACAGAGGAGGAAACCGGGGAAGATGGCGAGTTTCTCGGCATGAAGGGCATCAAAGGCCAGCTGGGGAGACAAGTAGCAGATGAAGTAAGCTTAATACCACTGTGACAAAGGCTGTATATAAACATACATTTCTACAGTGTGTTGTGTATATGACTGGCCCAGAGACATTGGGCAGTGTAGAGACTGTTGCCTCGTGCAGGAATGTTCATACTGTAACTCTACTAAATTACTGATCCTTTCAGGTGTGGCAAGCAGGAAAACGGCAGGCTTCCAAGGCTTTCAACCTGTATGCCAACATAGACATTCTCCGGCCATATTTTGATGTAGAACCCCTTCAAGTTAGGAACAGGTTAGTTAAGTCAATCTTTATGTTTGTAGTCCTTTATCCTAGGTGCAGTTATCTACCTAAACAACAACTGTCAAGTTGGTCTTTACACCATTAATGTTATTCATTCTTGCAAATGTTTTATGATGGCATGTACTGTGTTTTTAAGCCTGCACCCTCTTAGTTAATTGCTATTGTTTTGTTTGCAATCATGGATTCTACCCTTTTATTACAAGTTCACTTTTGTTCTTTTTAGTTTTTTTTACAAATGCGGACAATAAAGCTGTATTTATTGTATTCCTTCAGGTTAATTGAGTCAATGATACCTATTCGTATGATCAACTTTCCTCAGGTAAGCCCTATTTTCTTGCCTTTTACAATTATCACAAACGAAATGAAACTTGAAAGCTGGTGTCACAACATAATGGTGTATTACTTTATATACATGTTATACAGTGAAGTGTAAGGCTGATGCCATCGATTACAGAGTGACTAAAGATGATTCTAATTCTGCATAGATTTGAAAGATAATTCTGTAATAATACAACTTCTCCTGTTTTCCGATGTTAGAAAATAGCCGGGGAGCTGTACGGGCCTATGATGCTGGTCTTCACAATGGTGGCTATTCTCCTGCATGGCATGAAGACATCCGGAACTGTAATCGTAAGAGATCCTCTTTCACATGGCTTTACATTGGTCAAACCTCATTCATAAACAGAAGAACTGACCAACCAATGTTCCCTTCCTCTGGCAGAGGGAGGGTACGCTGATGGGGACAGCCATTGGGACGTGTTTTGGCTACTGGCTGGGCGTGTCCTCGTTCATATACTTCCTGGCTTATCTGTGCAACGCCCAAGTTACCATGCTTCAGATGCTGTCTTTGCTGGTAAGTCAACCCCTCTTTCTTGTAGCGTCGTAATTGTTTTAATAATTTCACTGTTCTTCATTTGGCACTGCCTTGATCCTTTGTTTACCCATGTTATATCTAAACTGGAACGGGAATTTAATTCCATGTAATAAGAATTAAATATTACTTTTAAGTAAATAACTATATAAAAATAGACTTATAGTAAAAATAATTGGAACAGAGTATACGGGGAGTAGTAAAGGCACCTTTCTCACCACGTTGACTGCTTTGTCCTCGTAGGGTTACGGCCTCTTCGGTCACTGTGTGGTTCTCTTCGTCACATACAACGTCCACTTCCACTCGCTCTTCTACATCCTGTGGCTGGTTGTTGGAGGACTCTCCACGCTCCGAATGGTACGGAGGGCAAACTAGGGGGGTGGGGGATTAGGGGGATTAAATAAATCAAATGAGAAAAGATTTGCAAGAATTAATAACATGAATGATCTGGAAGTATGTTTAAACTAATAAGTGCTGTTGGCTTAGAGGGCTGTGTCGGTGTGCATTGGAGTTCCTAGTCTTACCTGTAGTTCTTTTGCCCCCATCAGGTGTCAGCGCTAGTCTCTCGCACCGTGGGGCAGACGCCACGCCTCATCATCTGTGGCACGCTGGCCGCTCTGCACATGCTGTTCCTGCTCTATCTACACTTTGCCTACCACAAAATTGTCGAAGGTATGTTATTTGATTGACTGTTAAGCAACGCATTCTCAAATAAAGGAAATATTTGAAGGTTCCAATCCTAAATTAGAAATGTAATGTTTTATACTGTATGTTATGGTGTATGTGACTGGTTGGTATGTGTATACAGTAATACTGCTGTATGTTAGCACTGATGCCTCACAGCAAGAAGGTCCTGGGTTCAAACCCCGGCCTGTCCAGGTCCTGTCTGTGTGGAGTTTGCTTGTTCTCCCTGTGTTTGTATGGGTTTCTGTCGGGTGCTCTGGTTTCCACCCACCACCATAAAAAAAAACATGTTTAGGGCTAATCTTCCCGTCAGTTCTCTGACCGAGGCACTGGCATAGAACTGGAGTTGGTCCATTTCTCCCTACGGGGGACAGGTCGCCACTGCAAAAGAGAACTCGTTCTCAGTTAGACTTACCTGGTTAAATAATGGGAAAAAAATACTTATATTTCATCAGCTGCAGGTCTACCGAAGTGAATACTGTATAGACACATATCACACAAACAAGATTGTGGATGTTTTGAAATGCTAAATCCTTTAATAGCAAAATAATCTCCTAATATCTTTTTTGCCCATATGTTTTAAAATGTAAAACATTCAACCTCCCTTGATTCGTTTTAATTGAATAGATCTTAGTTTAAATTCTATTTAATTGCTTCTATTTGAAGAGGTTTAATATGTATTGTCTATTCATAACCTTAAACTAAATCCTTACTTTATTTGTATATCTTTCTCATATACAGGAAAGCATATTGAGATTTGTGCAAAAACAGTACCTTTACAAGCTATCCTTTTTTTTTGTTTTGCTTTTAGGTATCCTGGACACATTGGAAGGACCCAATGTACCACCGATTCAGAGGGTGGCCAGAGATGTGGCCAGAGATGTGCCTGTCGTAGCTACAGTTGCCTTTAATGCCACAGTGAAGACTCTTGGCCTCATTCTGCAATCGCACTGATTCGGTGTTCCAAAAGGCAGGCTTATCCTGAGCCAGCATTCCTGGGTGGTGGCATACACTTGACGGAGGCTATAGCGCAGTTCATAGACTCAAGGATAAAAGACCCAAAATTCACGAGTCTTACATGTGTCGTTAATCTGCAGTTGTTATTACGCGTTTTGGGTCGTTGCGTGGTTGTAAACCATGTCCTAACCTGTTTCTGAAACTTCACCCAAACAGAAATTATACACTATGAAACCCAGCAGATAAGGAAATCCATTTTCCCCAGTAAGATGGTGCTACCTATTCCTGACAAAAAGTGTGTCACAAGTAGATGTATTTTAAGATAGCTCGTGGCGGCAATAGTTGGTCTACGGGAGATTGTCGTCCAAATGCAGCTTCACTGAAATTCAATACATTAGAAACATAGGCATGTGATTTATCAATGCAGTTTTTCACAAATTTTTCACATTGCTAGCATAGCTCACAAACACTATTCCATTGCCTTCCTTGCCTGTTTACTTCTGCTGCCTGCGTAAATGAAAAATAATTTAATTCTAGCAGTTTTGATCTGTTGGACAGATTCCCTCTCATTGTGTATCTGTTCATTTATTTTTCTTTGTCATTGGTGAACGATATCATATTTTATGTGCTTGAGACCCAATATAATGTCAAAGTGGAATTTAAGGTTGTAATATGATATTATAAATAGCAATAGGAAAGATTTTTTTCAATCTTTAATTGAGCAAATTTAATAGCAATGTTCTTGCTACAGCAAACTTCATTATCTCTAGGTATTTCTTTTGTACATTATTTTGTTTTCTTTAATATATTGTTTTTTGGGTTCTGTTCTTTTACATTTGAACTGTATTTATTGGGTTTTGTACAAAGTGGATAGTTTCCTGCTGGAATTATGTAAGTACTTGTGTAACATTAAATGTGGTAAACTTACATCAATAAAGGTAGTCTTGTTGTGTATACCTTTTTACATGCAACAAAATATACAAACATTAAAACAAACTTTATCAACAACTTTATAGGCTCGTTTTTATAGTTAAATAGTTTATGCAATCTACACTATATCTGTAGTTCTAATGATCGTCATGTCAAGGAAGCCTAGGCGATACAATTATGACAGAAAGTGCAGTGAAAATAGAGGATTGAAGCTGTAATTAAGTACAGACAATATATACAATTTTTTAAAGTGCAGTGTAATTAATGCAATGATAACAGGATCCTACTTTGCAAACATGTCATTCGTTGCGCATGGTTTCATACAGCTTTCCTTATTGTCTTTTTTGGTGGTGGAACTGCCACTGCCTTTAATTATTAACCCATTGTAACTTTAAGTAGGTCCGTATTAAGATTAGATTGACCAAAGCTTTCTAATTAGACAATTGAGGTGATGCCACGTGACCATTGACAGTATCAAGAACGACAGTGGGCTACGGCCATTGCACGGCTCCTTCCTTAAGGAATATGGAAATACTTTGACCACGGTAAATTATGGAACCGCCTCGAGGAAGGATGTTGCTCTTTGATGATGGAGTGATACATGCGCATTAATTAATAATGCTCACTATACAGCAACATGTGATAGACCGTAAAGACCTCATGCTCTCTGTCTTTCGGATGACAAGTCGTGTCCATAGTAACCGATACCTTCAACGGGGGCAAACAAACGATCGTCTTTGTATTTGTTCATTCTAGTCCAAGTAACAATCGGAATTACAGTTAATACATGGGAACGAACGAACGCGTTAGATATTTCAATTAGATTCAGTAGCGCGTGGCTACTCAGTCTCAATAAAAGCGCACCTGCCGAGGCCTGCTGAGAATCGGATTATTAGCAACATTGTAGCATGATGTCAGCGCGTGAAACAACTTAATCTGGATACCGTTAGTTTATAAATAACTTATTCATGGGCTAGCGGTTTATTCGTAAAACGCAAAATAAGACATGTGTGTGAATATAAAACATACAATGTCATTTGTGTGCAAGTGTTGCACCTAAAATGCAGGCTACCTCAGCTGGTTTTAAACCACGATGAATGTTATAACATAGGAAATTATTCTACTACGCTATTTTACCAAAATGTTGCCGGGCTCTATTCAGATAACGGGAGAGGCATTGTCGGGGGCTGAAATAAAGGACATCTGTGACAGTTTAAAAGAGAATGGTGTAAGGTTGTTGTCCGTGAGGGGCTGTCAGCTGTCCGACCGTGACTTCGGACGGGTCTGCCGCGGGGTGGCTGAGTCTCACTCGCTGGCCCAACTCAACCTGAACCTCGGGGTGGTCTCCACCATCAGTCGAACAAAGCATCTTGCTGATGCGCTCAAGTCAAACAGATCTTTACAGACACTTTTGTAAGTATTTCCTAGAAAAAGTTGTTTGGCCATCAGCCAAAATTTACAGTTGACTAATGGGGATTAGAAGTCGAGCCTACCAACCATTCAGTATCCACAAGTTTTTTCCAGTGCGCCTGATTTGATAAAACAATCTGTATATAGAAAAGTTTACAGTTGCCTTTTTATTGTGGTTAGTAATGTTTAGGGGGCTCTTTAATGACATCATCTCTGTCCCTCCTTTCCTATTGTGTTTAACAGTCTCCACGGTAGTCCTCTGCTGGACACTGGCTTGGTGACCCTCAACACAGCACTGTCCACCCACCCGTCCCTGGTGTCTCTGGACCTTGGCGACTGCATGCTTGGCGACGAGGCGCTGCGTCTCATCTGTGGGATGCTGCCTCCGGACGGGGCCAAATCCGGTGTGTGTGTGTGTGTGTCGACCACCATATTCTACTCACAGTGGCAGTCTAGCAAGATGAAAGCAAGGATTGAATCGCCATCGGCAGAATTTTGATTTCAAAGGTTGGGTGGGCACAGTTAGTAGAGTTTCCTTTTCTCCTCGTTTTTTATATCTATCAAGTTTGTTTTCGGACTGTAAAAGTGGGTGGTGGGGGGTTCAATACTGCCCTCTGGAAAAGTGTCTGTGTGTGTGTGTGTGTGTGGGGGGGGGGGGGGGGGGTTAATTATGCCTCTGTGAACTGCTATAGGCATTGCTCCTATACAGTTTACTACATTGGTTGATTTAGACACGTTTATTCAAAGCTTCTACAGATAGTACTCTAGATTCAGAGGTTGGGAGAGAAATTAACATGATCATTATCCATAAACAGATTAATGACTGTCAAGGGTGTAATTACTTTATATACTGTATAACGTATAAATTATGTTAAACTCTCACATGAGGAAACACTCAAATCTATCTATCCCTTTATTGATAATCCTTATCCTAGCTGTGCTGTTGTGGAGCTTTGCAGAACAAAATACTTTGCAAGCTAGGATGTATCTTTCTCTGACTGGGCAAGTTTAACATTGTTTCCCAAGGTAATTTGTCGCTGACAATGGCCTCTGTGTTCAGGTCTTAAGGAGCTGACTCTGAGCGCTAACCCAGGCATTTCCACCAAGGGCTGGGCTCGCCTGGCTATTGCTGTGGCCCACAGCTCCCAGCTGCGAGTGCTTAACCTAGACTACAACCCTCTGGGTAAGGGCCAGCCACAAGACAAGGCAACTACTTGCCTGCTATTTTGAAGAAAAAAACATTGTACTTCAACTATCAAAAACATTCTCAAGCCACACCGACCCCTTTCCAGCCCAATCCCAATCTCTCTCTCTCTCTCTCTCTCTCTCTCTCTCTCTCTCTCTCTCTGGGACAAACACATACACACAAACATGTAGAAGTTGACATGTCAAGAAAAAGGAGTGATAAAATCTACTTTGCTACTTGGAAATTCATAGATTTTGATATTAATTTTATCGGTCAGCTGCCTAGACCATTGCATTGGCCAATCGGGTAATGCAAGTGTGTCTCCATGACAACCCCTTCAGACGGCCAACTTTAGCCAAACGCTAGTACGCAAAATGAGGTCATTGTGGGAACACACTGTCCCCAGTTGTGGATTCCATTCTCTCCAGACAGATTTGACCCAGATCACTGAGTTTACCTATGAAAAAGAAAATCTATTGAAGAAAAAGAAAATCTTCTTCAACATGCAGCAGTTACATTGTTTTCCAATGTAAGAGCTCTCAATCTTATTCAAGGGCTGTGTTGGGTTGTGTGGTGGTTCTAGGAGACCAGATAGCAGGAATGCTAGCTGTGACCGTGGCATCCAGCAGAACCCTGGAGGTTTTGGACCTGGAGGGAACTGGACTCACCAACCAATCAGCACAGGTAATATCAGCCTTAGGTGAAAGGTCAAAACATGCATTAATTTTAACAATGACGATAATGTCATGCTTTATAATGGCATGCTTTTTCTTTTTCGATACGCCTTGCTGGATAAAAACGGTGGTCTGTGAGCAACGCTTCCATGATTTAAAAGCAACGTATAATATAGAATATAAGTAAAGGATTAGTAATTTACACGCTATACAGCTTGATAATGTAACATAATCAAACTAGTACGAAGTGGCTGTTCTGTTGCGCTTGCACAGCAGTATTTGAATCTCATTAACACCAAAAATGAATCTGCTTTCTGATTTGTTTCACACCTACACATGGGTCAGGAAAGAGCAAGCAGACAATTGAAGCTGAAATTGAACAATGCACCCCACCACCTCCCTAGTTACTAATGTTTGGCTACAACAAAGATGTTTCCCTGACCCTTCCCTCCTTTAAAAATACTTGCTAATAACATGTAAGTTAAGGAATATAAAGAAGCCACATCACATTCTCACCTCACGGCAGCTGAACCTTGACCACTAGGTGGTGCCATTGCACGTCAAATCGGAGACGGTCCCAATTATGAAGTCAATCCACTTCCTTGTGAGATAAAATGGGCCTCTTTCATATACATGAGGACGTGTCTGCACCAACCGTGGAGGCAAAGGGGGGGTCTGAACAGAGCCGTAGGCGAGTGGTGTCAGGTCTGTGTGACGACTTGGAGGCTGCTTTTCAAGTTTTGATCAAAGAGCGCAGCACTTCGCGTCAACAGCTCGTAGCTCCCGCCTTTCTCCAGCACTCGCAGTCGGTGGAACTGACCTATTACCTTGAAGCTGATTCCCAGTGAAGATGCGGCGGCAATGTGCTCGTGCTCTTGGCTATGATGTTATTGTATTTTCTCCTGCGGAGCACTTGCAGTGCTGCGTCCCTACGTTTTGTCACCCTGAGAAAACGTCCATTCTGATAGACCTTTAAAACAACTGCCATCTAATCTTTTCTGAATGATCAAGAAAGAGTCTGACTTTGAACTGACCGCATTTTGTGGGTCCTTCAGACAGAATACTCAGTTCTTCAATTCAAAACACAAAGAATTTTGACATTGAAGCAGCATTTTCTTGTATAACCAAAATTTTGAGAAGGACCAACGTCCTTCAAAATATCTCTCCAAATTGCATGAGTGTTCAGTTGTGGAATATGAACTGTCTGAACACTGAAAGGGAAAGGGGACTCTATCCTACAACATATTATCATGTTATCCCTGACCGAGCAGACAGACAATTTCATAGTACAGTTGTATTGGGATAATGTGATGTTCTAAAAATCATTTTCTGATATTATATCACAGAAGTGTTTGGTGTAATATAATTTAATATAAGGAGCGTTTTTTTGTTCTGCTTTGTAGGACTGTTCATATCCTCTTTTTTTTTTTTTTTTTAAGAAAAGATTCTGAGAACAGGTAAAAGTTAAGCAAAGAGACAGACGACTCGTCCACTTCCACAACATTGTGTCTCTGCTACTGCGCCTGCTCAGGTCTTCCTCGACATGGTGGAGAACTACCCCACCTGTCTGCGGGTGCTGGTACTGGCCGAGAACGCCATCAACCCCGAGCTGCAGCAGCAGATCTGTGACCTGCTCTCGGAGGGCGAGGAAGAGGAGGACAAGGAGGCGGAGGCCCTGGGTAGTGGCGTGCCCACCAGGGAGAAGCTGGCCTGGCTCCCTCACAGCAGTAAGGGATGAACCGACCCCCACCCCACCCCTCTCTCTCTCTCTCTCTCTTACCCCCCTTCCTCCTTCCACATAGAGTAAAGAACTCTTTCTATGTCCTCCGACTGTTCTATGGCATAGAAGTAGCACTCTTTTTCCGCTTCTCTGGTGTATCGGTGTAGGTAGGAATAGGATCAAATCAGTGGTACTGTCTTTTTCTGTTTTCTGTTCATGTCGTTGTTCCAAGCAGATCCAAGTTCTCCGGTTATTCTAGATCAGGGCCTATGCTCCCTGGGAAAACTTCGGACAATACTAGACAGTGTCATATCATTTGAGAAACGGTTTGGTTTGGGTTGGAAAAGAACCTAGACCTTTTTAGACCCATTTTGCTTGTCTTCTGTCTTATAAAATGTCAGATCTCACCCAAATCCACTTGGTTCAGAACCGAGTTCTAACGTCGCCTGGTAGCTCACTCACGGACAATTTGTGCTTCAGCCAGTTTTTCTGTCTGTTGTACCCCACCCCCACCCCCCGCTGCAACCCCAGGGGAGCTCAAAAGATATTACAGCCTTTTGGCTGGACGGACTGTAATCTGTTTTTGCACACAGTGGTCTGGGATGACTTGGACAGCAGTGTGGAGTTGTAGTCCTAAATAAGTCTCCATTGTCTCTGATCCTTGCAGACTCCAACTCCCAGATGGTCTTGCTGACATCAGGTCTAGGTGAGAGCTTATTGGCTGAAACTGAGATGTAAACCCTCACTCACATTCCTTGAACCTCACATTGTATTTGGTTTGTTGCTCACGTTTCATGATCAGAATTTCATTTTCTTTGTTCTTCCACTGCTCCTATTTAGGTTGCAAGTTCACTCAATAGATTGCGTGCAATCAATCACCTTTAGCATGTTCTTTAGCACTTGTACACAACATAATACTGTTTCGGAGATGGCCCAATAACAAACACACACATGCACACAGAAGTGACTTATAGGCAATAGGGAACATGTACAGTCTATTTATAGTTACTATTTAAAGACTATGTAACCAATGAATGTATGTATGCTCTGAAAAATCAACTATATAGGTTTTGTTGTGATGTCTGTCAGAATAAATCTGTTTACATCTTCGTAAATTCTTTGCACCTTTCGCGTCATTGACTGGTCGGTAGGAATAGGGATGCAGCCAACATGATTGTGACGTGACATCGGTATTGTGCACCCTCATCCCTCACTTAAACCTGTTCCACCGAATGCCAGTGTCGAATGCATTGTCCATTCTCCATGGCCACAGTTTGGCTCTGCCACCAGCTCTCCTGACAAAATATCTCAACGAAACGCTGAGGGAGCCCGCTAGTGGGCTCAGGGACCGAGCACCACCCCAATGACCATGACAGGGGAATATTGTTACACGCTGACTACTGTACCCCCCCCCCCCCCCCCCCCCCTCACACACACACACACACGACTGTCACTACCTCCCAGTCCACCCCCCACCCCTGCCCTCAGTCAAAAGCTGATTAAAAAAAGTCAATGACATTATCCGATCAAATCCCTTTGTGTCAGGCCCCATGTGCGCCATCCCTTTCGGAGCCAGCTCATCTTTTTAAATTTTTTTTTACCAGCAGTACTGTGGAGAGTTGTGTCAAAAGATTCACCGTTGCCTTGACGGCGACAGAAGGAATGGAGGGAGCTGCAGCGTCGCCGCCTGGCTCTTTCCGACGATGTCGACTGCCAGCTTAAAACGCCAAGGTCAAGGAGGGAGGATAGAATCTCAGCCCAGCTAAACTAGGAAGAGATAAGGGACAGGGAGAAGAGGTTGCGTATTTCAAATGAGGTCAGACTAGGCACATATCTGCGTCAGGTACCAATCTGTAATCTTACGACCCGTTACGGTACGTTTCGGTTTGTTTAGTGATCCCTTTTCCGGCAGCAAGGTCAATTTTCTTGTCAGTTACTTTATGAAAAACGGGAGATTAGGGCTGAAATGATTAACAGCGTAGCATACCACAAAGTACCACATTAGGCCTTTACTTTCCGGTGATTCCACGGCCCAAAGGCACAGCTGCCAGCCTGTCTAAATAACACAAAATGAAAAGAGAGATTTATAATTGATGGACATTTTGGTTTAATCTACCCAGTTGCTAAGATACAAGAGCAAAACAAGGCAGTCCTTGGATGCATCAATGTGTTGGTGGGTCTTTGTAATGAGCCTACTCTTGTTACTCCTCGGATTCTCGTTATTCAAGACGTGTTCGAAAAGGAGCTGCACACCTGGCATGATGAAATAATAATCATGGTGGCAATTATTCATATCCAAAAGGTAGTTTTCAAATCCATTAATCGACATGAATCATTTGGTTTCTTAGAAGTGCATTTAAAGAATGTGGTGGGTCCCTATAGTGTTCACCAAATGCAACGGCACGTAGACTTTCATTTTGACAAGAAAAGGACGACCGACTGACATATGGATGCAAAGTAAAAACGATCGCCTTACTGCGTGAGGCCAGACAAGAGAGCGGCAAGCCTGGCAAGTATAACCGCTCGTCTGGCATACAATCTGATACCTCTCCGAGTCGCTAAGAATCTCTCATTCAAAATGGATGTCTGATTCAATTAGGGTTCTTTTTACTCGCCGTCTTTGCAGTCAGACAGACAATGCCATCACCGTTTTAGACAGGGACGTTTAATTTGAGCTGTAACAAGCTCCTTTAGTTCATTAATATAAATCCAATTATCTCAGTATGGCTTGTTATTCTCGAAAAGGATGTTTTTGTTGTCATTGTCCTCTCCTTAAATAATGTGATAATGGAAAATGGTTTTATCAAGAGACGGTGAAAATCTATAGTTATAGTAGAAGGCCTGACTACCAGGTCCACAGAAAGAACCTTGTTTCCATTGGGAGTGGGGGCAAAGTAAGGGTTTGTCAGAAACAATATCCTGATTATAGGAACTGAGCACATCAACTAAAATATCCATGTATTCTACCCCCCCCCCCCCCCCCCCAACATTTAAAGGACCAAGCAACCTAGTGACCGGCTAAGTTTAAAATATTTTTATTTGTTTTAAAATATACATCGGTTAACAAATTCAGAAAATAAAATTAGTACATGTTTTAACAGTCTTTTTTGTAGAATTTGTTTTTTATGTCTATTTTTTTAAGAAAAACAAAATTGCCTGGTACTGCTACAAGACCATGGAAATTTGCCCGCTTACAAACCGCAAAAATCAATAAAACTCTACAAAGCAATGGAATAAATGACAATGCAGGGGGGGTGTAATTAATCCGCAATAAAACAGTACAGAAGAAAGAATACTTTATATCTCATTATGAGAGAATAATTGAGACAGCCATTTTAAGTCCATGTATGACTAGTATACTTTTTTTTTTTGAGAACCTAGCAGAAGAGCTAGATTCAAGATTAGGTGAGTAAATAGTCAAAAGCACCAATGAAACCAGAGTAAATTTAACCTCCAATGCATACATTGACTGAAAAACTCAAAATTGCACCTGGGATCAATCATGAGAAAGTGCTTAAACAGACATGTGAATCTAGAATGAAGGATTTTTATCAATCAAGGGTAAAGCATTCATTGGTTTAACAATCAAAAACGTGTATGAAAACACAAAACAAACCAAAAGCAAGAAATACGTTTTGCTGCGACATCTTCTGACACCTTTTTTTCCCAGACAGCAGGTAAGACCAAGACCACGATATACCAGTTGACATAAATACACACTGAACCAAATCCATTTTATTACCAGAACAAGCTCAAGCTTCCACAAAACGATTTGTGTGACAATGTACAGTTGTAAAACTTGCTCACACTGTGCGTGGTCATTCTGGCACGTTAAATGTATACTCTGTAATGGTTAAAGAGCAGCCCTACACATTTCTTTTGTGTATAGCCAATGTTTCAATACTGTCAAATGAAGATACATGCCTTATTGTTCATGGCAATAACAGAAAACAAGAAGAGATAGTGAGCCAGTCTACAAAGAACACGGTAGGATTAACATAAATGTAATGAAAAACGTGTATGTACCTTGGTAAAAAAAAAAAAAAAAAAGGAACGACAGGGCTGACATTTGAGTCCTCTTTTATTTTTTCTGACTAAGAAAGGTTCTCCGCTGTCGGAAGCAGCATTTCGGAATAGGTGACCTTGGATCAAAAGACGAGGCGCGGCAGACTAAGAACGTATTCAATAATATTCATGAAAGAGAGGCCAGTAAAGTCGCAGGAGACCAGATGTAAGGGACTTATTTATTCAAATAGGACATTAGGACCTGCACATTGCACTCTTTCGCTAACACTTTTCTTCAACAAAGTCCCCTTTCTTTCCTTGGCTTGATTTTTTTTTGTATTCACGCAAAACCATTGTCTACAGGGCATCTGATGAGCCCATGAAATATTCAATAAGTTAATTTCCATGTTCTAGACCATGTCAGACTATCCCACCCCCCTGGTTCTTTTGAAATATTGGAGACCTATTTCTGAGAGAAGTAAAACATTAATAATTTAGCTCGGGGGTCTGTGAGGACTATTAATGAAAGTCTATTAACAAGTCCATTTGTCTAAACGGAGATTCATAAAAAAAAAAGAAGACTACAGTGTATCTCAACGGGAAAAAAAAGAAGTGGGAAATAAAACAGGATTATAAAATTTGACTAAAATGAGAATAGTTTCGAATGGTAAAGGATTTGGGAGCCCTCGCTCCCACGGCTGTGCCCTGTCACAGTGAAGGAAAATGCCATTGAATAATTCAAGGACGAGGAGTGGTGGGGCAGCAAAAAGCTCTGCTGCTAGTCAACTATCCTGTGTAGAGTGCCTTTTAGACCTCGGCCAGGGGATTCACCCAGCAGAGAGAGAGAGAGAGAGAGAGAATACGATCACCTCAAACATGACCTTCACTGAGAAGTGGGCTACACTGTTATAGAACGTTTCTAAAATCCTGATATGTCAAGTCCTCATGGCTCAAAACAAAAAAAGTTTAGTTTTTGAAGTGTCAAGAATAAAATTAAATGGCCAAGTGAAGTGCGTGGATAATGGCGTGCTTGGATGCGTTTGTGAGTGTTTTAGCAAATACCGCTAGCAGACTTGAAACGATATCACGTGTAATACACCCTTTTAACGGTGGGATGTGAAAAAAAATATCACAACGTTAGGAGCCCGTAATTACAAGTGTCCACTGAGACACAGAGCTCTGGTGTGACGTCACAGCGCCATTGACGTCGGGTGCCAAAGCGACACCACTGACCTCCTATTGACATCTCCGAAGAGACATCAACACCCACAGCACAACTGTATTAGACACTGAACCAACAGGAGATCGAAGAGCTGTTTCCAAGGCAACATTCTGACAATGCCCGACGTTCCTATGCAGACTCGCACCATGGAAAAGCACGACCCTTGTTACAGTGACTCGTGGGTAATGTGAGTCATAAAGATGTGGTTCAGTGTACATCTGACAAAGTGACTGGGGAAGCCATAGACAATGTGGACTGGGAATACGAGTTGAATAGTGTGTACTGGACCAAAATGCAAACCAAAATACAATCAATCCAAAAAACATTCCATAAACATCACAAAAATAATCTCTTGATGAATAGATACAAACATTCCATAAGCAGGCCATAAGAATAGCATGTGAACGGAAAACAATTTCAACATGAAGGTCATGATTACATTCAAGATTAGTTCATTAAGCCAGGCCTAGGTTTCAAAGAAACTACACTGTGTCTGAGTGTCTTACTGTACTCTTTGCAAGTGTCTTATGGTGAGAACATGCAGTTGGGTGGGTGGTCTAAATTGATCCTAGACCCTTCCAAGAGGGTGCTGTGTTAATAAGAGTTTGAACTCACTCATCTCAAACATCACACATGCCTAACTGACTGGTCAATGACAGTCCTGGCTTCAACACAAAATGTCATAAAATTATAAAAAATTGAACTATTACTTTTTCTAACTGGGTGCTGAATTCCTTACTTTTTTTGTAAAATTATCTCTGCCAATCAAAGCGTTTTGGACCCAAATGGGGTCATAAAGGCTGTTTCGGACCCCCTTGTCCGTACATAATTCATAATTAACAATTGTCCAAAACAGTAGCCCGAGTAACCTTACTTGCTGGGTGATTAGGGGGGGCAAAGTTCTACTGTAGTATTCTATGGTCTTATTAGAGAGTCACCTTCCTCGTGTAGTGATAGTCACTTCATGTAAAGAAACGCAACAAATTGTGGGAGTTAGTACTAAATGCACAAAAACTATCTTTGAGAAAAATCATTTCACTTTAAAACGGTTGCCTTAGTTTCTCAGGAACTATTTTGAAACCATGTTCTAGGTCTCCTTTGCCAAAAACAGCTCAATAATGAAGAAAGTGACTAGTTATCGCACTCACTGCAAACATGTGTTAAAAAGAACATTGTAATGACGTCAATTACAGCATGAAATCCAGTGCCCTCCCTCGCTACCTTAGTCACCTAACTGAACTACCGTCAATTGGGTTTGCGGAAAGACATACATAATAAATTACTTATTTAGCCATTAAAAATGTAAAAACGTCAAAATCACTCAAGTTGCCTAATTAATAAACCAGAATACAACAAAATAGTAGATGCGCATGAAACTTGATTGAAAATCAACTCTACAACATGGAAGAGCATACGTTTTTCATATAGAAAAACAGAACAAAAACCATTAAAATGGAGTGGGAGCGAGAGTCACCGGCCATGTGGTGGTCAAAAGATTACAGTGAAGAGAGAGAGAGAGAGAGAGAGAGAGAGAGAGAGAGAGAGAGAGAGAGAGAGAGAGAGAGAGAGAGAGAGAGAGAGAGAGAGAGAGAGAGAGAGCCCTGTGTGTGAGCCGTCGCCATCCCAAAGTGGATGTTTCGGGGGTGGCCTCTGTTTGAAAGTAGACTGGTTTTAAGGGTTTACAAACATGGAGTTTTAAGAGACAACCCCTCCCCTCCTGTTGACGAGAGGGCAACAGGCACTGAGAGTCTGTGAGTCACCGTGTTCACACGAGGGTGTGTCCACGCCAGACTCGCCCTCTGACCGCCTCGGACAATCGTTCTGTTTCTTTTTCCTGATGCTTTTATCCCTTATCATTAAATCCTAGAGGGGGAATCGTCGACAAAACAGAAACAAAAGAAGAAAATAAACCTTTGAGAAGGTAAAGAAGGCAGCAACGTTTCCATGTTTCTTTTCATTTTTTTCCCCCCTCCACAATTCTTGACAAACTGAGGGGCTATTTCCAGAAACACACACAAGAAACTAGTCCGGACTGGTTCCAGAGAAAACACACACACACACACACACACACACACACACACACACACACACACACACACACACACACACACACACACACACACACACACACACACACACACACACACACACACACACACACACACACACACACACACACACACACACACACACACACGCAGGATGTGAACGTGCACACAGGTAACGGTTCAGTATGGCTGTGTATCCCGGTGTCACCCCTCTCTTGAAAAACAGTTTGGAGCGTGAGAGAGAGATCAAAGTGAAATAGTGTGAATTCTCCGTGGAGCTGGGTCCTGTCACAGTGTGCCAGCAGCATTTTCACCTGTGCAGAACCTTACAGCCTGGTGTCCCCACGCCCGCTTCCAGGAAAGAAGAAGAGTCGACGCTAACGTCACCTCGGTTCGTGTGGGTTTTGTCCCGCGCTAAAACCCCACAAATAGAGAGACAACAGGCGGACTGGATGAGAGGAAACCCAAGGTGCTGTTTGTCACTTTGGTCAGAACATCTCCATTTGTTGAGGGCCAAACGCGGTCTAGAAGTTTTACACCGACAGTTGGACCAGAATATCTCCATTTGATGCGGGTCAAACTTAGTCTCGGAATTGTCTCACTGACAGATAGATCAGAATATCTCCATTTGTTGAGGGCCAAACGTGGTCTAGGGGTTTTCACACTGACACTCGGATCAGAATATCTCCATTTGTTGCGGGTCAAACTTAAGTCTTGGAGTTGTCTCACTGACAGAGGATGTCAGAATATCCCCCTTTTAAAAGCGGGCCAAACTTGGCACCAGAGTTTTCCCTCTGACAGTTGGTGGGGGATCAGACAGTGGTGGAGACTGAGGGAGGCCGCTCCGGATGTCAGTCCAGCAGGTTGCCGTGTTCCTGGGCTCGCGTCAGGCTATCCTTACGGTGCAGGTGGTGCACCCCCATCCTCTTGGCGCTCTTCTGGGGCCTCCCCAGAGCGGGGGCGTTGGGGAACAGAGTGGTGGGGCTCGTCTCCGCGTAGTCCTCCAGAGCGGCCAGGGCGCGCGGCGCCAGCGCGGGGAAGTCCTGCGGCACGACGTCCCTCTCCTCGGCCGAGCTGCCCGCCGAGCCCGTCTCCTCGGCAAACTCCTTCCGGCGGGCCTCGACGGGGCTGGGCGCCACGGTAACCGCCGTGTCGCCGCTGACGTTGTCGTCGCCGCCGCCGCCGCCGCCCCCGTCGCCGCCGCCCCCGTCGCCTTGCTCCAGGGGGTCCAGAGGGTCCAGGGGGTCCAAGGGGTCCAGGCTCATCAGCAGGCGCTCGCTCTCCTCCTGGGAGAAGTCGCCTCCGTACTGCCCCCTCTTGGAGCCCGGCGGCTCGGCCACGCTGCTGGTGTCCGTGTCCAGGCTGGACTCGCGGCTGGCCGTCCAGCTCCGTGTGGACGAGCCCTCCTCGCCGTCCGAGTACGCCCCCCGATGGTGGGCCCCTCCCCGGTCGGACGAGCCGCCGCCGCCGGGCTGATGGTGGTGCCGCGTCCGCTGGAGCTCCTGCACCGTCTCGCTGCTGAACGAGGTGCGGTGGGCCAGCGTGCCCTCGGAGGCCGGCGCCATCTTGGCCACGAACATGCGCTGCCAGTTGGCCAGGAGGTCCTCCTCGGAGCTGGCCGAGCTGGCGAAGGCGCTGGGGGGCTGGGGCGGGCTGCTGAACGGGCTGGACTGGTTGGAGAGGGGCTCCGCCGCGTCGGGCTGGGGCGGGTCGCGCCGGCGATGCTGCTGCTGCTGCTGCCCCCTTCCTCCGCCTCCTCCTCCTCCTCCACCCCCTCCTCCTGAGGAAGAGGAGGCCCCCGAGCGCCAGCCCGAGTCGGAGACGGCGGGGCTGTTGGGCACGGTGCGCTGCTGCAGCCTCTCGCTGGCTGCCTCCTCGTCGTTCTGCACCAGGCTGAGGGAGATGGCCTGCCGCGTGGCGTACGTGCAGTTGGGCAGCGGGCTGTTCTTGGGGATCTTCACCTTGTCGTCCGAGGAGAACTCGATGACCTTGCGGCCCGGGTAGAGCGGGTGAGGGGGCGGCGGGGCCGGGTAGGGGTTGAGCTTCTCGAAGGACGCCGGCGGCATGCCGTGGCCGGGCGCCGCCCCCTCCTCGCCCGACTGGCCGTCCAGGCTGCTCTGGCTGCGGCACATGCCGTTCTGGTGGAGCAGCTCCTGGCTGGGCAGCGCGGGGTGGACTGGGCCCCCGTTCTCCCTGCCCCCCCCTCCTCCTCCTCTTCCTCCTCTTCCTCCCCGGGCCTCGGCCTGGGGGCCCGTCATGTCCACGTGGACGAACACGTCCTCCGCCACGGGCCGCCCGGCGCTGCTGCTGGACTGGGCCGAGTTGAGCACCAGGGGCTCGGGCTTCTCCAGGACGCGGGCGATGACGGAGGTGGGCACCACGTCGGCCGGCGTCAGGCTCAGGGAGTCCGGGTCCTGGGCCCCCTGGGAGCCCCCGGGACTCCTCTCGGGAAGGCTGCTCTTCATGTGCTTGTTCACCATGTCCTGCAGCTCGTAGGGCAACTGGAAGAGAGGAAAGGACAGACACACACAGAGAGGAACACACACACACACAAAACAAAACTTTAAGCAAAGATTTCACGGCGAAACATTCTACATCCCCCGGCATTGTAAGCTTGCGGTTAGAATCTCTTCACCACGACTGGACTACAGTCAAACATACATTTCTAAAGGAGCTGTGTGCGCTCGTCGTGGCACAGACCATTAACGGTGCTGATGTTCCTTCCACACCCCCCCCCCCACGGGGAACGACGGCTCCTTGAAGGCCTCGGCCTCGTCCACCGTGACAAACCCCCCTCCACTCGCCGTTGCTATTAGGCGGCGGTGGCACTTCCTTTCGAGGAGCTCCCTCTGGGAGCGTTTACATTCTCGTGTCAAATGCAATAAGCCTTCATTTACACACACTCTCCCCCACCTTCCCCTCTCTAGTAAAGACTTAACGCAATCCAGCCTCAGCAGGAAACGCCTCTCTCCAATCCTCCAGACGTTCCACCCACACACACCTCTCAGCGGGAGCGTGCCGTAAACGCGCTGAAACACCGGTTAACTTGAGAGAAAACGTTATCGTCAAGAGTAGCATTACGGTTCATAGACGTTAAGAGGGCACCTCGCTGTTCTCTTTTCGGTGCCGTCTCCCGTACTAATGTCAAGCGATTCGACGACGCTGAGAGAGGCTGAACCAGCCGCTGCCAGGCGTTGACGCAGTGGGACCGTGATACAACCAAACAACCCCTCCCCGAGAACATTGCCTTGAAACAACACGCAGGAGAAAGCGCAGTTTTGGTGACGTTGATATGCACTCGGCGGGACGGGTGACACTAAGTGCTCCTAACAGCCAGGTTAGACCCATCACAGAGACTGTGGATCTGGGAAAGGGAGAGGACAGGGGAGCCAATCTGCAGGCGCTGACTAAAGACAAAAAACGAAAACGGAGGGCTCTGCCTCAGCCTGACAAACACTAAACAAATAAAAAGCTTAACCTAACAACAATACGACGTGACAACAAACGAAAGCAAAAAGGAAAGGTAGTAAAAAGAGGAGGGTGGGGGGAGAGAGAGAGAGAGAGGGAGAGCGAGAGAGAAATACAGAGAGGGAGAGAGAGAGAGAGAAATAGAGAGAGGGAGAGAGAGAGAGACAGTTGGAGGAGCACGAGCATCAGGCAACAGAGGTGGGGGGAGAGGGAGAGAGAGAAATAAAGAGAGAGAGAAATAAAGAGAGAGAGAAATAAAGAAAGAGAGAGAAATAAAGAGAGAGAGAGAAATAAAGAGAGAGAGAGAAATAAAGAGAGAGAGCGAGAGAGAGAAAGAGAGAGGGAAAGGCAGAAGCTGCTGATTTTGCACTGGCAGATCCTGAGAGGAGAACGGCGAGCATAGATTTGTGGAAAATGGAAGGGGAGCATGCCGCCCTACCCCTCTCTACGGGCCCTCCCATTGGGTCGCTCCCCAGCCACCCCTCCCCGTCCACCGGGCCACGCGGCCGGGGATCAATGGGCCCAGGGCGGCACGTGGCTGTCAGACCGGGCGCCTGTCGCTGTCTGACTGCCCCTGACCAACCACGGTCATGACCTTTAACCTCCTCTCCATCGCAACCCACGAACCCCCCCCCCCCCCCCACACACACACACACATTTTCTTCACAAAAAGTCTAGTTTTAACAGTCTGCTTCAAAAATAGGCACTACATATGTAGAGAATATAGTAAGTGCAGCATTGTGTGAAACATAACCCCCCCCCACACACACATACACATTCTTTTATACAGAGTTTTATTCACATTCTTTTATTTAATTACCTCCCTCCCTAACTAAGTAGCTCAGTATTCAGTTCCTCGTTCACTGATCTTCAATGCTTCTTGTCTACACTGAACAATGGCCTCGTTATTAAAACCTCCACAGACGTTCGTCAAAGATGTAAATCTGCGAGGCTTCCATTGACGGGCCTCGAGCACGGCCGCCCGGCCGCCATTGTCCAGAGACCCCGGCCTCGCCTCAATTCTATGAATGAGTAGAAAGCTCACAGAGACAAGGGACATTAGAGAGTGAAGAGCATATACTGTACTGAGGCATGAAGCCTGGGAGACAATAGCCAGCAGGGCACTGCTCTGTGCCGTATCAGGGGCCCTCTAGTGACTCCAGCCAGCCAGCCAGCCAGCCAGCCAGCCAGCCAGCCAGCCAGCCAGCCAGCCAGCCAGCCAGGGCTGTGGTGATACAGACAGACAGACAGGGCTGTGGTGATGGAACCAGATAGACAGACGGACAGACAGACAGGCAGACAGGGCTGTGGTGATAGAAGCAGGCAGGCAGACAGACAGACCGACATGGTTGTGGTGATAGAAGCAGGCAGGCAGACAGACAGACAGGGCTGTGGTGATAGAAGCAGGCAGGCAGACAGACAGACAGACCGACATGGTTGTGGTGATAGAAGCAGGCAGGCAGACAGGCAGGCAGACAGACAGACAGGGCTGTGGTGATAGAAGCAGGCAGGCAGACAGACAGGCAGACAGGCTGTGGTGATAGAAGCAGGCAGGCAGACAGACAGGCAGACAGGCAGACAGGCTGTGGTGATAGAAGCAGGCAGGCAGGCAGGCAGACAGAGCTGTGGTGATAAAACCAGACAGACACACAGACAGACAGACAGACAGACCCGTGGTGATGGAACCAGACAGACAGACAGACAGACAGGCAGGCAGACAGACAGACAGGCAGGCAGGCAGGCAGGCAGGCAGGCAGGCAGGCAGACAGACAGACAGACAGACAGACAGACAGACAGACAGACAGACAGACAGGTCCGCGGGCATTAGGCTGAGCGGTGTTTCCTCAGGCCCGTCTCACACAGATGGCTGTCTGCCCGTCCCACAGCGGTCCCAGGCGCCCGTCCCAGAGAGGATCTGTATACACGGGCACGTTTTCCAAAACCAAACGCTCCCTCCACTACCCTCCCCTGGAGAGAGACTCGTCTGGTCACAGGCATGACTCAATGCTGCGAGCCTCCATCCATTCCTCCTTTCCTGCCTTCTCGCACCTGGCCTGCTTCCCTGTCAGAGGCTGTCTGCCTTCCCTTCCCGCTCCACACTTCTTACTTCTCCCTGCGTTTTCCCAGGGGGGGGTCTCGGTAACCATGGTTATCCATGTTTCCTTTTGGTCTGGGATTTATTTGCTTGAGTCAGTGGCATGTTTTCCTCTCTTCCTCTCTCCCCCCCCCCCCCCCCCTCTCTCTCTCTCTCTCCCTCTCTCCCCTCTCCTCTCTCTCCTCCATCCGTTTTTCCTACACCAGTAGCTGCCAGCGGGGACGTTTTGTTGCCTAATGGCCAGTGCTTTCATTTCCTCTGGAGCGTGTCCATCATTCGGGATGTTCAGCATGCCGTGGACTCATTCGCCTCGGGAAAAAAATATACATAAAACAAAAAACACTTCACGACTGGTAGCTGGACTGGTAATGATTCACAACCGACCGCACAAGTACTTTCTTACCGCTTACACTTCCAACCCTGGTCGGTTTGCTTTGTCAGGTCCACTTGATCAATAATCAATTAAAAGTATTAAACGGGCAGACACTGCGTACTGGAGACTCAAACGCTGAACAGATTAGACAGAGCACACTGGAGCTGCACAACGGCGTACCAGCCAACCCGCCTTGAGGAATGAAACCGCAGCTTAGCACATAACTAGTTTAAACCCAACAGTGAAGAATGCAGGTAGCTAAAAGGGAACGTTTAATAAAACATTGTGCACGCACGCGCATGTGAGTGTGTGTGTGCGTGTGTATATATATATATATATATACATATATATATATATATGAGTTAGTGTGTGAGTGTGTGTAGATGTGTGTGTGTCTATATATATATATATATATATATATATATAGACACACACACATGTATGTGTGTATATATATGTGTGTGTGTGTGTGTGTGTGTATATATGTGTGTGTGTGTGTGTATATATGTGAGTAAGTGTGTGTGTGAGTGTGTGTGTGTGTGTATATGCGTTAGTGAGTGTGTGTGTGTGTATATGCGTTTGTGAGTGCGTGTGTGTATATGCGTGTGTGTATATGCGTTAGTGAGTGTGTGTGTGTATATGCGTTAGTGAGTGTGTGTGTGTGTAAGCAAGCAGACGACAGGCTCTGCCTCGCGGCGGTGGCAGCTATTGCGGCCGTTCTGCACGTCACCCTTCGTCCAGTCATGAATTACGGGCCGGGAGTGGAGCGACTGAGGTAATCCAGCTCTAATGAATTAAATATACACCCCTCACCCCGCCGCCGCCACCCTCCTCCTCCTCCTCCTCCTCCTCCTCCGCCACTAAAAATAGCACCACTCGCGTCCCCACTGACAGCTAGCCAGCAGTGACAACCTGCTTGCTGGTTCCGGCACGGCGGCTAATAGTCCTCCGGAGACCTTGCCTGTGGGGGGGACGGACGGACGGGGCAGGGGGGGCGGACGGAGGACAGCGAGCCACGTTGAATACCAACAAAATGGTTGTGTCCGCGGATGAATGGACTGGGGGAAACAAACATCCGTCTACGTTTAACCTCTGACCTGTCACAGGGCTCTCTCTAGACAATGGCGCAGCAGCCCCGTCGGCGGAGCTCTCTCACCTCGCGCTTGTTAATCGCAATGTGTCGTTTCGCAAGGTCGGGAGTTTATAATTGCCATGGCATAAGCCTAATGATGTACTTGTTTTTCTGTAAACAAACGTGTCAACTAATATTTTCGAAACGTTTCAAAAAATATATTTCCCCGTCATTAAGGAACATCCAATAGAGGTGCTGTCACAGAGATATGGAGGAAGGAAGGCTAGCCGTCATGAGCTTGTTGAGCGCCAAGAAAACGGCGAAAAAACGTTTTTAAACACTTCGGTCTAACATTTGCAGTTCGTTTTTTTTTGGGTCAAGCGCTAGTCTTGTCCAATTTTTTTACCTAGCTGTCATTACCTCTGGCTTTTAGAGCACATGATGTGTTGCCCAGCTACGGCCTTGACATAGGAGCTGTGACACATTGACAGTTGGCAGCAGAAACATCCATTCCTATACTGACACAGGTAGCGTCTCCCAGAGGAGAAAACACACTTCATTCGCCTCGTGGCGTTGAGAGGGGGAAAAAATACGACAGGCCACTCCATTTTTTACGTTTCCTCTGGACCGAGTGGAAATCCTTCCCGTATTTTACACTCTGGACGCCTATGGAACGGACAGGTGCGTTGCTGAACCGTATATTCCACTGGTTTCAATGCCCGACATGCTGGCCGTCCCAGCCACCGTCAGCCCTGATGTCATCCCTGAACACCCTGAACGTCGGCCTTTCTAGCTCTTGGCTCCTTCCGCCGGGCCCTGATCTCAGCCAGACCGGCAAAGCACACACCGCTACTCTCCCCCAAACCTTAAGGCCCCATTGAAAGGAGAGCGGAGACAGGAGAAGGGGCCGGCTGGAGCCGGGCTACACGTCAAACGGAGGCCCGGGCGTGGCAGGTGTTTGTGTGGATAGGTTTCACTGAGAGAGAGGGGGGGGGGGGTCTACTGTCTGCCCTTCTTCACTTCAGGAGACAATCGCAAAGCTTTCAGGACTCAACCCTGTCTTTTTCTCCACTCACTTCTCTGTTTCTCAACTTTTTTTCTTGGTTGTTGCCTTTCAAAAAAGGAAATAAAAGTCACCCGGACGATAGCGCTCTCTCTCTCTCTCCCCCCTTTCCTGCCATGCAGCCGAGAGAGTCGCTGCTAAGTGCAAAAAAAACATTCAGGCTCTCAAGGTGCCACCTTGGAAAGTGAAAAGAGGACCACAGCTTTTTCATATAGGCATCAGAACCCCCCCCCCCCCCCCCACTCCTAAGTCCTAAGGACCCCGCCACCAACCAGCGCCACAGCTATGAAAAGAGCTATACTTACGTCTGCAAACTTGTGGTTCCTGAAATGAGACTTATTGCACTTCAGCAGCTGAACGGCCAAATTGCAATCTTGCCGGTAGCGCTCCTGTCAGAGAGAGAAGAATAGAGGCAAAGAGGGGGAAGGGGAGAGGAAGAGAGAGAGAGAGAGGGGGGGATGTACAGTTAACAAAGGCCTTCTTGAAGACTCGCTTGAGCAAGAAAAAGGGAAGGGGAAGGGGAAAGTGCACCAACGTCGGTGGCCACGCAAACACTTCCCGGGACGATGGTCGATCCCAACGGAGTGACATCTAGATCAGAGGGGGGCCTACACCGAGACACACATTCAGCACAAGACACACCAAATACCAGGTTCAATCATCTTCCAAATGTGGACAGAGCAATGCACAAGCGTACAAATCGATGGCACTGTATAGCGTGTTCACTTTGAGCAAATGGGTGAGATCGATATTTGTTGATCGCTAATGCATCCGTGACTGTATATGAAAATAATAAGGTAGTCTCTACAGAGCAGTAGTACATCTATTGGGCCTATCATTACATCCACCTCTTAGTTAAAACAAGCAGTGTCAAATATTCTCCACTTGAAGCAAATCATACCTATGGGGCCGATCAGACATCAACAACATCAGTGTGAATATGCACACAATGAAGCGTCATTATGGACTCCACTGCTTTTCTTGGAGAAACACGCCCCTTAATTGCTAAGATTGGGTAGGCACCTATGCTCTCACGCTAGAATCCTTCTGCAGCCGATTAAATTTTTTATGTCTAATCTTACTCCTAACAGTACTGCTGTACGAAAAACTTAAAATAACCTATGAAAAGTATTAAAAGCTTAACTGCCTATCAATCAACACGCACTCGCACGGGCACCAGGCCAATCCAATTGCTTGGGGGGGGGGGGGGCGTCTCTCCAAGAAAAGCAGTGCGATCCTAAATAACGCCACAATGAAGGGCACTTAGTGCCTCATCTCCAATGACATAATGTACGTTTTCATTGGCTTCTCTCCCGAGTACCAGGTCACATCTCCCTGGTCCTAAGGAACACTCTCGTCCAATCTAAATCAGTCAGCGTGACCATACGTGAAATAAGCTTGTGGAAACGCTCCCCCTGCGGCAGGGAGACGTTGTGGGACGGGCACCTACGTTGAGCTCCTCCAGCTTGTCGATGGTGTTCTTGGCGTCGAGCAGTTTGTTGGTGAGCTCCACTATCTCCTGGTCCATCGTCTTCTTGTCCCGCTCCACATTCCGAAGCTGTCCAGGAAACGAGGCGGGGGAGGGGGGGGGGAGAGAGAGAGAGAGAGAGAGAAAGAGAGAGAGAAAAGGGAGGGGATGGGGGAGGAGAGGAAATGGAAAGTTAAAGTGAGCGTCGTCGTGCGTCATTCAGGAAAGGCCACCAGCGCTAACCGACTCTAAATATCTCCCGACGTTTGAGGAAGTTGAACTGGGAGCCGTTCCCTTATCGATTGGAGCTAAAAACCTGTCTTCCTCCTCCGTGGTCTCCATGCCAGCTGACACAGCACAGAGACAGAGAGTGAGAGAGTGTGAGGGAGGGAGAGAGAGCAAGGGGGAGAGCGAGGGAGGGAGAGAGAAAGCGCAAGGGAGAGAGGGCGCGAGGGAGGGAAGTGGTCTGCCGTTTGCCTCAGCAATGCCATTTCGAGGGAAAACAAAAAGAGTGCAGAGCGCAGGATGTGTCCTACCTACGTCAGCCAATCGATGGAGCATTAGGAAGTGACAAAGGGGGGAAAGCTCAGAAGGATCTCTGGCTCTCCGTCGGTGCTCAATCCTCTCTCTCTCTCTCTCTCTCTCTCTCTCTCTCTCTCTCTCTCTCTCTCTCTCTCTCTCTCTCTCTCTCTCTCTCTCTCTCTCTCTCTCTCTCTCTCTCTCTCTCTCTCTCTCTCTCTCTCTCTCTCTCTCTCTCTCTCTCTCTCTCTCTCTCTCTCTCTCTCTCTCTCTCTCTCTCTCTCTCTCTCTCTCTCTCTCTCTCTCTCTCTCTCTCTCTCTCTCTCTCTCTCTCTCTCTCTCTCTCTCTCTCTCTTCAAAACAAAAATAATAAAATAATTAAAGACGGCGCTGGGAGGCACTCCCGTCTGAAACCGGTGGCATTATGAGGGCCGCCGCCGTTCGGTCTTGTAGCCCCCAGAACACCAGACGCATTAGGTATCCAAGCTGTGCCGTGCCCCCCCCCCCCCCCCCAAGAGCGATCATGACTCAGGACAGCAGGAAGCTAACAATATCCTCCTAATGAATCTATTTGAGCGGACAAATCCGAGCGCATGCTGCTGGGACCACGTTATCTGGCAGGCTGTGATTGCAACCGACTCAGGGATCAACCAAGAGAACAAATCAGAATGTTTTTTTTGTTTTTTGTTGCTTGTTTGGTTTTTTTGTTTTTTTGTAGCGAGCTCACCCCGTGCAAATAATTCCCCAACTCCTGAGCTGGAGGAAGTCCAACCCAATTAAGGGCGTAGAGAAAAATCCAGATGCTTCTGGTCTGAGTGTGTGTGTGTGCGCACATCATGATGTAAGTTTTGTGTGTAAGTCTGTGCATTTACACAATGTGCTTGTAGTGTGTGTGTGTGTGTGTGTGTGTTTGTGTGTGTGTTTGTGTGTGTGAGCCCATATTCCTGCATTAGCATTTATAAGCAGTCGCATCCCCGCCTGGCTACAGCAGAGCAGAGCAACGGGCCAGGCCAGCCGTGCCTCCAGAATCCTAGCGAGCCTTGGATTCCAATAACACTCTCATCTGTTTTTCAGTGCTTCTGCCAGCCTGTCTGTGTTTCTCTGCCTGCCTGTCTGTCTGCTCCTCTGCCAGCCTGTCTGTCTGTCTGCTCCTCTGCCAGCCTGTCTGTCTGTCTGCTCCTCTACCAGCCTGTCTGTCTGTCTGTCTGCTCCTCTGCCAGCCTGTCTGTCTGTCTGTCTGTCTGCTCCTCTGCCAGCCTGTCTGTCTGTCTGCTCCTCTGCCAGCCTGTCTGTCTGTTCCTCTGCCTGTCTGTCTGTCTGTCTGTCTGTCTGTCTGTCTGTCTGTCTGTCCGTTCTTCTACCAGCCTGTCTGTCTACTCCTCTGACAGCCTGTCTATCTGTTTGTCTTTTTGTCCCTCCACCTGTCTGTCTCCCAACCTGTCTGTCTGTTAGCCTCTGACTGTACAGAGTGTCTGCCGGCCTGTAAACATTAATAGGATTATCAACATTGGTGTTGACAGGGTGGGTGTTGTGCAGGGTGGGTGTTGACAGGGTGGGTGTTGACAGGGTGGATGTTGACAGGGTGGATGTTGTGCAGGGTGGATGTTGACAGGGTGGGTGTTGACAGGGTGGATGTTGACAGGGTGGATGTTGACAGGGTGGATGTTGTGCAGGGTGGGTGTTGACAGGGTGGATGTTGTGCAGGGTGGGTGTTGTGCAGGGTGGGTGTTGACAGGGTGGGTGTTGACAGGGTGGGTGTTGACAGGGTGGATGTTGTGCAGGGTGGATGTTGTGCAGGGTGGATGTTGTGCAGGGTGGGTGTTGACAGGGTGGATGTTGACAGGGTGGATGTTGTGCAGGGTGGGTGTTGACAGGGTGGATGTTGACAGGGTGGATGTTGTGCAGGGTGGGTGTTGTGCAGGGTGGGTGTTGACAGGGTGGATGTTGACAGGGTGGATGTTGTGCAGGGTGGGTGTTGACAGGGTGGATGTTGACAGGGTGGGTGTTGTGCAGGGTGGGTGTTGACAGGGTGGATGTTGTGCAGGGTGGGTGTTGTGCAGGGTGGGTGTTGTGCAGGGTGGGTGTTGTGCAGGGTGGATGTTGACAGGGTGGATGTTGACAGGGTGGATGTTGACAGTGTGGATGTTGACTGGGTGGATGTTGACCGGGTGGATGTTGACAGGGTGGCGGTTGACAGGGTGGATGTTGACAGGGTGGATGTTGACAGGGTGGCGGTTGACAGGGTGGATGTTGACTGAAGCAGGCGGCCTGACGCTGCGCCCCGTGGCTTTGAGGCGGCTGAGCGGGGAGAAGCTACCGGGAAACATTCTAATCTCTGAGGGGCAGCAGTGGTCTAGTTCAAACCCTCGGAATTACACCTGCTGCAACTCTAATCTGCCTCTGGAGGGAGAGAGAGAGGGGGAGAGAGGGAGAAAGGTTCCTCATCCACATCTGTTGCTCTGAGTAATAAAGAACAAGAGAGGGAGAGAAAAAGAGACAGAACTAGAAAGAGAGAGAGAGAGAGAGTGGGGGGAAGGAGATAGGAAGAAAGAGCAACAGATGTGGATGAGGAACCTGAGTAAAAAAGAACAAGGGAGGGTGAGAAAGAGAAAGAGAGAGAGAGAGGGCACAGAAAGGAAGAAAGCCGACAGACAGATTGAGATCCCGAACGCTATTTCGTCTCGTTGCTTTGTCACGCCGATAATGAACCAATTATCTTTCCGCTGACTTCTCAATTGGTGATGTGTGAGGAGGTGGAGAAATAAAATAAATTGAATGAAAAGAGATAGAAAGGAGAAAAAAATAAGAGAGAGAGAGAGAGAGAGAGAGAGAGAGAGAGAGACAGCATGAAAAGAAAAGAAGGCAGTATCTCATTGGGATGCAGAGGCGCAGCTCAAACTGGGCAAAGCCAGAAGCTATAAAACTCCTCCTCCGCCATCTCACCTCCCTCGGCACTCCTGTGCATTAGAAGTCTATTGGTAACTAAAAGGAGGGAGGGAGGGAGGGAGAAAAAGAGGGGTGAGGTTTGGAGTAAAATGTTTTCCAGCAACAAACCAGTTCCTCATCCCGTCAGGCCCACAGCAGCTACCTTTCAGAGGGCCTTCAGGGTAACATAGTGGGGCGTGGAGAGGCCCACCACCCCCACCCACTCACTGACTCCTAACCTGGGAAAGGTCTGCCCACTTCGGCAGGGGGAAATGTCATGAGACCCGGTGATGCAGACACAAAACTTTCCAACCCCCCCCCCCCACCCAGTAACCCCCAGGCCTCTTCCTCCCCTCCCCTCCCCTGCCCTCCCCTCCCCTGCCCTCCCCTCCAGAAAGGCCTAGAGGAGAGCGGGACAGTGGACACAGGAGTCTGTTGGAGAGAGGAGCACTGAGGAGCGGTTGGACAGGGCGAGGCAGATGGAGGGATCTCTAACAAACGAGAAGCACGTCGGCGGTAATAAATACTAGCCAGGATGAGAATGACGGGTGGAGGGGGCCGGGGGGGGGGGGGGGGGCTGTGGAGAGAAGTGGAGGAAGGACAAGGAAAAACAAGAAAATGAGAACCCAACTGCATAGACCCAGGTCTGACTGACAGCAGCCTGACGGTGACGAAGATGAGGATGTCGATGATGGTGGTGGTGGTGGTGATGAAGGTGGAGATGTGCCAGTCCGTCAGGGAGCGGCAGAGAAAAGGAGAGAAACAGAGAAAGAAAGGAAGAGAGAGAGAGAGATGGATGGTAAGAACAACAAGAGCACAGTGACACACACACACACACACACACACACACACAGTTGTTTAGGCCCACCTCACTGGGGCCATGCTGGTCTAGCCCCTGGGTAGACTGTGACATTCCCTAATGGCCGACAGCTACTCCTGCCACCCGCGTGACAGACCGGGGGCTGCTGTGGACGATTAAAATGCACGGGAGCAGCCAGCTTCACTTTAACAGAACCCCAGTCACGCCTCCCTAACACTGAAGGCCACTAGCCAAGATTTGACCCATAAAGAAAGAAATGGCTCTGTTAAAGTGGAGCTGGTTGAGAGTACGGACAGGGTTCTTTTGCTAAGGGGAAGGTAAACGTTGACGGAAAGGATGGAGCGTGTTTTGGGCGACAGTAATCCCCTCGGCTGAAAAGAGATTAGCAGGTCACAGCCCGGGCTCACATCAGGTCTGTGCAGCCTCTCTCCATCTCACGCACACGCACACGCACACGCACACGCACACACACAGTCTCTCTCTCTCCATCACACACACACACACACACACACACACACACACACACACACACACTCCCTCCCCATCACACACACACACACACACACACACACACACAATCTCTCTCCATCATATACACACACAGTCTCTCTCTCTCCATCACACACACACACACACACACACACACACACACACACACACACACACACACACACACACACACACACACACACACACACACACACTCTCTCCCCATCACACACACACAACACATAAACAAACTCACACACATTCTCTCTCGCTCTCTATTTCAATCTCTCTCGCACACGCACACACTCGCGCGCACACAAACCCAGACGCACCTCCACACAGACCCCGACAGTCCCACCTGAGCTCCCCAGAGAAGTCCCCAGGAGGCTGTTTGATCTCCACTCCCAGCGGCTCCCCCCTCCCTCAACCCGTGGTGTGACGTCGGCGCTCACCACGCACGAACGAGCCAGGAGCTTCTCCGCGCCGCCAACCCGTTAGTGTCTCCCAGCACGGTGAGCGGTCCCATTTGATGTATGTCTGTTTAGCATGGCTTTGAGCTGCAGCGGCTTGGCCGGCGAGCCACTAAAAAGCAGCAATCAACTCCCCACAGCAGAACCCGTATTAACATAATATCCAGATTTTTATCTTAATGGCACAACGTGGATAAATAATGGTGTCGCAATAAATTAACATTACCAACCCGCCACCCCCACCTCTCTCTCTCTCTGGGTAACAGAGAATGAATGGGGATGTAGCCTACTATCGGAGCAAAAACAAACGCACTGAAAGATATGAGCGCGCACACACACACACACACACACACACACACACACACACACACACACACACACACACACACACACACACACACACACACACACACACACACACACACAAACACAGAAATCACAGGAGTGAGGCAGACACAGACCAGACTGTCTGTGCAGAGCATTGCCAATCTACCAGAAAGTATCGCTTCTCTTTCTCGTGTGTGTGTGTGTGTGTGTGTGTGTGTGTGTGTGTGTGTGTGTGTGTGCGCGCGCGCGTTCGGCCACTCCCCTGGGGGGCTGGCGCAGATGGGCACCGGGGATGGCACCACTTGGCCTCTGTCTGGAGCTGTTTCTCTGGGGAGTAAAGTGCAGCACTTTGCACTGCAGAGCAAGAGAAAAGCCGCAGTACCGTAGAATGGGTTGAGAGGTCTGGGATTGCACGCACGCACGCACGCACGCACGCACGCACGCACGCACGCACGCACGCACGCACGCACGCACGCACGCACGCACGCAGTATAGACAAGACTCCTTTTTTGGGAATCCTAAATAGCCGCTTCACGGTGCTTCAGTTGTGATCCAATGATGTGAAGCGGGGAGTGAAAGAGGCCTTCCAGTGGGGAGCGGAGTCGATGCCGTTGCAGAATGTCACTCCCGGAGCCTGGAGCGGTTATGCAACGCTATGAATGTCAGCCGGCGTCTGCCACGCAGAGCCCAGCTCGTAATGACTGTCAGTCACGCCGTGCACAGTTTTCTGCAAATTACTGCAACATTTTCCTTTGGAACGTCTACCAAAGGCAATTCAAATGCACTACGTACGCCGACCGAAGTCGAGCAGACACCGTCGGAGGGGAAGTGTCTTACAAGTTTAAAGGTTAGAGGTCAAGACTGAAAAGTGAGGCGTTACCAGGGCGTGTAGCTTCTCCTCCAGGTCCTGGTTGGCTCTCTGGGAGGCTGTGTAGCTGTTCTGCAGCCTGGAGAAGAGAGAGAGGAATAAAGAGAGAGAGAGAGAGAGAGAGAAAGAGAAGAGATGGTAGACAGAGAAGAAATAAAGAGGAGAGAAAAGAATGAAACAAGACAAATGAGGGGAAAAAGATAAGAGAGAGAGAGAGAGAGAGAGAGAGAGAGAGAGAGAGAGAGAGAGAGAGAGAGAGAGAGAGAGAGAGAGAGAGAGAGAGAGAGAGAGAGAGAGAGAGAGAGAGAGAGAGAGAGAGAGAGAGAGAGAGAGAGAGAAAGGGAAAAAAGGACAGAAAAAGAAAACAATCAGATCTGTTTATAAACAGCCAGTGCCCCCTTGCATCGACATGAAAGAGGATTTCCTCGGCGCGCCGCTTCCCAAGGCCCCTTTACAGTGATAGGAACGGGCCCCGCTGGTACAGAACCAACACCATCGAGAGCCAGCATAAGAGAGGTGCCCCCTCCCCCACCACCACCACCCCACACACACACACACACACACACACACACACACACACACACACACGCCTCTTTTTATCATCATCAACCCTCCTATCACGGCTATCATCTCCCTACGAGCGTCTCGGCGCGGCTGCCTCGCCATATCAATAAACAAAAAGGCCGTATAGTTGAGTTACCGTGGCGATAAGGGGCCGTGTAATGGCGGGGCCGGCTGGAATTAGAAGGGCGCCTGTACGTTGGCATGAACAACGGAAATGGACAGGCTTGTTTTTTTTTTTGTTTTTTTTATCTCGTCCCGCTGCTGTCTTTACGTTGTGATGGAGAGAATCCTAATCGAGCCGTCAGGAGTTTGTTTGGCACCATTCCTCAACGTGGCCCTGCCCTCCCTCCCTCCCTCCCTTCACAATTTACCAGAGACGGGAGGACAAAACTGGAGAGAGAATGAGGGACCACCAAATAAAAAAAAACGTTTTCAATACGAGGGCCAATAGCAAATCTTTTTATTTATTTTTTTTTTTTTGCTCGCTGCCTCGTAAATTGGCTGGATAAATTCTCCCGCAAAATGGATGGCTGTGGATTTAGAGAATGCAATTACGGTGGAAGAGACTGAACGGACCCGGCCGACGCAAACTTTGAGAGTCCAAGGTCACGTTGGAGAAGTTGCGTGGACAATGTTGGGATTGTTTGGCGCCTCCAGATATTCGTGTCGCAACGAGTAAGTAAGTAAAGTTGACTTGTATAGCACTTTTCACAGACATAAGTCACTAAGTGCTTTACAGGAGCAAAACTGAAAACACAATACATTAAAAATACACAATAACAAATACACAATAAATACATCAAATGTAGACCTGGTACATGCAAATTACCCAAATGTCTGTCTAAACAAATATGTCTTTAGCTGGCTTTTAAAAAGAATCCACAGAATCAACAGACCTTGAAGGTGTCGGCAGAGCATTCCACAGTTTAGGTGCTACAGCCTCGAAAGCTCGATCACCACGGGTCTTCAGGTGTGTGCGAGGGACAGACAATAAAAGTAGCTTGTTTGACCTGAGAGCGAGCTGATTAGTGAGGATGAAGTAGATCAGCCACATAAGCAGGAGCCTGCCCGTGCAACGCTCTGTAAGTAAGAGTGAGAATTTTAAACTGCATCCAATATGCAACGGGGAGCCAGTGAAGAGATATGAGTATAGGGGTGAGGTGAGACCGTCTATTTGACCTAGTAAGTAGTCTTGCAGCAGCATTCTGCTGCAACGACAGTCTGTACACTGTAGACATATAAAGAGATGAAGACCACCGTTGTCGCCGTACGCTGAAAGCTGGCCACTGTTCTCAGGGGGAAATGGCACATTGGACCGCCACGTAAAAGTCTCGGGTCGTTGTAGGAGCAGCGCTCCTGTCCTTTAACCCTCTGCCCGGAGGCGGAATGAAACCATAGCTCGGGGGATCTTTCAGCATCTTTTCATCCCGTCTGTCAGCGTGTCCGTCCCGCTGCTTGGGAATGTGTTTTTGGAAACGGAGTGGGGGAGGTGAGAGAGATAGACATCTATGAACTCTTTGGGTAAAAAAGAAAAAAAGAATAGTACTGCTAGGAGGTTAGAGCTTCAGGTTCAGTCTCGCTGTGAGGTTCACGAAAGCCACTCAGGCAGACGTCAGCTGACTTCAGACTGGGGGGAAAGTGCACATCTTTGACTCCGGACTCACAAGGTGATGGACTCACTACTGTTTAAAGTAGTATGTGTCTCCGTATGTGAGTGGGTAAAAAATTTTGAGAGAGAGAGAGAGAGAGAGAGAGAGAGAGAGAGAGAGAGAGAGAGAAGAGACAGAGGGAGAGAGAAAGAGAGAGTAACAGACAGAAAGAAAGAAACAGAAACTAGAGAGAAATAATGTGAGAGACAGAGAAAGAGTGAACGCACTCGGCAATCTGACACAGATGGCTTCAGTCTACAGTCCTGGGAGCCCTGGGCTTACTGGCCCGATGGATTGATCTCGTCGACTGAACCGATATCGCACGCACCAGCGTAGCGCTGCCCTGATTAGCAGCCCTCGTGACCGAACAGGCCTGGCGGGCGGGCGGCCTGGCGGCCGGGCGGCCTGGCGCTCTGCCCCCCCCCCCCCCCCCCCCCCCCCCCAACACGGGACAGAAAGAGACCGAGGAAGAGAAAACAAGACATACCGTAAACAAGCTGCCGGTGCGGCGCTCGGCTCTCGTTCACCAGGGCACGCACCGACTCACTCTCAACAGGGTTTGTGTTACGTCCTCAGACCAACAGCCATTACTTTGGTAATCAAAGAGGCTTCATCCGTACAGATTACCAACCCCACCCCCACCCCTCCTCTATGTCCCAATCAGAAATGAATCAAGGTGTTTGAGTCTGAACGGCCCTGATTCCCTTTGAGGCGGCTGTGAAGGGAGGGGGCCTCCCCAGCACTTTTCTGCCTGGGAGGCAGGGTGAGGGTAGTGTGACAAAGCCTGACGGAATGAAATATAATAATAATAATAATAATAATAACATCGATACTGTACCGAGCGATAAGTCACTCAGTGATTTCACACAAAAAGACTGATTGAAATTCTTTATTTTTTTAATATTTTTTGAAGGAGCGGCAGTTCTTCTGGCTCGAGAGGAGTAAAAGCGCCATCAATAACGTACTGCTTCTTTTTTCCCCCTCAATTTGAAAGCCTTTGTACTATGCGCCCGCCGGTGGTCTTAACGTGGTTTGCCAGGGGCAATGATCAGATAGGGCACACAAATGGGGCCGAGTCAGTAATCGATGGCGATCCAATTAAACCGTTATCTTACAGTAGTTGCAATCAGCGACTCGCGGTGCTCTGCTGGGGGACAGCAGGTGGCCAGGCGCGCGCACCAACGTAGCGCTTCCATGTCCTAACGTGTCGAGGAAACCCTGACGTAAGTGCATGCGACTTCCTGTGCCGAGTTCGAGAGCACAGGAGCTCTCCTGGTTGGAAGTAAAGCGATGGGAACGCTGGCACAGGGATCAAACCACCGTAAGGCTTCCCGTTTCGGGATCGGGAGCGTAATAATTTTTTCCCCCCGTGATTCATTGCAACAACAGCCCCTAAGCCGAGAAGCACATAAAATGCGTTTTACATATGCATGTGCGTTTGAGAAAAGAGACAAGGCGAGATAAATGAAATGGCACATTTACATAAACCATAATGGGGGAAAAGTATGAAAAAAATAAATGGAGAGAACCGCGAGTCACACTGGGTCTCGCGCTTTGAGGAGAATAAAACAGCAATCACGGAAAAGCATTATCACCTGGCAGCAGACAGAACGTCCCGCGCTCTGGTTGCCACGGCGCAAGCGTTTGGTTAATTACTCCCTGGGGCCCGCTGGAGTTTAAATGGTCTGACGAGGCCCTTCATTGATCATCTTCGTGTCAATTAAGGAATACAGTGGCTCTCCAATCTCATTACCCGAGTGCCTGGGAAAGTTCCTCGTTTCATTAGGCGACGCGCTCACAATGGCCGTCCGCGCTTGTCACGCTGTCGCAGTCGACTTCGACCCGCAGAATTAACGCCGGAAATTAAAAGCAGCCTCAAATCCCTTTTTTTTTGGGGCTAAAAACTTTATAAAGAATCTACTGCAAAACCGTGAAAGGCGCAACATCTTTATTTAACAAGCTGCAGGTTGCGCACAGCTGGGGATTTCTTCCTTGTGGCAGAATCAACTTGACTGACATGAAAAGTAGTTTTTTTTCAGTTTTTTTTTTTGAGAGAACATTGATTTCTCGATTGAAAGGGGTTGGTGAGGCTGGATGGAGGTGTATCGCCCCCGCCGCCAGAGAAATAACATACGAGAGCAGAGAGAGCAGTGTAATGGACTGATTCAAAAGGAACTGACCTGTGGACCGCTCGGGGCCCCTCAGTCAAACCCCAACCATTTCAAACCTAAAGCGCTCCAGATGATACGAAGAAAAATAGTTCATGAAGAACTGAACACCTGAAAAGACAAAGAAAACAAAAGTGGAAAAAGAAGAGCGTCTGATCGTCACGCTGTCCGGGAGGACGCCATGATGGAACAACACCATGCTGAGGTATCTCGGGAGAGGCGGTTTTGTCATTCGTCACTAACCAAGCATGACAAGGCAAGTTTGCATGGGGACGCCCCGCGGCTGCAAACCCACTGACTGAAAATAGACAATATGAAATATGAATGATAAACGGAACTTCTTTGGATTTAATAACGGTCCCGGAGGCGAGAACGCTGGTGAACTTTTTCTTATTACGACTCATCCACCCGACCACCCACCCACCCCAACCCCACCCACCCCAACCCCACCCACCCCAACCCCATCCTAAGAAGCCCGAACCACCCAGCCTTCTCCAACCTTGCTCTCAAACCCAGAGAACCACTGAGGCCCCGGAGGTTGACTGAATGAAAGTAACAGCTAGACGCATAATCATGCAGGCTAAGCTCTCATTAATTCAACGGCTTTGATCAGATTCATTAAAAATGGATTGCCAGGGAAGGTATTCATTTCATATTCCTGTGTAGGAGATACGGAGGAGGGGGAAGGGGGGAGGTAGGAGTTGGTACAGTCGAAAAGAAAACGCAGATAAGATCTGAGGTAGGGCGCGACGTGGGGGGATTTTGTACAAAAGTTAAACATGTGGGTTGAGTGGCGTCGCGGCGTAACCCCCCCCCCCCAAACTCACCGGCGGAACTTGTCTCTCATCTTCTCCAGGTCGTCGCGCGTGCGCCCCATCTCTGCCTGCATGTAGTGGCGGCTGCTTTCAAACTCCGTCTCCATGGCCTCCATCTTGTGGGTGGTGTGGGAGAGGCGCCTGCGGAGGTGTTCGTTCTGCTGCTGCAGGATCCTAGGGACGGAAGGGGGGAAACCAGGGGGGAGAGAAGGGGTGAGTCCAGACGCACGCGCACACACACGCGCACACACACACACGCACGCACGCACGCACGCACGCACGCACGCACGCACGCACGCACGCACGCACGCACGCACGCACACACGCACACACGCACACACGCACACACACACACACACAGGCTCCCCTACCAACTAGCCAGACTTGGTTTACAGAAAGAGACAAACACAAATCTAAGATTCACTAATGCGCATACCCTCAAACGCACGCACAAATACGCTCAAACATACACCCACATACACATATTCGTACGTGAGTGTACACACACACACACACGCAAGTATGCAAAACCAAAGATAAGTAAAAATGCTTCAGCCATGGAACTTTTATGAAATCATAAAAAGCGGTCACAGTTCACAGGTTTGACTATGATCTTGTTCATTTGGTCTGGGGGTGCGTTAATGAGCTTCCATGGGAACAAAGCACGGTCGGGGGAGGGAGGAAGCAGAGAGACAAGAATAAAGTGTGTGTGTGTGCGTGTGTGTGTGTGTGTTCACAGGGTGCTACCTGTGTGTTGTAGCAGACAGTGCTGCCTAACCGCTTCTAGGAGTGAGTGTGTGTGTGTGTGTGTGTGTGTGCATTCATGTCCGTGAGCGTGCATGTTTTTTAAGAGTTGGGCGCTAAAGCAGCAGCTGTTGGGCTTTCCGGAAGCCTGAGAGCAGCTGCCATGGGATGGGATGCATCTGCTACATGACACTCCCCTATGGAGCCCGATCCTGTCACTGCCACCAGGTCACACCCCCCCCCCCCCCCCCACACACACACACACAGGTTATGGTTATCATTCGCTCTGCTCTCTGTCTGCTCGTGATAAGACTCGAGTTCCCAGGGGACACTGTGGCGCACGTGCAGTTTGAAACCCGCTCCCAAGGTCTTTCTCCCTCGCTCTTGCTGAACCTGGCCAATCAGAATCGTGTACCGACAGCGCTATAAAAAGGTAAATAAAAGCCCAGAGGAAATAGCTGAGACTTTCATTGTGAGAACAGTCCAAACCATTTCTACGACTACAAACTCTGGTCAAAGAATAAAGACAAATCCCATCAATGTGGATATAGCGCGTGGGTCAAAATGACAGTGACTTCTAATATATTGTTCCTAATAATTTACTGCAGGTACATAACTTTAAAAGATGTGTCATCACACGGGTTACAACTATGGCAAAACGACGGTAGAGGATTTTGTGGAGGATTTTCTTTTCCGGCTAGTCAATTGAAGCGTTAACCCCCGAACCACCCTACAAGGCGAGTCGTCTCTGAGCCGAGCGAGGAGATGCATATCTACCCTAAGCAGCCGGATAGATGGTCCATTACAGTGGAATATCCACCATCTAAATGGAACCATCTCTGTGAAATCATGGGGTGGGAGGGAGGGAGGGAGAGAGAGAGAGAGAGAGAGAAAGAGATAGAGAGAGAGAGACAAGAGAGAGAGAGAGAGAGAGAGAGAGAGAGAGAGAGAGAGAGAGAGAGAGAGAGAGAGAAAAAAAAAGAGAGAGAGCAAGAAACAGACAGAGAAAGAAAGCGAGAAACAGAGAGAAAGAGAGAGAGAGAGACACACACACAACACACAGAGCGCTTCCCTTAAGTACAGTCCAATAAGGGGCACTTAACTGGCCACCCTCTCCAGCATCACAGGCCCCAGACGGAGCATGCGGCCTGGCTGAGTAAATGGTGGGGGGGTGGGGGGGTCACAGCAGCAGTAATTAAAGGGGACTCGCCCTCTAGGACGGCCGCGGATGCTGGGCCTGCGTTTAAATGAGTCCCTGAGTCCCCCGTCCTGTTCTCCTACCCCTCACCCGGCAAAGATCAATGGGACTTTGGCCTCCACCTAACAGCTTGCAGACGCTAAATCTTTCATGGACGCAAGGTCCCGACACTCCCTGAGCAAGAACAAAAAGGGTTTTTTGTTTTCTGCTGTGTTTTTTTTCTTCTTACTAAGTCTACCGCTTTGAAGAAAGGGAAGCAGAGATATGAGGAAAGCAGACGCGCACACACACGCGCGCACGCACACACACACGCACCTGCCATGCACTCAAATCAAGAGAACGCAGCATTAATGATGCATGGCGGTTTGCCAATGTAGTGTTCTATAAATACTACACGGTCGCCTTCTTTTCAAACCTGGTTGTGTTCAACCCCTTTTGGGCGCTGACTTGGCAGAAGTCTGATTGAAGTCTTTGGCACCGGCTAGGATGGCTTCTAGCTCCAACCTTCCACACGCAAATCTAGTCCTGAATACGTGTCACACACTTAATATGTACGCATTGGCAAGGTAGGATTAATTCAACAGGGAAGTGGGTGCAAGCACACTATTTCAGGCTTATGGCAAGACCAAAGCAATATGGCAGAAGTCAAATGGCAGAGAAATCAAATTGCAATATGCATGTGTTTGCAATTGCTACAGGGAACAACCACTAAATCCTTTTCACCATCGTTGCTTACCCTGAAATAGGACCAATTAGGAATTTGGGCACGTAAAGAAGGCAACCGTGTTCTGGCCAACTAGCGGTATCGGTCGCTAAGAACCGTGTTCCTCCCTTTGCGCAGCCTTGACAGGCGTTTACATGGCTATGCTCCACAGGATGGCGGGGTGGGAAGTGCTTTGGCAGCCCAATGTAAGAAGGAGTGGGGAAATAAACGCGATAACAGGGGGTGGGGAAAAAAAGCACACATTCTTTGGCTTTCAAAAAAGTAATTTGAAACGGAGATTGGAAAAAAAAGAAAGAAAGAGAGAAAGCAAGCCGTCCTTTCATTTTCACTGGCGCCACACGTTTCACAGAGGTGCAAGGGCCCTTCTGCATTCATTAAACCTCCCCCTTCATTTTCAGACCAGACAGAAAAATGTCTGCAGGTGAAATAATGAACAACCAGGGGGGGGGGGGGGGGTCCTAGAACGTTGAAAAAAAAAAATTCAAACAAAAGCTCCTTCAACTGTTCAGCACTGACCGGCTGATGTTTTATTTAAGATGCCCGGCACGCCTGCCACTTCTACCCCTATGTAACATCCATGTCTGTCAACAGCTAGTCCCCTGACCTTCAGGTCCATTTCAAAATACACAAAGATACGGTGTCATAATATCCATTATTATTCCATAATCCAAGATGAGAACTTAAAAAAAAACTATATTAAGACTGGATTTGGGTTGAGAGGAGATATGTCATTGGGGTTTTCAATTGGGCACCTTCCATCCTGGCTGGCTGTTTTGTTAATTTGAGCCCACGGCACCTCTAGAGGGCCTAACGGTGAGCAATGACGTCTCAGAACCAACCCCCCTCCATATCCACTCTCGGCACGGCCAAATAAGAAAAATGTAAAAAAGATTATTTGTTAAGCCGGGAGATATTACCACAGGTACTGTTAAGGCACTCTCCAGGGATACTTGCCGTCACCGCAAAAGAAAATTATCTTTCCCTATTCTATTCCTGCTGGCTTGGCGAACGCACACACAGCAGGAAAGCGTGCCTTAATACCTGCATGGCATCGTAATTTGCGGCACTGAAAGCCTTTGCCTTTTGCACTTTGGCCTCGAGAAGGTTCAAAACAAAGAATCGTTTCACCGACGGAAGGTCAACCTAAGAGGCTGGTCGGTCGACAACGTTTGTCGATAACGGAATAGATAAACCAAAAAACATGGCCTCGGTGCGTCGAGTGGTGTTTGGGAAATCAAAAGGTAATTCCCAGCCCAGCAAAAAGGGGAAAAACAATGTTTTGCCCAGACTCCTTTACAAGAGCTGAATGACTGCTGTTGGGCTCTGACATTTCAGACTTTCCCCTGAGTGACATAGTAATAAAAAGAGACGGGAGGCAAAAAGACAAAGTAGAAAAAATAAGAGCAAGGGGTGTGGTGAGAAAAAGAAGAAATTATGAAAGGGAGAGAGAGAGAAAGAGAGAGACAGAGAGAGAGAGAGAGAGAGAGAGAGAGGGAGAGAGAGAGAGAGATGGAGGAGGTTAGGAAAAAGAAGACTGTATAAAAAAAAATCCTAATAAAACGACTTGTGTGTGCGTTTTGTTTCTCGTCAATCTGAGGACAAAGCCCATTCATCTGGAAGACACATGCTGGGTGATTTGCTCCCCGGCAGCATGTACACACACTCACACAGGCTGTCCGGAAAACCCTTCCACCAGGAACAGCTGGGAAGCAGACCACACACTCTGGGAAACACAAGACACAGAGAGACTGAACTGCATCGAGGACGTCCAGTTGGGGCGTCCAGTTGGGGCGTCCAGTTGGGGCGTCCAGTTGGGGCGTCCAGTTGGGGCGTCCAGTTGCCCCACACCGGTCTGGTTTCAGTCCGTCACCGGCCATTCCCCTGCTCCCTAAGGCTCCGCCCCACACAGGCACTATCTAGGCCAATCAATTCTGCTGGGCAGCGTGCGGCCAAATCAGCTTACGCATCCATTTACCTCTGCAGGAGAGAGTAAAAGAACGAGGAGGAGGAGGAGGGAGCGGGCCAGCTGCCATTCGCCGGGCGCTGGAGGGTCGAAACGCTTGCGTTTGCGACGCAGGATGCGCCCGGGAGACAATATTTACTCTGGTGGCAGCTCGTTCACAGAGCCCCGCTAAGCCTGCTTCAGGTGGTTAGGAGCCAGGGCGTAGAGGCTATCTCTACTGGGGAAACGCACAGCGAGACACGAGACGCCGCGTAGATTTGTTCGTAATTAGCTGATCTATCAAGATTCCTCAGGGAAAGGGAACGGCTAGGACTGGAGGGACTTAGTAAAGACAGTGTGTGTGTGTGTGTGTGTGTGTGTGTGTTCCTGCGTGTGCGCTTGTGTGCTCCTGCGAGTGCTTGTTCTAGCCAACTGTAGACAATGCATGTGTTCGTGTGTATGTGTGAGTGTGCTAGTTGAGCTTATATTAATAGCCTCTGTAGACGATGCATGTTTTTGTGGGAGTGTGTGTGTGTGTGTGTGTGTGTGTGTGTGTGCTAGTTGAGTTATATTAATAGCCTCTGTTGGCGGTCACAGACTTCCTGCTTGTGTCTCCCAGACTCCAAAGCTTTGGTTGAGGGGGGCTTAGCTCCTGCTGTTGCCGTGTGGCACCAGTATGTCCCGAGTTGCTCCCCGAATGGGAGGAAACAAACGAGGAGGACTGAGAAACAGAACACCTCTCACCGGGCGGAGGAGTGGAGGGCAACCTGACGCTAACGACCACCCCGTTCGCTCACCATCAGTCTCAGCAGAGGCAGGGAGGGGGCGAAGGTTTGAAAGGGGGGGGGGGGGGGGGGATGAAGGAAAGTGAGGGAGAAGGGTTGGTACGAGAAAAAAGTGCCTCAAATGAATATGTATTATTAAATGTGAAAAACCAAAAAACAACAAATAGGTCATGACTGATGTGTACTTGTCCTGGGGGCGGGCGCCGTGTCCCCCCGCCTCCTCCCTCCGCCTCACTACCCCGATCACGCCATGTGTGCCTGGTGACTGAGGCGCCGGCTGTGCTCCGGGCCACTCATCTTGTTGAACCCTGTCTCCTCCCTAGACTAGGTCCCTGCTAATTCAGAACCAGACGCTGTGCCACCATCTGGGCCATGACACTCTCGGTAACCATGGTTATCCATGTTTCCTTTTGGTCTGGGATTTATTTGCTTGAGTCAGTGGCATGTTTTCTCCTGTCTCCTGTCTCTCTGTCTCTCTCTCTCTCGAAAGGGAATGGTGACAGCGGTGGGATTGATAAAGGGGGCGCGACCTTTGGTTATCAAACCCCCAAGAGCACTTTGGAGGCGGAAGAAGGCATTCGTCCAATTCTCTCTCTCTCTCTCTCTCTCTCTCTCTCTCTCTCTCTCTCTCTCTCTGTCTCTCTCTCTCTCAAACCCCCTCTTCTATCTCTCTTTCCCTGCCCTTCGCTCTCGCCTCCATCCCTCTCCCCCTTTCTCTCCCTCCATCACTCTTTCTTTCAATCCCTCAAACTCTCGGTCTCCCTCCCCTCGTAGTTCTTAAATGGAAGGAACAGCGGAGTCTGCTGGGTAGTCGGGGACGGGAAGGACTGGCCGGAGGTTGTGACCAGGCGGGCGGGCAGGCGGGCGGGCTTGCAGCTTTGCCAAGGAGGTCACACCGCCTGCGGCCACAGCTTCACACCAGACGCTCAGTGAAAAAAATTGGACTGACGGGAGATCTCGACATGGACCGTCAGTCTAGCTAACCCACATCACCTATGACACGGCGGATCAGGGAATGGCAACTACACAATACAAATCTCTGTGGCTGCAGAAATGATTATTCATAACCATAACACTTATTTTGTTCCATGGCTGTAGCATCATTTGTTTCTAGTGCTTTTCCACAGGATGCCCCAATGGGCCAATCAAGATAGGCTTGGTTGAAACATCAAACAGTCACTTACTTGATCCTGTCACAGTCTGATAGAGAATCCTGTAACACAAAGAGAAAAACAATAGCATTGCGTTAGTATTGGCACAGTGGCCAAATAACTTAATAATCCACTGCATGCATGACCTGATTACATATGAATTATTAACCGGTAACGATACAGGGCAAAACAGAGGGCATTTCTCAAGATATAATTCATAATCATATAAAGATATTATAAACGTGTCTGTATCATCAATAAAGATAGAAGACAACAATAGCACAAATTCATTATTAGTTAGAATGGACAAAATTTGCTTTGTTCCAGACATAATTTGCTTTGTTTCCCTCTGCAGGTCAAGCCAGAGTTAAAAGCAGAGCTCTGTGCCGCGGACATCATAGTCGCGGGCGTCGATATGAGCACGCCTCGCGGAGCTAAGAAATCAAATTGACACCCATGTTGTGCGGGCCAACTGAAAAAAAACTGTTTCTGCCACCGACGGGGGTTTGTCTGATCCTTCACAGCACCACTTAGAGGGCTAGCTAACGACACTGGACCGGAGAACATGCCAGTGTCCCCATGAAGTCGCTAATTGCACCGCAATCACTTAAAGAGAGGGGGAGAGAGACAGAACCCATTCCTTTCAAAGTGGCATGGCAGTGCGTTCGTTGAGTGAACATTGTGTTAAAAAAAAAAAAATAATAATGCAGGAAAATGGAGCTGGGTGTGGAACAGGCAGCGTAGCAAATTACCACTACTGTCCATCTTTTGACAGGAAATGAAAAGCTATTTACAGGCCTATTTATTGGTTCCCCATTCAGAACTAATGGTGACGGATGTCTCGTCCAAATATATATATATTTCGATTTTTGTTACATGGCACGAGTTGTAGCGGAGCACCTTTCCTGCACGCTCAATCTGACATAGAAACATCAAGATAAGGTGAAGCTTCTGACAACGAGAAAGAATAACAGAGAATGAGGAAGCGAGTGACTGCGCTGGCTCACCTACCTTGATTTGGGTTAAGAACGAGAGAGAGCAGGGAGGGTTACACACGCTCTGCACCTTTGATACGCTCGCCTCCTTTTTCTCCTGCTCCTCCTCCGAGTGAGGAGGTCTAACAAAGTATTTGGTGGTCGGAGGAGCCTCCACCTCAGTTTCTCTCTGGGGGAGACGGGCCTCTTGCTTGGGGAACTGGTTTTGGGGGGTCTGGTAGGGGTGGTGCTGGACACCCCGTCTGGCCCGCTCCTCCCAGTCTGTGCCGCTGCTGCGCCGGGAGTTTCGTCCGCTCCCAAGTGGGCTGTAGATGGGCCCCTCGTCTTTGGGGCGCGCCCCTTCCCGGCAGGGATCCGCCCTGCGCCCCTCGTACTCCCAGTCAGAGCTGTTTTTCCTGGAGCTTCTTTTAGCTTTCAGTCGAGCCTCCTCTTCCTCCTCCTCCTCCTCTTCCTCCATCTTCTTCTTGGGGTTGCGGCCGAGCGCTGACACCCAGTCGTCCCACTGTCGACTCCTTTCCGTCCGCTCAGCAGAGTCGGAAGAGTGGCGGGATCGTTGCGAGCTGGTCCGGGAAGAAGTTCCCGTGGCCGGTTTCTTGGCCTCCGCCTGCTTCTCTCCCAGCAGGTGCAGGCTCGCCGGGCTGAGGACTCGGTGGGTGATCTCGTTCAGGAAATGGGAAAATTTCAACTTGTCCTCCAGCACCTGAACCTTGCGGTTCCACCCGGCCGCGTGGTGCGAGACGGACTGCGCGGCCTTGCCCTGAGCCAGCCTCTCGGACTCCCTGTCTAGCGAGCAACTCTGGGGCTTACGCCCTCGCCCTCGCCCACGCCCGCGGCCGCGGCCGCGGCCCTGGCCCAACACCTCGGCAGACCGAGACTTCCGGAGGTTCTCCGGAGTGGAGCGGAGGACCCCGCGCTGGTGCGGCTGCTTGAGGATGCTCTTGGGCTGGGAAAGAGCCTGCCGGGGCTGTCCTCCTCTGGGCACCAGGATCTCGGCCGTCTCCTTGAAGGCCAGCGAGCGCTCCGCGCTGCGGCTGGACTGGGCCGGGGAGCTGGGCCGTCCGCCGAGGAGAGAGCTCTCGGAGCTCAGCGGGTCCTCCTGCCTGGAGAGGGCGAGCAGCACCTCGCTCCGGCTGAGGAAGCGGCTCATCCCCTGCTTCCCGTCTCTCCCCGCCGCCTCTCGGTTGGCCGCGACGGCCGCGGCGGCCATGTTGGCGTGGCTGAAGACGAGCGGCGGGGGCAAGGCGCTGAGGTCCAGGCTGGACAGGCTGGAGACGTCCGGCTCGCTGTCGGAGCACGACCCCGAGGACGGGCGGGGGCGGGCCTCGCCACCCCGGAAAGCGCGGGGTTCCGCGAAGCGCGTGCGCTGAAAATGCGGCGTGTGGTTTAGGAGGCGGTTTACCTGGCAGGGGTCGGGCGGCGGCGCCGCGCCCGAGGAGGGCGGGCCGGACACGGCCTGCGTGCTCCCGCCCACGTCCTCCCGGAACACGGGCAGGGTGCCGCGCGTCTCGCGGTGCTGTGGGGGCGCCTTGCGGTACGGCTTCCTGGCCGGGGCGGCGCTCGTCATCCTGGGCTCCGTCTGCTCTCGTCTGCCTGTGTCGGCCCCGTTTGCGGTCGTCCTGCCCGGGGAAACAAGCGTTAGGATGCAGCCCGGGAGAGGGCCACCAGCGCCAGAACGGTACACACACACACAGCCAGTCTGACTAAAAAAAGCTGGCCAGTAGAAAATTCTCTGTCCAGTTTTTTCTCTCTCGCTCGCTTGCTCTGTATCACATTCTCTCTCTCTCTCTCTCTCTCTCTCTCTCTCTCTCTCTCTCACTCACTCTCTCTCACACACAGACAGACACACACACACCATTTCTCTCTTTCTGTCCTTCTCCCTCCCTCCCCTCTCCTAAATCAACTGCAACAAAAAAGTGGTTTGAATCGATGACAGCAACAGCAGCGGGCAGCCTGCTCGGCCCTGTCAGAGCTGGGGGTTGGGGTGGTAACGGGGAGGGAGGCTGCTTTGGGACGCCACTTCAAATAAACATCAAACATATGTCAATGTCTGTGTTGTGAGGGTGTGGAGTGCTTTTTCAAAGGCGGGGGGGGGGGCCTCGGACGAACAACATCCCTTCATGCATGCTAGGGTCCACTTGAGAGAAAAGTCCGGTGTGTGTGTGTGTGTGTGTGTGTGCGTGCGTGCGTAAATTACGAACATAGAACTGAGAAATGAGGGCGTACCCTCCAGCTGGGGATTGATTGGGAGGTCGGAGTGTGTTTCCGATAGAGGAACTCTTCAACTAGCCTCCGGCCCACTGACGGCTGCCATTGATCACAGTGGACCAAGTTTAGGACGAGGAGAGGCGGCCACGTGATCAGAGTGCTCGACTAACCCCACCCACCAGAAACACATGCTGCTTGAATTGTATCAATTTAATGCTATACTTGGCGAATTTCTGACACTCAAAACACCCACACACACACTCATAACACCCGCGCACACACAAAACACACACACACAAACACGCACGCACGCACGCACGCACGCACGCACGCACAAGGCTGGGGCTTCTGTCACAACTCCCTGGCTGATGGATGGCCGGGCCGATGCTGACTCACTCCTCAGACACAGCAAGCTGGGGAATCTGAAACAGCAACTCCTTCTATCTTTCTTTTGTTCTCCGTTTTCCCTCTCTCGCTTCCTCTCTCGCTCTCTCTTTCCCGGAAGAAACTCGAACGGGCAGTGAACAGTGGACCAAAGGAAAAAAGAATGGAATTTCAACCCTATTGGTTCTGCTTCTTCCTCTAGCCCCAGTCACTCCATCCAGAGTGACATGGAGGCGGCCATTCTACATTGTATTGTCCTGATCAATCGCTCAACGAAGCCTTTGCCTGTGACCACTAGACGTCATCGCAGCGATCAGAGAGGAGGAAGAGAGAGGAAACATGTTTCCATGTTTTGTTTCCGTTTTCGTTTTCAAGTCGATTTGACAGCCTTGCACTCTCGTTGCCATGACACGCCCGAGGGTGGACTATGGGAATATACAGGCATCGATTCTTCTTCCGTTCGCTTACCACAACATACGTGTGCACACGCCCCCTCCTTTCATACTAAGAACTGATGGGCAACGGGTGGCGGTTTAAACTGCCCCCGCTCTGCTGCCACACATGACAGGGGCAACAGTCAACTGGAAGAGGGGGGCTATGGTGTGTCAATAGCGGAATTCCGATGGAAGGATCGATGGCATTCCCAGTGGCACAGGACTCCACGTGGGAAAGGGGGGAAGTAGGGCTGAAGGCAGAGAGCCTGTGATTGACGCTTCAAAGCTGTCTACCCTTTAACCACAAACTATTTCCACTTAAATTAATGAATAATGATTTTTAGGAGCTTTTTTTATTATTCTCATGGCAAATGGGATTTGGGACAAATTATTGAAATAGCTTTGAATAGGACATTGTAATGCGGCTTGACGAAGTCACAAAACAGACCTACGTGAGAAAACATATAAGGAATCATTACAGCACAACGTTGTAGCATGATAAATCAGGATGTTGGGCGTATCTCACTCAGGACTCCGGAAGGCCCGTGCAGGACTGTATGCCTCATACATTTTGTATCGGGGGATTCAAAAGGAACACTTCAAAAAACATTCATTCCAGGAAGGGAAGGGAGAGAACAGAGGAAAAAAAAAAACATTTCTGTTTTAAGTCTGGGGAAAAGAAACATTGTATGCTCTCCAGTGTGCTCATTGATTTTATATTTGAGGAGGGAAGCCTCGAGCAATGGCCAGGATGACATCCCAGACGCACACCATGCCTGGAAGACCAGTATAAAAATCGGAATTTCTGTACATATAATACATTTTATTTGAGGGCGTTTGAAGACACTTGATCGCCTATATCTTATATACACTGTGTTCCAAATTATTATGCAAGTGACGTATCAGTAGGATTTCAGTTCACTTACTGAAGTGTTTAGTTTTTCAATTAAAGTAGTTGCCTGTTTTATTTGTCTTTTTAGATAACTGGTATCAATCTCAGGTGTGTTAGTTTGCCAGGTGATCCTAATTAAAGGGGAACCTACTAAAAGAGGTTGTTCCACATTATTAAGCAAGTCTCAGTCCTCATGCAATATGGGGAGAAAGAAAGCTCTTTCAGAAGATGAAAAGCGTGAAATAGTGTAGTGTCTTGCAAAAGGCATGAAAACAATCGATATTTCGCGAAAACTGAAGAGAGATCATCGAACTGTTAAAAGATTTGTGTGTGATTCAGAGCGCAGACAAATTCAGTCAGACAAAGGCTTATTAAGGAAAGTTTCTGTCAGGCAAATGAATAGTGTTAAAAGAGCAGCTATCAAAGCGCCACTGTTGAGCAGCAAACAGGTATTTGAAGCTGCTGGTGTCTCTGGAGTCCCAAGAACCTCTCGATGCAGAATCCTTCAGAGGCTTGCAGTTGTGCGTAAAGCTGTATTGCGGCCACCCTTAACCAATGCTCACAAAGAAAACGTTTGCAGTGGGCTCAGAAATACATGAAGTCTCATTTTCAAACAGTTTTATTCACTGATGAATGTCGTGCCACACTGGATGGTCCAGATGGATGGAGTTCTGGATGGTTGGGTAATGGCCACCCTGTTCCAACAAGACCGCGACGTCAGCAAGGAGGTGGCGGAGTGATGTTTGGGCTGGAATATTGGGAAGTGAGCTGGTAGGTCCCTTTAGGGTCCCTGAGGGTGTCAAAATGACCTCCGCAAAATATGTGGAGTTCCTTAACGACCATTTCCTGCCATGGTATAAAAGGAAGAATCGTGCCTTCCGGAACAAAAATTTTTTCATGCAGGACAACGCACCTTCCCATGCTGCAAAAATACCATTGACTCCTTGGTTGCTATGGGCATGAAGGGAGAAAAAATCATGGTGTGGCCGCCATCATCCCCTAACCTTAACCCTACTGAGCACCTGTGGAGCATCCTAAAAAGGAAGATCTATGAGGGTGGGCAGCAGTATTCCTCAAAACAGCAGCTCTGGGAGGCAATACTGGCATCCTCAAATGAAATATAGGCAGAAACTGTACATGGACTTACAAGTTCAAAGGATGAGAGAGTTGTTAAAGTGATCTCAAAGAAGGGCTCATATATTAATATGTAACTTGATCTTTTTTTTATTAAAATTGCATTATTTTTTTTTTAAATGATCTATTCATGCAACAAATACAGCAGATTTCTGTTTCAAATTCGTTATGACCTCTTGAATGTTTTCAAACTGTGTTGTGCATAATAATTCGGAACAATGTATTTTGAGTTTATTTCAAAATATTAAAAAAAGCTGCTCATCATCAGTAGTTTTGCTTGTAATAACATCCACATTGCAATATAATTGTTAAGGATAAAAAACATCCTTAATTGTATTGACTTATTAGAAAAAACAAACAAAAACGGCATGTGCATAATTTGGAACACAGTGTAGAGTGTATACAGTATATATATAATGTATATATATATATATATATATATATATATATATATATATATATATATATATATATATATATATATATATATATATATATATATATATATATATATATATATATATATATATGTATATATATATATTCGCAGTCATTATGTTTATAAACGTTTTAACATGCCAGCCAATCACACTTTGTCTTTCCCCACCACACCTCTTCCTGTGTTAACTACCTATGGATGTCTCTGCATCCACGGCTCAATGGCATCCAGTACACAGCGTACGTCACGTGTGCGGCTCCCTGTGGAAATCCAACGTTGTTAGCAAAGCCAATTAAAGGCAAATGGCAAAATGATTGTCGAGCGCTTGCCACACTTCAGAGTGGTGGGCAGGGGGCTTGCAGCAGGGGGAGCGGGTGGTCTCGGGAGTCAGTCATCAAGTCAGTCAGTCATAAAAGGATGGAGGCCGTTCCCGCTGTTCCGATTCCAGTGATTCCACACACAGGAGGGGTCTCCACAAAAAGGCTACTGACTGGCTGCAATTTGCTTTTTTTGAATTATACGAGCCAGTGGTAGGCCCCATTATAAATCCCTTTAAGTGAACTTTACCTCTTGATTAATCCTGCGGTGCGCCATTTCTTTTCCCTCTCGCGGGTGATAAATCGTCCGACAAGACGCACTGGCAGGTCTCGCACCATAACAAGCTAACTACTGCTTTAGGCTTCAATACAACCCAGATCTTTTAGACCTACACTTATCCATTAACTGACAGAGAGCATTTAACCAATTGGTGAGGCAGAGGTAGGGGTCAATAAAAGGTCTAGATTAATCCCTCGCTGTGAATCCATAATAGCAGCCTCTTGGTCTTGGGAGTGGAGTGTGGGAAGAGCAGCGGTGAATTTGACGGCCCGCGTTTGAACGCGTTGTGGGAGGTCTACAGGAGGACGGGGGGGAAAACGGGACTAATCCGCGGGAACAAATCATGCGGGAATTTTACGGCGCAGACGGAGGAAGCCCGCGAGTCCGACGTGATCGCGATGAGAGAGAATCTGATTAGGGGAATACAAAAGAAACCAAAGGAACATTTTCAGGCCTAAAAATGCCTCCGTTACAGCTGTTGAGAGAGGTGGCCATTTTGACTCAGGTAGAATATGGTCATTAATCACAGGGAAGCGGAATGAGGCATGGACACGCTCACCTAATCAAGCGTGACCACAAAACATTCACATCATCAATAGAAATATAACAAAACACAAAAAAAAAAGACCTTTATTAAACCCCTTATTCTACAGCATTAGCCTGTTGAAGAAACTGCGCCAAACAAACCCTGCCTTAATAACAAGTCTTCCATTACAAAGGGGCTCTTTAACGCACGTCTGTGAACTTAAGCCACAGAGCGCAAGATAGGACTGCACGGTGGAACTGAGCTGAGACCATCGGCACGGTTTCTCAAGCACCAAAGTAAGCCAAAATATGCACAGTCACCCTCATACACAGGACTAAGGGGGGGGGGGGGGATCACAGAGCACGGGGGAAAGAAAACGCAGTGCCATTCCACTGAGTCACTTATCAGAACAAGGATGATGGCTTGCCATTAGCGTTCAATCATACTCGCCTCGAAAAGACGTACCAAAGTACTGAGGGGTGTTCCGGGGACGTCGTATTTCACAGGTCCCTAGGTCACGAGCACCCTGGAAGATAAAAGGGAAAGGGGCTCGTTAAGATCAAAAAGGAGGGGGGGGGGGGGGGGGGGTTACAAAGCATGGTCGTTAAGAGCCCTTACAAAGGACACCACTAACAAGTGTGTGACGATCTGAGACCTGCCAATTTCTTCAGTCCCGAGAAAAACAGAGGAATTCAGTCACCGTCACCGCCACATAACTACACCCCCCCCTCCCGCTACGCCACCATTCTCTGCATCATCCCGCCTAGTTACCTAATGAAAGCCATAGCGGATGGTGACGTCTCTCACACAATAATAACAGGTCACGGTAAAGTCAAGGGACTTCTCATCACAGTCGCAGAAAGCTATTCTGAGGCCCTTCTTTGAAGGTCTAGGCCTGCGCGCGTGTGTGTGTGTGTGTGTGTGTGTGTAAGAGAGAGATTAATTTGCGAAGGACTGAGTTCACAGTGACAGCACAGTGAGAACTCAATTCAAAACGTCATACCACACTCTTGCCATCCTCAAAAGAATAGGATACAACCATAACAGATTTGAGGGATTTACCTCACGTGAGATTTGCAATACATATGGGAGGTATGTGCGCGTTTGAAAGTATAGAACGGCTCAACTGATCAGAACCACACGACGGATGCAGGGATCTTTACATGAAACACAAATGCGTACATGATTTGGTGGCAAACGTAAAGCTTTCAAGCTGCTAACAGCCTAAGACAACATTTCTCTCTGCCACCTTTTTCCTGCGGCGGGTTTTTATCTGCTTTGAGCTAATACCACACAATATTCATTCTGTGTACAAGTGGCCGTTTCTGCTGTGGCTTAGCAAGCCCTGCAGGGGAAAGTGGCAGAGAATAACAAACGTGAAGGCCGGTGGCCTCCAGTCATGCAAGACAGTCGGCTGGTGCTGCACGCACGCACACACGCACACAGGATGGCCATTTTAGGCCATATCACTATTCGAATATTCTATCAAAAATATTTTGGGTTATCGATTAACTGAAATGAAAAGATTACAGTGTGTGCGCTGAGTTTAAACTACGTAGTGTGGAAAGCGGGAGATGAATTGCAATTGCGTTTTTTCTTTCTACCTTTTACAAATTTTAATGACATTAGTATATATGTTTAATAAACAATATTTAATTGAAATAGCTAATAATAACACAATAACAAAATAGGCAAAACTTTAGGCAAAAATATAAATAAATAACTACAGCTATACTCGAATAGCTGCATCATTTAGAATAATCTAATATTTCGAATAACCGTGCCCATACCTAACACACACCTATGATCACGTCACTCACTCACTCACTCACTCACTCACTCACTCACTCACTCACTCACTCACTCACTCACTCACTCACTCACTCAGACAAACAGCGAGGCCATCAAATGCTGCACACACATCAAACTCCTCATACATGTCAGCAACTGGCAGTGTTGCAGGCTAGCCAACAGGGGGTTCTCGTAGGACCACAAAGGATTCGGCAGGTCGATTTGATATTGAACTCCAGGCACTGTTTGGTATTTCAACTAATTCCGACGTGTCAATAGCAGCTAATGGAAACACAAATGAGAAGCACATTGTCTCCCACTAGAAATAATCCAGACAATTTTGGGGATTTCAAACCCGCCGGAAAGATTATACACGCGAACTCATTTGGAGACACACTGTAGACTTCATCTACCAATAAACATTTACGAGGCATTTTAGATTAAACTTGAAGATGTTAAATTGGTAAATTGTATTCCTTCTCATGTGGAGGCCTATGGTGGGAGAAGTGACTTAAATTAGTTAAAACTTTTACACTTATACAACTTATCACCCAAAGATCTAGACTATTCTAGTGACTGGTCCTGTTAGTTTGTTTTTGTACTTAACTTCAAATCACAACCATGTGTGGATAAGGATTAACGTGAACAGCGAGCACACAGCCTGTCCGAATGAATTGTTGGTCCAAATGTGGAAACCCAAAAAACCGCAAACTTCAATTGTAATTATCCCCTAGCAAATGACTTCCAGCACCTCAAAAAGTGTAACTAATTAAAAAAAGCTATTTGGGGAATAAATCAAATTAAGATTGTTATCTACAATCTCAGCAGTGTATTTATTTAAATGATGGTTTCACTGAGATTTGTTCTGTAGTATCTGTAGACGTTTGATTAACCGCGTGATCACAGCGGCTTGCTAGCTTTGGTACGATACATACATAGTCACACAGTGCTCCTTAGTGAGGCCAACTGACAAAAACACACAACAAGTCACAAAGATGTACGCTAACAAAGTGGGTTAGCCTTTTGTTTAAGGGCTTAAAGGAGAGAATAACAACAAAATAAAACAAATAAAAAAATACAAGAAAAAAATAAAAATAAAAAATAACAAAGTCAAAAGCGTTTCCATGGAGATAAATGAGAAGATGTCCTCCATTATTAAAGATCACCTCGGCTGAGGGCAGCAGCCTGCAGCCAACGTGACGAGGCGCGCTCTACTGGGCCGGCCACGTTCGGGCCCTGTTTGGGCAAAGCCTGAATTATTTAAAACGGGAGAGGCAGCCACGGTTCATATAACCTAAGCCCTCGGAAAAAAAGAAGAACAAAAAAAGGCACGGAAAGTCATTATTTTTCCAGAGGGGGTGGTGGGGTTGGGGTGAAGAACGGCAAAGAATAACAAACTGAGGTCCGCACGCTACTTCCAGGCTTTTACAGGCGGGGGTGACCTGTGTGGCTCGCCTCGCTTTTCCTGGAGGGAACAATTGAGTCGTTTCAGCTTTAGAGCTGGTGACAAACCGCTAGGCATCCGCAACAAAAACAACATTTTGCCGCGGTGTCCGACCGTAAACAACCTGGAGACGGGACTGCATTACAATTACAATCATTCAGCAAAACGCCTTGGTCTTAGTAGGTAAAGCGGTAGGCAAATACGTATAGCCTAGGAACAAGCAAAGGTAGAGCCTGGTTTTGTTTCATCACCATGAAGAGCCGGTGAATGAATTAATAAAGAAAATCAACTAAAAGCGTCCCCATAAACCTGCAGGCACTGAGCGGAAGGACTAAAGTAGACAGTTGACTAATGGAAAACTAAACATTCCCTGGGAAGAAAAGACAAAAGCAAGGACGCGAGTATATTCTCTACACCATGAAATTGAAAAAGATTGTGTGGATTTTTTTTCTTATGCCGGAAATAAAAAGAATGGAGGAAAGACAGTAATGGATCAATTACTTTGACCTGTCTGTGTGTCTACACACGGTGTGTGTGTGTGTGTGTGTCTACACACACCGTGTGTGTGTGTGTGTGTGTGTGTCTACACACGGTGTGTGTGTGTCTGTGTGTCTACACACGGTGTGTGTGTGTGTCTACACACGGTGTGTGTGTGTGTACACACGGTGTGTGTAAGTGTGTGTGTGTGTGTCTACACACGGTGCGTCTGTGTGTGTACCCACAGTGCGTGTGTGCGTACACCCTGTGTTTTGGTGTGTGTATGAGTGTGTGTTTTTGTGTGTGTATGAGTGTGTGTATGTGTGTGTGTGTGTACACACGGGTGCGTGTGAGTGTGTGTGTGTGTGTGTGTGTGTACACACGGGTGCGTGTGTGTGTGTGTGTATGTGTGTGCTGTTATAAAAGTGGAATGTCAAAGCAGGAAGTCGAGGAACGGAGTGAATGAAGGAAGGGGCTACCTTCTGAGCATCTGCTGCTCCAGACTCATCGCCCTGAGTACAGAAAGCGTGTCCCTTGCGCCGCTGAGAAACTCAATCCAGCAGCAGCAGTGTCGTTGGCGGCGGCAGCGGCGACGAGCGTCCCTCTTTCCCCTCCTCCTCCGCCTCCTCCACTTCCTCCTGCGTGTCCCTCTCTTGGCATGTGAACCTCTGGGCCGCGGTGAACCTGAAAGGGATGGGGGGGGGGGGGAGAGAAATGGCAGGTGAATGGAAAAACACAGGTCTGCATCAATAGCTCTGGAGGATATTAGTGTGGGGCTGCGGACAGCGAAGACGGGGGACGCCCGGCTGGAAGCGCGGCACTCGGGGGACAGCAGACGCTGTGTAAATTATTCTCTATGCTTGGTTCTTCATCGTTCACTGTATTATTCAGATCTTGCGCTGACAAAAAGAAAAACAAGAAAATAATCTATTCTGCTGCTGTCCAAAAGAAAGTAGGAAAGAAAGGAAGGAAGACAGAAAGACAGAAGGAATGACAGAAGGAAGGAAGGAAGGAAGAAAGGAAGAAAGGAAAGGAAGGGAGAAAGGAAGGAAGGAAGGAAGGTCTCTGTTAGACTACAATGTTTGATGTCACCATCGTTCTTAGGAAGGTACAGAGGACGTAAAGCTCGAGTCTACAATGGACTAGGATGGCAGGCTGCCTGGGCCCATTCAGAATCACGTCTGGTGTTGCTCATTTGTATACGGTGGTTGTGAAGACTGTCTGCAAGCATGTTCGCGCAACAAAAAACTGTCTTAAGGCTGTGGAAGTGAAGCCCCATTATACTTGGCCTACTTTCTTAAACTCCATGACAACCGACTGACAACTTAGGCTACAACTGTTGGGAGGAAAGAGCTTGTGTGACATTATGAATATATTTCAGATATCACACCACATGTCCTGTGGATCTCGGCCCAGAACTAACACTTAGCTCGCACGTGCCATTCAGTGGAATTACAACTGACATTTTCATAATTACATAGTACAATTATTGGACGGGGGAAAAGGCTATGATAATGGAATTCTGGTTCAAAGTATTTTTTTTGCGGAATAGCATAGAATTGGTAAAATGACAATCCAAGATTTTGCATAGCACACCTTCATATTTTGCTGTACGTTATTCAGTTACTCTAGGACTTACATTTTCTTACAATAACCCTTGAAACAATTTAAAGCAGAGTAGGAACATCTTTCAATAGAATGTAGAACATCTATTGGGATGTCTTTTTTTGAGAATCGGTGCAGGAGCACTTACATTAGCGAGACCCCAGACGACAGCTAGCAGCAATCAGAGAGTGAGAGAACCCTAACTGTTGGTACAAGTGAACGGGCAAAACCCCCCGTGCACTTGGTCAGCCAATTACATACTGCAGATTGCTTTGACCAATTGGAACAGCTGACCCACAGTGGCTAGTTGACCCGTCTGGAAAGGAACGCAAAACCCCCCTGCAAGCTCTCCAAAGGCTGGCGGTCTGAGCCACCAAAGGACAGACGGAGCAGAAGGCCTCGAATCGGAGGACGAAAGATTGAATCGAGAACCCCTTTCCTGATGTCGGGGGAGCACGTTAACAGAAAATCAATTGGCTGCACCTCGTAACTCCACTAAGCACGGATTCTTTTCAGAATATAAAACGACGCTGCTCACCTCACCAAAATGAGTACTGAGGATAATAGCTTGAGCTCAAAGACGGAACACAATTGTGGGGAAGGCATTGAGGACAGCCTGGTGCAACCTACTGAGGAGGGGTGCCGACAAGAAAAGCTGTGAATCATTTTCCATCCGTAACATCAATAACAAAGAGCATAGACTGGAAAGACAAACAAACACCTGATTCAGTTGGCCGGGCATAACTGTCGTTACAGGAGGGGGAGTGCATATCCAGTTAACGTTGAAACGCTTTTCTACGGGAGATGAAGGGAATGACGAGGATCAATCTCTAAATAGATGAGCGAGGACAAAACAACAACCTGTCTGGCTGAGTGAGTGGATTAAGGAAACGGCGAGGAGGCAAGAGACAGTGGCAAATGTCCTCCTCCTCCTCAATGTGCCATATTGTCTCACCTGACCCGATGACACATTCACTACCCACAATCCTTCACGACCCCCACTAAAGCCCCAGTGACGCATAATCCCATCATGTCACATGCACAGGGCTGAATGGCCAGACACACACACACACACACACACACACACACACACACACACACACACACACACACACACACACACACACACACACACACACACACACACACACACACACACACACACACACACACACACACACACACACACACACACACACACACACACACACACACACACACACACACACACACACACACACACACAGGATGAAGACAGAGACACGCAGACAAACACGGACCGACAGAGGCATCGAAGGAGGGTGGACACCCAGTCGGGCGCTGAGAGTGAGGTGAATTTAGCAGCCCGTTGAGACAGCGACCGTCACCCGTCCAGTCCGTCCCACCCATAGTCCAGTGCCAAGGGAACAGGGCTGAGTCATGGTGGCCCGAGGCAGCGGATGAACTGCGTGGCGTCCGGTCTGGAAGCTGTCAGCTTCAATGTGTAGCCAACGTTTGAGGACGCGACTGTCCGTCTCTCTGCAGAGCATATGGCACTGACTGATCAGCCAGCAGAAGACAACTCCCGGCAACGTCAGAGGTGCTAGGATGACTGACTGGCTGGCTGGGTGGATGACTGACTGGCTGGCTGGCTGGGTGGGTGGATAACTGGCTGGCTGGCTGGCTGGGTGGATAACTGACTGACTGGCTGGCTGGGTGGATGACTGACTGGCTGGCTGGGTGGATGACTGACTGGCTGGCTGGCTGGGTGGATGACTGGCTGGCTGGCTGGGTGACTGGCTGGGTGGGTGACTGGCTGGCTGGGTGGATGACTGGCTGGCTGGCTGGCTGGGTGGATGACTGGCTGGCTGGGTGGATGACTGACTGGCTGGCTGGCTGGGTGGATGACTGACTGGCTGGCTGGCTGGGTGGATGACTGACTGACTGGCTGGCTGGCTGGGTGGATGACTGACTGACTGACTGGCTGGCTGGGTGGATGACTGACTGGCTGGCTGGGTGGATGACTGACTGGCTGGCTGGGTGGATGACTGACTGGCTGGCTGGGTGGATGACTGGCTGGCTGGCTGGGTGGATGACTGGCTGGCTGGCTGGGTGGATGACTGACTGGCTGGCTGGGTGGATGACTGACTGGCTGGGTGGGTGGATGACTGGCTGGCTGGGTGGGTGGATGACTGGCTGGCTGGGTGGGTGACTGACTGGCTGGGAGACAGGGTGACTGGCTGGCTGGGTGGATGACTGGCTGGGTGGATGACTGACTGGGAGACAGGATGACTGACTGGGTTACTGACTGAATGACTAGGAGGGTGACATACTGACTGACAAACTAAGTTACTGGGAGGGTGAGTGACCAACTGGGTGAAAGGCTGGATGGGTGAGATGCTGACTGACTGACCGACTGGGTTATTGGCTGGCTGACTGACTAACTGACCGACTGTGTTAGTGGTGGGCTGGCTGACTGATTGACTCGGTGACAGACTGGGTTACCGGCTGGATGGGTTACTGACTGTGTGGGTGACTGAAAACTAAAAGCAAAGAAAGTTGGACCAAACTTAATGTAAAACTTAATGGAAATAGTTGGCAAATTCAACAATTGCTTTTAACAAACATAAATTCACATCATACTAGTGCCAATGCGTTGAATTATTCCACTTAACTCTTGCAAAAAAACAAAAAAGCATTCTGCTATTCGAAGCAATTTGAAATCCTTACCACAGTCAACACATTTGGCAGAGAAAAAAGAAGCACTTATAAAAACAATAGTAGACAATGAATCAAGTTCCGCTTCTCAGGGAAGCCATTAACAGCAGACTGACAGGTGTGTTTAATAACTTAACTTTAGTTGAGACAGTTTGGAGCAAACTTTATTGCTGTTTGTGGCTTTAAATCAGCCCCAAACCAGCCCTAGGGAACCCTGATTCAATTCTATGGAAATTACCCGCCTCCTCCTCCCTACTAGCCTATCAGTTTGGGAGAAACATTTACACTACAGCTTGGAAATGCTAGTGATAAACTATCATTAACAGAATGCGTAAATTAGCAATTTTGGAGGTATCTCTGAACTGTTAATAAAATAAAGCATTGTTGGAGAGTCTTCATGCTGGGCTGCACTGTCAGTAAGTCAATAATTACCCAATATCATTACAGGCTTAGGCTAATCAAATTTGAATTGAGCGCACAAATGTAATTGGTGCTCACCATGACAACAGGATTTTAAAAAATCTAAGGGTACCTGTTTAATGATAATAATGAAAACAAAAATATCCCATAAGAGTTTTTCACAAACACTTTTATAATCATACTGGGAATGACTCCTCAGAAAATGTTTTTATGAGTTGGCAAACAAGAAGAGACCTCAACCGTTCTGCTCACACGGTCCAGATCACATGCGGCGTATCTACTCTACTGATCAAATTGTGAGCGAATGTGTTACTGTTTCCGCTCAATTACGTATGAAAGGATGAGCGGGATCTTAAAAGCTGCCACTCCAAATGGCCCGTTTATCAAGTGCACGAGGCTCAAAGCTGCATGGAAAGCGCAACAGATGGGGGGGGGGGGGGTTCATCTCGTCAAAGTAAGGGCCGCCCTTTAATCATCGATAAAAGCCGAGTTCCAACTTCGTTCAGAGTTACAGAAGGTTCCTAATCACTATGCCATTCAAAGACGTCCGCCAGGAGGGGAAGGATTCAAGGCATTAACATGCACGTTGACAGATTCAAACCCAGTTGGACACCTCACTCGCTCTCCCCCTCTCCCTCCATGCCTCTGCCTGAGTGGGGGCATTGAAGGGGTTCCTGGTTGGCTCAGTGGATCCGGCCTCTTTGGCCTGGCTGCCGCTGCCACCACTGCCTCCTTCTTCTCATTATTTCTAATGAGAACATGGGACTTCTCAACGCCACGTCCACAGTGAGCCTCTGGGCAGCTTTGCAGAAGTGATCAGCACTTGACCTTGTCGACTGGAGATCACCACAGAACTGAAGGTGGCCATCGCAATCTGTTCCGTCTGGATTGTGTGTGATTGTTCCATTAAACAGGTCAACTCGGGGGGGGGGGGGTCAGAGACACAGGTCGAGGACAGGTGGCGGTCGGAGACACATGGTGACGGGGTGATGGCTGGCTTCACCTCCCCTACTCCATGTTTGTTCCTTTTTTTTATTTGGTTCTTTGGCTAAAAGGAGGTCTGAAAGGGACTGGAAATTAAAAGGGAGGGTGACCACGAGGCACTACAGAGGGAAGAAAAGAAAAAATTTTCCCCTGACTTTTCCGCTAGCTCACCATAGGAGGAAACGGCTGTGGCTGAAGGGCAAGCAAGAACTGTCACACGCACAGAATCTGAACGAGAAGAATTTGCACGGCTATATACCCCCCCCCCCCCCCCCACCGCCGCCGCCGGAGTGCAAATCAGCGGTGTCATTTTTACCCATCAAACAAGAACGGGGATGATTAAAAGTGTTTCGTATCGTTTCCGTTGGCAACGGGCTATGGAAACAACGAGTCCTCTGTGTACGCTGTCTAGGAGTGCACAGCCACTACTGGGTTTCAGACGGCCGACATGTGCCTTCGGGGGCAGGCCACATCCTTACACCATGTCCCAGTGTGCGTCTGATTAGAGGGGAACCCTGCCCAACAACCCCGGCACCCAAAGGACCCTTTCCTTGAGACGAGCAGCGTAGCAAATCAGCTCTCAACTTTGTGGCAGCAGATCAAATAAAATAGGAGAAAGCAGGCCTAATTAAATCCGAAACGCTCTTTTGCTCGTCTCTCTTTCTCCCTCCGGCTGGCTTCAACCCTCCAGGCAAAGACACAGCAACCGACTAGCTCCGGGAGCAGACAGTGAAGCTACGTTCACACCGCAGGCAGAAGGGGCCCAAAGCCCATGGCTTTTTTTTTGCTCATGTGACTCAGATCAGGGGTTTTTTTCACGACAAGTGTGAATCACACAAATGCCAGGGAATCTGATCTTTGGGCCACTTTCATATGTGGTCCCTAATCGGCTACAGTTCTGATGTCGTGCAACGCGACCTCAGTCTAAACAGTCATATCGGAGTCCATGCCACTTTTACTTCACTCTAGATCTAGCAAGCGTGCCATCTTTGTTTATGTTCTTTTGAACATGCGGGTCAGTTCAGGACCGTGACCAGTACACACAGGAATTGGATATTGGCCGCATAAAAAAAAAGACGTGAACAACCAACGGAACAAACTAATCTGAGCGATGAATCAGAATCGAGCACTATGGCTTGAAGTGAGAACGTAGTCAAAGACATCGACAACGTAAACATGCCGACAAGGACCGTTTCAGTCCGATGTATATTGTGCAACAGCTCATTTTTTAAAGAGTGATGGTGGTGTTGCAGACACCAAAACATCAACCTACTGAAATTTAAACACCACAGGTGGACAGGTCATTTCAGATTACGAAACATGGCACTATTTCCCCAAAAAATATTTATTGGTAATTCAAGGTGGGTCAAGTTCTTCTGGACCCAGCATAAATCAATTATTAATTAGCCTACCAAACTTAAAACAACTACAGGCCAACCAGCAGTTCCTTCAAATCGACAACATAGGACCAGGCTGAAGGACAATTATACCCACAAGTAGAATGGGTAAACGGAGCGTAAGGACAGAGACTTTGTACAGTACTGGCAGCCTGAGAACAGACCAGATTTGGCGGTTTAAGTCAAAGTGAGAGGAATTGGATTTTGAGTGACAGGGTCAAAGCGGTAGCCCTTTGGGATCACACACCAGGTAAACACTCGAGGAGAAGGCTGTCAGGCATGAGGTAGTCCAAGCCTAGGGACAGGTGAGTCTCTCTATCCTCTCTCGCTGTCCTGTCTGTGTGCGTGCGTGCGTGCGTGCGTGCGTGTCTTCTGCACTGGTGCATTCTCTTTATTAGTAGCCATTTAATAAAGCTGAACCTGAAAGGCAACTAGATCGCGATTCTCTCTCTCTCTCTCTGGAAAGGTAAAAATACCCAGCACACGCTGCTCTCACACAACCGCTGGGAAACCGACTAAATCCATTTCTGCTGAGGTGAGCGGCGAGCTGCAGCTGGCTGGCCACGGCCCCAACCCAAGAACTTCACAGAAAACGTCCATTTTCTTGAGGAAAAGGATTGCAGCGTTTCCATAGCGGGTCCAACTAGTCAGGAAAACGCAAACACACACTTACCCACTTTATTCTGAGGGAGTGGATATACAGTGCATCCGGAAAGTATTCATACCCCTTCACTTTTTCCACATTTTATTATGTTACAGCCTAATTCCAAAATGGATTAAATAAAAAAAATGTCTCAACATTCTACACACAATACCGCATAATGACGAAGTGAAAAAAGATTTTTTGCATTTTTTGCAAATGTATTAAAAATAAAAAAAATAAATATCACATGTACATAAGTATTCACACCCTTTACTCAATACTTTGTTGAAGCACCTTTGCCAGCAATTACAGCCTCAAGTCTTCTTGAGTATGATGCTACAAGCTTGGCACACCTATTTTGGGGTAGTTTCTCCCATTCTTCTTTGCAGATCATCTCAAGCTCCATCAGGTTGGATGGGGAGCGTCGGTGCACAGCCATTTTCAGATCTCTCCAAAGATGTTCAATCGGGATCAAGTCTGGGCTCTGGCTGGGCCACTCAAGGACATTCATAGACTTGTCCCGAAGCCACTCCTTTGTTATCTTGGCTGTGTGCTTAGGGTCGTTGTCCTGTTGTAAGGTGAACCTTCGCCCCGGTCTGAGGTCCAGAGTGCTTTGGAGCAGGTTTTCATCAAGGATCTCTCTGTACATTGCTGCATTCATCTTTCCCTTGATCCTGACTGGTCTCCCAGTTCCTGCCCCTGAAAAAAAAAAAAACACAGCATGATGCTGCCACCACCATGCTTCACTGTAGGGATGGTATTGGCCAGGTGATGAGCGGTGCCTGGTTTCCTCCAGACATGACGCTTGGCATTCAGGCCAAAGAGTTCAATTTTGGTTTCATCAGACCAGAGAATTTTGTTTCTCATGGTCTGAGAGTCCTTTAGGTGCATTTTGGCAAACTGGAGCTCTGTCAGAGTCACCATCGGGTTCTTGGTCACCTCCCTGACCAAGGCCCTTCTCCCCCGATTGCTCGGTTTGGCCGGGCGGCCAGCTCTAGGAAGAGTCCTGGTGGTTCCAAACTTCTTCCATTTGCGAATGATGGAGACCACTGTGCTCGTTCGGACCTTCAATGCTGCAGAAATTTTTTGTACCCTTCCCCAGATCTGTGCCTCGATACAATCCTGTCTCAGAGGTCTACAGACAATTCCTTTGACTTCATAACTTGGTTTGTGCTCTGACATGCACTGTCAACTGTGGGACCTTATATAAACAGGTGCGTGCCTTTCCAAATCATGTCCAATCAATTGAATTTACCACAGGTGGACTCCAATCAAGTTGTAGAAACATCTCAAGGATCATCCGTGGAAACGGGATGCACCTGAGCTCAATTTTGAGTGTCACAGCAAAGGGTGTGAATACTTATGTACATGTGATATTGTATTATTTTATTCTTAATACATTTGCAAAAAATTTATAAAAACTTTTTCCACTTGGTCATTATGCGGTATTGTATGTAGAATGTTGAGAAATTTTTCTTACTTAATCCATTTCGGAATTAGGCTGTAACATAATAAAATGTGGAAAAAGTGAAGAGGTATGAATACTTTCCGGATGCACTGTATATGATTTTTTTTTTTTTACCCTGCAAAGGAGTTAGCAACCATTCCTGCTTTGATTGCTGACCTTTTGGAAGCAGTTCTAATGCAACTAAATGGGCCACAGGGTCAACTCACTCTCGTAGCTAGCCTTTTACTCACCGAGGCCTGAATACCCCTTTATTCTTTAGCACATCGAGAGAGGAAAAAGTAAAAAGACTTTTTTTAAAAACAAAATAAAAGGTAATGTGGAGAACAGCCAGCACCACTCACGCCTTTAATCCATGACCGGCCCCGAAGTCCTGTGGCCATTACGACGGGAATAACAACAACTACATAAACGTCAAAGACTAAAGTCTCTCCGGCCAGTAAAACCTCTACCATGCTACCTGCGAGTGCGCCTGATGTGGTGGGGGGGGGGGGGGGGGGGGAGCCAGAGTGGAACAGCGTTTTGGAAAATAAATGAGAACGTGCTCGCCGAGGCCGTGTGAGCGTAATGTCACAGCTGTCACTCTCTCAGCCGTCTCTCTCGCTGTGGGTCTTTGTGCCAGCCAATCGCCCGACACTGAGCTTGACGGGGACTCGGCCTGCCTGCCACGGGAGAAAGAACACGTTGCCACCGCCGGGGCCGAGCGCAAACAGTGCTGAGAAACATGCTCTGCCACATGGGGAGAGAGAGAGAGAGAGAGAGAGAGAGAGAGAAAGAAACAGAGAGAGAAAGAGAGATGGATGGATAGAATGTTGCATTGTAAATGTGTGAGTAGCATCCTTTTCTGTGCCTTCAGTCGCGAGGAAAACGAAAAAACTAAAACGCGTTCACCACGCAGTGCATCACCCCTTCCACCCCTTATGATCACCCCCCCCCTCCAGGAACTCCCCGTCACGCCATCCCGGTGTGGCGGGCAACAGAGAGGGGCAGCAGCAGTGACAGCATCCTCCTAAACCAAGCAGAGCCTGATGTAATAACCAGCTGATCATCAGAGACCATGTGCTGCTCTGACACTTATTAAAAAAAGGAGCTCATTAACTCATGGAAGCGCGCGCAATTATTTACGGGGGCAATTACAGCCGTCGCACAGCCAGACCAGGGGCGAGTTCAGTGAAGCCCGGCCGGAATGCAGTGGAGTCACAGGGCTGGGAATGTGGTGGCCCCGGGTCCCCTTTCAGGAGAGAGGAGGAGGTGGGGGAGAGGAGTTATGGCGGAGGGAAGCCGATCCACCTTCTCAAATGAGCAATGCTACCCGGTGCCTGAGGGCAGAGGCAGTGTGACCCCTCGCGTTTCTCCACATAGAAGTAACAAAACACCCCCCCCCCCCACACACACACACACACACACACACACACACACACACACACACACACACACACACACACACACACACACACACACACACACACACACACACACACACACACACACACACACACACACACACACACACACACACACACACACAGAAAGAGAAAAGCATGCCTGCAGAGCTTAATCCCATTCAACAAACAAGATGTAGTTCAGCGACCAAAAAAAAAACAACGTGGGAAAAGAAGCGGCCCTCCATCCTCTTAACACGGACACCTGGGCGACGCCCGCACGCGCGCCCTCCACCCACATCGACCTCTGGCGGGCGGGCGGGCGGGCGCTCTTTGCCTCGACAGGTGTCGCCGCCTCCCGTCTGCTCCTTTTCAAACGGCGGACGGTTAGGGATTCTGAAAACAGCTTGTTGGGTCAAGAGACTAAGGCGAAAGAGACACAGGAAGAAGAGGCGACTATTTGAAGAACGTCTGCGGCGCGTGTGGAATATTTGCAGTCGGTTACTCAGTGACAGAGTCACGGACGTGGGGAGAGAAGCTGATACACACACACACACACACACACACACACACACACACACACACACACACACACACACACACACACACACACACACACACACACACACACACACACACACACACACACACACACACACACACACACACACACACACACAGGTTGAGGGGAGAATATGAAAGAAGATTTAAAGAAACGAGAGGGAAATGACGCGGCACGTAGGCCGAGGTGGCTACGAGGAGCCAGAGCCCTTCCTCACTCCTCTTCCCTTCAGGTTGGAACAGACTGTACAGCCGCTGTCTATCTACGCTGCTGCGTATTAAGTGGCGCACAGCGCTCACCTTGGGGGGGGGGGGGGGGGAGGAATCGGACCAGACAGAACGGCTGCAGAACGCTTTGGTGAAAGGTCGTGTGGATTGAATTTGCAGAAAGGCGGGCATCTGGGTGATCGGAGGGGGGAGGGGGAGGGGGGGCGGATTATTGGACCTTGACAACCGGGGGACCGGGGGGGTGGGTGGCCACTAAACAGCCTACTTAAGGTTATTGGATAATATCCCCGTTTTCAATTCAACATCCTCTCTCCCTCGGCCCGTCTCACGCGCTTCTTAAGACGTCACTCTCTGAGAACACACCGTCCATGTGCATAGTCCTGCATGCCGGAGCAAGGTCTGTCCGCCCACAGTGAAGTGCAGTCTAGTACGCCGCAATACAACAAGGCCTACCTCTCATAGCAACAGGGGTCTAATGTATATACAGTACATATATATTGTAGGCTGCCCCTAGGGGGTTAGGTTTAATACATCTATATATATTGTAGGCTGCCCCTAGGGCGTTGGTGAGCAGCTTTAGCACCACTTCATATAGCCTTGAAATGAGACCCGGTGGGATATTGGACACGGACGCGTCTAAGGCCGAGCAGAGCTGTTCGTTTTATTGCTTTCGGTCGATTTGATTAGATTTTCTTCTTCCTCTTCCGAGTTCGACTTCAGACAAGAAGCCCTCTCCCCCCCTTTTTTTTTTTGGTCACGAGGCACGGACTCAACAATACAACTGCTCGCACACGTCCGTACAGGCACAGAGGGTAAACACTCACACAAAAGGCGTCTGCGTAGACGACGTACGCGCAGACAAACAAAACGTACTCTGAAGTCTAACCATACTCTAAACAGCCCTAGACCCCACCGGCCACCACAAGCAAAATGAAGTTCTGGCAAAGCACTCAATACCACTTCATTGTGGGGCTCTGTTTAATAAGAGTATTGGCTGGCTGGAGGCAAAGCAAACATATGGCTGACCTTTTATGAAAGTTAATATTTGCCATCAGTGTTCTTAGACAGCTCAAGAGCTTTGACTGGGTTGATAATGAAAGACCTATCCTGCACACACCAAAATGCTGCGCCTCTCTCTCTCTCTCTCTCTCTCTCTCTCTCTCTCTCTCTCTCTCTCTCTCTCTCTCTCTCTCTCTCTCTCTCTCTCTCTCTCTCTCTCTCTCTCTCTCTCTCTCTCTCTCTCTCTCTCTCTCTCTCTCTCTCTCTCTCTCTCTCTCTCTCTCTCTCTCTCTCTCTCTCTCTCTCTCTCTCTCTCTCTCTCTCTCTCTCTCTCTCTCTCTCTCTCTCTCTCTCTCTCTCTCTCTCTCTCCTGGGAGTAGAAAATCATTAAGGGCAACCTGTAAAGGAAAACAAAACCGCCCTTGGGCCGGGGATCTTTCCGTGAAACGTTGCGAGATGAATGATTTAGCCAGGTAACAGTAGACGTCTGCGACAGCGGGGAGGATGTGTGTGCGTGCGTGTGTGTGTGTGTGTGTGTGTGTGTGTGTGTGTGTGTGTGTGTGTGTGTGTGTGTGTCTTACTGCTGAGACGACGAGCGCTAACCAAGGCCAAGTGGAGGAACGCAGGACCTGTGGGAGGGAGAGACCCTCGGGAGATCCAAAACGCAGTCTGGTCCTAGTAGCTACAAGCTTCAATCCCATATACTGAATGGTACAGGACCAAACAATGAACAAATAATACCTTGAGATGAAACATGGGCATTTCAAAATATGCTGGTGTTATAATTTCCAGTTTGCCATAATCCAAAATGAGCACTTCAGAAAGCGACACTTCAAAAGGGAACTCTTTCTCTGCTCTATTCCATCAGAAGCAGGCTCTGCAGGCAAGATTCCCTTTATACCGGAAAAGAAACATTCAGGAATAAATACCCTTATTCCACATCACTATGCCAGTCTTATTATTATAATGACTATAATGGCATGTAGGCCTATTACATTCCATTATGAGAATACACATGTCACGATTCGATATGGAATATTCGGGCCACCATGTCCGATGCCTTTGAATGCGCTTGCCGTGCGCGTGCACTTTGCCCCTTTGCATTGCTTCACAGTCCAAGGCGTTCCACATAGGCGCGGCATGCCAGTGGCTGCTCAGGGTAATTACTTTGAGCTTCTTCAGGAGTGGCTGACCTCTGCTTCAATGCACCATGATTCTGAGGGAGGTCAACAAACTGCTGATGTGGCTGTTTCAGGGCCTGGTGATTCACTCCCACATTACGTGTGTGACTGTGTGCGTGTGCGTGTGCGTGTGCGTGTGCGTGTGTGTGTGTGTGCATCCGCACTCGCCTCGCAGACCGATAACGTGCGATCGGAACAATCGCAGCGATCCCTCAAAGAGCCCCCGGAGGAAAACGTTGGCAGTTGTAATGAAATCTTCCGATGATTGGGGCGAGGGGAAGGGGTCACAGTGGTGCAGAGGGCAGCAGGCAAACGCTCCCCCCCCCCCCCCCCCCCCCCTGTATCTATTCCCGCTGGGAACCAGGCAGAGCACAGACAACAGCCAGCGGCTAGTCCCCCGCCTGCCCGGCCACGCGAGTAGTCACTTAGCTTGATTAAAGCGGCCTTCCCCGCAGCGCTGGTGACTAACGCGGTGTCGCTGGGCGAGGGCAGCACCTGTGTTTTGAACGCGATGAACACGAGCGGGTCTATCGCAGGGCTTTGAATTGCCGGAGACACACAGTAAGCCTGACTCCATTAAAAGTCCTCTTCGATCATAAGGTGAGATGGATATTTGTGCAGTGCGGTGTTACAGACGGGCACACGGCTGGAGAGGCAGGGCATGGTCACTCTCTGTGGGACAAAAGAAATGGCGAGGCAGAGCCACTGGGGCACATTGCAGAGAGAACCAAGAGTTAAACAAGATTTATTTCTTTAAAAAAGAGGATGAGTGAGGGACAAGAGGGGAAAATTAGAGATATTACATTGATATGAGATACAAAGTCGGAGACAGACAGAAAACAAACAGAGACAGAAAAAAGAAAGCCAGAGAGAGAGAGAGAGAGAGAGAGAGAGAGAGAGAGAGCGAGAGAGAGGGTGGGGGGGGGGGGGGGGGGAACGACACCTGGCAAAGGAATCAGGAATGTCCTGGCATGAGCACGGCGGCGATTGCTGACGGCCCGTTTTGAGATGGCACCTCCGACGAACGCCAGGGAGTCTGCAGACGGTGACCCTAAACTAAAGGGGACGGCGCACCACAACAAACCCAGACGAGAGGTGAACAGCTGACTGAGAGCTAAGGAGGGAGAGCTCGCCCACGTGCTTCACACAGAGTCGGCTCGGGATCCTTAAAGGGTGACAGCTTCCATCGCAGTGGAAGGAACGCTTTTCATGTCGTCTTGCAAGACACAAATACGGTGTATATTAAAAACAAAAATCAATAGTGATTGAAATAAATAAAAGCACCAAACTAACAAAATATTGAATTAATAGATAAATAAGATTAAGGATGTGGATTACACATCAGGCTTAACTTTTGGTATTTCTTTGATCCCTGAACCTGTGGCTTTATGCTGAGAAGACTAGGCAGCCCGGCTCCAGAGCCCAAACAGAGGCAGCGCCGCGGGGACGAAGGGCTCCGGCACCGGGGGGCCTGCAGTGTGGTTTCACCGGCCGAGCACCAGGGGGCCAATACTTTCCACTTCCTGCTTCGGCCTGTGGCAGCACCGGGCAGGACGGGACAAGTCCGCCCGTCACAGGCGGAGGAGGAGATCAGAGGGCGCTAAGCCTCTAGGCACTGGCAGCAGCAGCAGCTGGTGGAGGAGGAGGAGGAGGAGGGAGGAGGAGGAGGAGGAAGCCACAGAGAGCCGGTCTTAGCCAGGTCTGGAACGGCTTGGCTCAGGCTAAACAGCAGGTTTGAAAAGAAAAAAACGGGTGCAAGGGATTACCAATTCCCCGCGCCTCCAACTCGGATCCCAAAGAGCCTGAAGTTTGAGCCGTTCAAAACCTGGGGAAGGTATAAAGAAAGCAGGAAGCTGTGAAAGAGAGATGGAAAGATTGATGGATAAGACGCCATGGGGGGTGGACAGGGGAGGAAGCTGGGGGTGAGAGTGAAGGGGGAGAAATCTTTGGAGGAGGAGGGGGCGGGGGGTCTTTGAATAGCGGCACTCGTATGTCATTGTGAAAATACTGCGGCGGGCTGTCACGGCGACAGTTCATTTTGAATAGCGACCAAAAAAAATCTAAATCAAAAAAAAAAATAGAAGAAATGTAGCAATCCATCCAAATAAATCACAGGGCTTAGCATGTAAACAGGATTTGCCATGGTATCAACAGAACACCGCTATAAACGAGGCTTTGGGGGAAGGGGAGCGTGGTTCTCACCCGTTTATTTAGTCTGTCACAACACGCAGCAACACGAGGGGGGGGGGGGTGGGGTGGGGGTGATAAATCACTACAAGCTTTCTCCTGGGCTTGGATCACCAGAACTTGGACGGCACCGGGATCTTCCCAAATCCTACAGGATTTTGGACAGTTTTACCGGTGTACTAGATCGTGACTGCAGGCTGCTTTGCTCTTTTATTTTTTTTTTTACCTTGTCAGGTGTTCTCAATTTAACTTTGTCGACTCTCCTAAATAAAGCCAAGTATACAACACACTGAAGTGACCAAATAAAGCCAAGTATACAACACACTGAAGTGACCAAATAAAGCCAAGAACACAACACACTGAAGTGACCAAATAAAGCCAGTGAAGTGACCAAATAAAGCCAAGTATACAACACACTGAAGTGACCAAATAAAGCCAAGTATACAACACACTGAAGTGACCAAATAAAGCCAAGTATACAACACAGTGAAGTGACCAAATAAAGCCAAGAACACAACACACTGAAGTGACCAAATAAAGCCAAGTATACAACACACTGAAGTGACCAAATAAAGCCAAGTATACAACACACTGAAGTGACCAAATCAAGCCAAGTACAGAACACAGTGAGGCACGTTGAATGTGACAGGCCTCCCCACTTGCTGATGTCACAATAGTTTTTCATTAATGGGCTGGATTGTGATCCATGTCACTTATTTGGGTCCAATTACCTTCATGGGCATTGCCTTTCGCCCAATGAAGTCTACTCAAATTGAATCACGGCAATTTAAAAGAAGGCTTATTTGTTGTTATAGACAGCAAGGGTCCTTTAATTCAGGAAAACAGTAGTCTGGCCATTGTCTGTGAGTCACCGACCTTTCAAATAAACACCTCCAAATGATCTAATGAGCAAACCAGTGACTTCATTTTATTTATTTTTTTAATCTCTTGTTAGCACTTCAAGATATTAATGTGAAATAGAAGGAGAGGGAGCGCAGACTGACTATTGAACTGCTTTTAGATATAAATTAACAAACGTTTGGGAGGCACAAAGGTCCATTGACTTATTAAAACAATTCCTCTTTGTTTTTCAATCCATGCGAACATAGCCTTCCCAGTTCTACAATCATTATGTTAGATTGAATTGCCTATCTGGAGACAGAGGGTGCCATAGTAAAGGAAAACAGAAGGTTGCCATTAGTTTTCTAATTTCTCCTGTAGGTCTGAAGCTTCCCAAACTTCTCTTTGCCAATTATGACATTTCAATACTAGCTCTAGTAGGTCAGTTCAAGAAGTTGAACCAAACAAGCAAACTGTTGCTAGCAGTATCCACCGCTGCCTTGGACCGACCAGAAAGTATGTAGCAGGTCACAGATAATTGGATCCAGGCAACAAACAAACAAAGAGAGAGGCCTGACAGGCTGACAATGGAGCATGAGGCTGAGGGGTAAATTTGCACAAGAATCGCATGGTGCTTTCCGAAGAGCATTCCACTAAAACGGGGGCATGTACCGGAGAGAGGGGGGGGGGGGGGGGCGCCTAACAGCGGCTCTGTGTTTAGAGAAGAGAGCAAGAGAGAGACAGAGCATATTAGCTGTGTGTGTCTGTGTGAAGAGGGGGGGGGGGGGGGATGAGACTCTCTTTCACCAACTCTCGGGTTCTCCCAACGCCACCAAAAACAGACGAAACAATTGTTTGCACAGCTAAGTAAAGACCTACGTCATGACGTTCCACAACACAGGGTTGTGGGGGGAGGTGGGAGGGGCAACAACGACAGTGATAATGGCCAGTCATACAGAGACAGACTGGCCTCTGATTCAGCGGAAATCCACTGGCCGCCGTAGAGCCTAGCCAGGCTTTCCTCCACCATCTCAGAGCGGGGAGTGATTAATAAGGCAGGAATCAGATACTGGGTCCATTATCAAGCCCAACCGCTTAGAGGTTTAATGTCTGGGCTACTTTAGAGGCTGCAGCAGGAACTAAGTAAGGAAGCGAGGGGCTAAATACATTCCAGAGAGCCGAGGCAGAGGAGGCATGGCCATGTGAACAGACCTCCCATTAACACACGAGATCTCCTTATTCCCACACAAGTGGAAAATAGATCATGGCGAAGCGTTTTACGTCAAAAGCTCAAAATGACAGGGGCGGGTTACTGAAACCGTTTAAAAAATGTAAACTTGGCCAGGAAATGGAAGCATGCGAGATGGGTGTGTGTGGGAGATAAGTGGTAAATACAGTCACCAATCAAGTACCTGTGTGTGTGTGTGTGTGTGTGTCTGTTTGTGTACAAACCTAAGCACCTGCTATAGCTCTCTGAACATTACAATAGAGGGAAGCGAGCACGAGAAACAACTATCATGTGACGCATCGCTCATTTCACAAAGCCGTTATCGACAGGCACTTAGCCCCGCTAAATCCTGCGCCAACACTTCACACTTACCGCTTCCCAAATAATTGGCTAATCTCAGACCCTGCCCTACATCACCATACCACCACACACACATCAAACAAACCCATGACTTCCCCTCGCTGTGCTGGTATTTTCAACGCAGCCAATGCCTCCATCTAACCAGGGCTCTAAATAGCCTGGCCTCCACAGAGGGACTCAAGCAGGGCTGAGCTTGCCTAGAACTTTTTTTTTCTGCCTAGTCTACTTCCATAATGACATAATATAGATCCTCTACATCTTGCTGCCGGCAGTTATAACTTGTCAATAAGAGAATTCGGGACGCTCAGATATTGGACTGTTATCGGTATCGGCCAATATTGGGATGAATAAGCACAATCGGTTATCGGTCTGACAGGTAAAAATTGTACGCCGATCACTGCCATTTGGTTTTTTTTCTCTCTCTCACACACACACACACACACACACACACACACACACATCTATTTCACATGATCTTCTGCGCGACGTACATTACAGAATGGGAACGTTAACTGCAAACATCCAGACGCTCGTGACCCAGAATATAACTCAAAATGCAAAATCAGCGTTATGAGTATGATTAGCCTGGCCAAATGGATAGACAGAGATTTTCAGCTGGTTGATACTTAGTTGCAATCACACGTGTTTCCAGTGGCCTCACCTTGGCGCATTTATGCATTGTTACCCACATTAGCGGCTACTAATCGTTATCGGCCTAACATTTATTTTTTTTACTATCTGACAAAGGTATCAGCCCTAAATATTCAAATCGGGGTATCCCAAAGGAGCATTATATGTAATAAACCTAATCTATGTGGCTATCCATCATGTCTTACAGGCCCAGGAACCATGCCCAGGCCCGGGCTAGCCCTGCTAGGGCCCGCAGGGGAAACGAGGCCGGCGCCACACGAGGCACTGAGGGGAACCAGCGCTGTGACTAGGGTCCTGGCTGGCAGCAGCTGCACCAGAAGGGCGGCAGAGGCTTCCACTCAGGGGAAGAGTTGTCAGTGGAGACACTGAGTGGTGCTGACAACTCTTTAGAAACTGTTGGCCTCGGATACAGGAGCGTGGTCATGGTGTGTGAGTGTGCGTGAGAGAGAGGAGGTGGCTATCCCTCCCCCTTCATACCTGTCTCCAATGCAGTCCCACCAGCACTGCGTTGGCACAGACTGGCAGCTTCAGCAGATGAAAGCACTCTCCTTGATCTGCAGCCCATGTATACATAATTCACATTTCATAATTTAATAGTAGATTTGATTTGACAATGATGATATCAACATGATTGATATTGCCAATAATGTAAAACAGGAATCGTTATGTCAATAAATTGGTTTCAGCAAGTCAGAATAAATCTTAAGGATGAATAGAAGTAGAATGTGCGTTATGTAGATAATATGCTATTATGCGCTAATAAATACATTGAGTCTCTGTTACCCACAATTTACAACTCCTACAGAGTTGGCTGCATTGCCTGTTACACCAGTACATCATAACACCAAGCCCAATGCTAGAAATACCTCTAATCTCCGATTAATGACTTAAAAAAAAAAAAGTATGATGACATATGACACTTTGTAATTTGTATGGAGCAATCCATACCTTAATTATACAAGCTGATGCTCTGAGCCCTTCTGTGTCATTGTCATTCAGTGCCTTTATCGGGTGACCAACAGCTATTGAAAAAGCATGAACAAGACATAGCGTGAGATTACAATTTCCAAGTTAAGGTTTCATTTTTTATTATATTGTTTATCACCAGAAATAGCAAGAGCATTGAAAGCGCTGGCCCACCCAATTTCCTCTATGCAAAATAATTCATGTATGGAAAAGACAGTGATTGCTGGTGCATTTCCACAACATGTATCAAATCAAGCCCAAACTGCTAGTTACTGCGTTCGCTTTATGGTGGCAAGCCCAAACGCAGTCAGTTTGTATGGTAAGCAACTACAACTGCTTGACAGGTGAACGTCAATTCAATAACAAGTAAGCAGTGCTTTCGCGTTATTCATTCAGCAAAGGTTGGTTATGAAGCAACTGTATGAGCCTCACCTTCCTTGGCTTGAGGAAAGAACACATTTTGTCGACACTATAGCACTCGGAGGCTAGACAGACCAACACGTTTTCAAAGTCAGTGGAAAAAAGAGAGGTTGCATCGTCGAAGACTCCGATATTTCTTACATAACTTCCTAAGCAAAGCAAAGCAAATAATACAGTGCAAATGAGGAATATGAAAAGCAATTTGGAACAGTAAGCTAATTGAAATTATGACATTGGTAAAACCGTGCGTTTATCGCAAAAGATGAATAAAATATTGAAATCACTGGTCGCTATTGTATTGCCTGCGGCAGTGTCCGAATGACTGGTAACGTTACCTGAATGATTTAGCCAGTTAGCCAGCTATCGAGCTAGACTCCATTGACAACAAATTATTGGATTAGCCAGCTGTCAACCATACCAGTGCTTGCGATAAAATATAAATAGCAATTGATTTGCTGCCATCAGTGATGGGTCATTCTCGCGAGTTGGATTAACAGAGCGGTCAATCCTCTTCTGGCCCACTTCAGACGAAGCAATCGAACATTTTGAATTTGCAAAAAAAAAAAAAATTTATTATAGATGTTTCCTTTAACCTTGCAAGTATGAAAGTTTGGACTTACCTCTTAAAATTTATGTCAGCTACGATTATAAACTATTCCGGGTAGCCATAGGAAATCTGTGTCAAAAAAGCACCGACTCAGTCACCGTAATAAACTTTATCCGTTCTACTCAGGACCCGGACTCCGCAGTTCGCTCGCGAGGAGCCTCGTGCACTGGTACATTTGAATGATTTGAGAACATTGTCCTTTCACACAAAACGTTGCAGTTATTAGGCTAACCATTGAGCAATTAAACAGTTGACCACTAATGGACTAATTTCTCTTTAACTGAAAATCAGATACGGTTGTTACCGTATAAAGTTGATCTCCTACCCTCCTCAGATCTATCGCCATCTTTACCCGCAGGGTATGATGGGTAATCCTCAGGAATCCCCACGTACAGCGTGTCTTGACGTTGGTTTTGTGTGAGACAGCAGACAGGTAGAGAAAAACATTATCTTTAAACTTTACAATGCAGACAATGGACAAAGCCAGGTCACATGTCTTATCTGACATAATAATCCTGGATCTACAAGCGATAGGGCCACGTTCAAGTGTACTTGGTTTGGCTAGGTCCTGGACAATTTCCCGTTGAGTCATTTTTTATATGTATTTTATACTAAGTTAGTCATTTAGAATGGGGCAGTTCGATCAAGTTTATTTCAAATGCCACATTGTATGAGCAAGGCAAGGGCAACTTCGAAAGCAAATATTGTGTTAATATCCATATTATCTAACTACACTCACATTTATGCAGGTTAATAGTGAAAACAGACATCACAAAAGGCACTCAATTGAATGTATGTTGCATAAAGAGTCTGGCAGTGGCACAAGTGATTATATGGTGTCTTACTCTTAGGGCCCGGTGTTTCACAATTTGATAGCAAGCAGCAGGTGGCAGTGTCAGATCCTAGTTGGCATGTCTGTGATCCTTCAAGAAAGATCCCCCCCACCCCCGAATTAACCATGTCTATATAGTGGCCCTGATAGAGCAAGGCAATACTGACTCAATAGTTACATAAAGCTGCAAATTGCAAATCCCTGGCACTAAGACTGCTATAATGCTAATGAGAGAAAAATATGAAGTACAACGTCGTTAAATGGTGCAATTGATAAGGCCATAATGTTTAGCTCCTTCAATAAAGACAGTAGGGATATGAAAATAGGAAGTTTTACATCATATTAACATTCAATTGAAAAAACTTGGTCAGAATTTACTTTGACTTCTTGGTCTAAGTAAGTGTAAGATGATTTATCAGGGCATTGAAAGATTTTAGAATGTCTTTTGCTTGTGGAAATAACATGCTCCAATCTATATAAACACACCCTTTCCAGAATACATTGGTGGATTCGTGCCCTCAAAAAAAACAAAAGCTGAATAAAAAATTACCCCCCTACAGCTATTCACATCTCCATCTGTGAGGGGGCTGGCAGAGGTTATGTTTGTCAGGTGAGGTGCCCTCTTTTTCAGTCAAGCCCAACAAGAGGTGTAGAATACTAATACTGTCTACCTGCCTGTCAGACGAGCCGACCCCTGAACAGAAGGTAGCAAACACGTGTCACGCCAGAGGGTTCAGAGTCCACTGGCCCCGGCACTCAACCAATCAGGAGGGGGGCGCAGGCAAAGGCAGCCTTCATTTGCATTCAAGGTGAGGAGAAAAGGCTGAGAAAAAACAACACACACATTTCAACCACTGTCAGCATGAAACCATTTTTATTCCCTATGACGTCTGCAGAGCTAAAACAAAAACAAAATCGGTAAAGCCAAGCGTTGTCGGTGTGTGTCCTCGTCAAACTAAATACCCCTTCAGATCTGTGCAGGTGGAGGGGAGGGGGAGGGAGGTTAGCCAACAGCCATGGTGCCATATCAATCCACAGCTATGGAGAGAAGCGGATTAGAGAAATTCCATTACTGCAGCATAGCTGCTTCTCTATTGTTTATGTAGGAATGTTTCCAAAAAAAGAGATAAAAAGGTAAATCCTCTCAGTCTCTGAGCAAACTTTCAGAACTGGTGGCCTGATAGAGTCAGCCATTGTAACATATTAAAAAACCACGATAAGGCAAACTATTGTTGTGTTCAAAACATAAAGGGCATCACTAAAAAGACAAATGTATCAATATCACAGGCATGTTTTGCTCTGCTTTGTTTGGACCCCTATTGTGATTTCCAGATACATTGAGAGTGTAATGAAGGGAGAATGTTGTGTGTAAATGTTGGGTGGAAATATAATCAGTGTTGTGTTTACTGTACATACTGTGAATGTATTTCTTAACAACAACACTACTTTCCTTAGGAAAGAACAGGTCTTAAGAGAGAGAGAGTGTTGTTTTGAAACCTCTGGATGTCAATATGCTGTTGATAACAGTGTCAGTGTTTTGGCACGAAGCTGCGCGAGGAAGACGAGGGGCCTGGTGTCTTGTCTCCGCTGTTCACACCAGTAGGTTTAGCCTGCAGCTATGTTTGTTTTTGCCGTGGTTTGAGAGCGGTTCTGGACTGCTGGAAAAACCCATTCGTAGCACAGCGGGAAAATCTGCTACTCTTCCGTTGGGGCCCAGCGTAGCGTGGCAGAGCTTGATGTCACTACTAGGGGTAAAGGGAGAGTGACAGAGTACCCAATGATTTCAACCCCCCCCCCCCCCCCCCCCAACACTCAGCGTGCTCATGATTAAGCATCATGGGGCTTCCAAAACCAGCACACTTATTCACACTTATTCTGCTCGAGTGCAGGTGACTTTGCTCAGATCAACTGTTTATGCTTCAAAACAAATGAGATGTTATAAATGGTTATTCATAGGAGAGCAACAGAGAGAACTTGCTTCTGTTGCCTATTCGTCAGGATTCATCCGTGCAGCATGTTTATGTGTAGTATGTTTATGTGTTGTTCTCTGAAACAGGTAACAAAATGGCCTTCAGAAATGCAGTCTTTACCAAAACTGTTCAACTATAGTCATACTCTTGAATACACAAGGAACAAATAAAGAAAATGCTACTTTGATTGAGATTATGAACATTTCCAGATTCGTTCAACAAAATCACTAGACTCTGAGTAGAGTAGTGAAAAGTTCCTCCTCTAATTGTCTTATTTCTACCTCATATGACAACACATAAGCACAAGGGGGGGATAGGGAGCAGCTGAGATGGTTTGACATGGGATGTGTCCTCTGATTAGCAACAGGAATACTTCGACACCAGTTTGTAGAATGGCAGATGTGGCGATGTCATCTTTATATTCTGTTGAATTTGAAGATCAATGTTTCCTAATAATCTAAATAGAACAGTGGAGGGTCAAGAAAGTCACTATTGGCACAGAGGACATGATGAGAAAACCATATAACAATAACGCTGGAATTTTCATTTGACATTATCCCTTTAGCCCTTATTAGAGTTCTGAAAACACAATGCAGGCTGCTTCCCGGAGCAGTAGCCTTTCAAATGTTAGGAATTAATGGAAGTACTGAAATCAGTCCATTCTTATTGACTCGAATAGGTTAATTGATTCTTCTTCTTCAGCTCCCAGAGCCTGTTTTCAGTTAGACACAATCTTTAATTAAAAACTGAGCGTTACTAAAGCTATTTTCTTCTCACAGTTTGATTACTCTACCACTGAACTAAATGATCGTAAATGTCAACATAGAAATGACAAGTGCACAATATCAGATACGCTTACGTGCACAGCCACATTCAGAATGAAAATACTAACTTGACTTCTTGTCTAGACTCTAGAAGAATTGCATGAGAACAGATAAACCAAATAAAAATTTGAAAGACTCCAGAATGCTTATTTACCTAGTAGGTGTTGGCACACATTTACAATTAGACCTGAATGCTGTTTCATGAATAAAGTCATCAAGACATCAACATTATCAGGGTAACCCATCCTTAATTGGTTTAGTGTATGTGCTATAAACTTATCACAGAAAAACTATCGGTTCGGTTTTGTCCTTTTTGAATCTAAGTGCCTATTAAATGTACATTTTGCATAACCTTCCAAACTCTGTCTCATAGTGTGTCCCATAACATGAAAATACAGCCCAATTCACTCACACACACACACACACACACACACACACACACGGTTTTGCTTCAGTAACTTCACAGATTGAAGATGGACACTCCTTCCTGGCACCACATCCTTGAATTTGCAGCGGTGTCATGTAATCCTGTGAATGACAAGCCATGCCTTGGGAAGAGTGGGATCGGTTCCCTACCCTGCTCACAGACAATGTAATCGAAGCTTGGACAACCCTTGGGACAAAATTGCCTTTTAATAGGTCATTATCCCAGTTTCAATTGAACACACTGCTTTGGGTCCTAATCTAACGTCGTAAAAATAAAAATAAAAAAAGACTCCCTCTCAAAGCATTTCCAGAGGCAATTGACAAAGGAGGGTTTATTTGGCCATTTGTAATCATTCAGCAATAGTTTTTCTCCATTGAGAATCCATTTGCAATCAGCAGTCTATTAATTGTCTCTGAACCGTGTTGTCAGATTGCTCTTCTGCAGCTGCGAGGGCAGCTGGTTTCAGACAGACTGGCAAACGGAGCTGGAGGCGAAGGGTCTCTATCGATCAAGAATAATGATATGTTGGTTTATTAATTGGGGAGGGATTAAACTCAGCTCCTCTCCCACATACAGTACAAACACACACACACACACATAGACACACACCATTTTACCAGCTAGGTTGTAACTTAAGGGCATGCAGTACATACAGTAGTAGCCCTATTGCTAATAAAAGTGATTGACAGTACCTATTGTAGACTATACAATATGACCTCTATAAACGTTGTTTCATCTATGTGGATCTTCCAATAAATTGTAAATATTAGGCACTGACATGGCTTTTCGCAGCCAGCAAAACAATGAAAAGGTTAAAAATAAGGTGTTAATGGCCAATATTATTTAGCCATTTTATTAAGTTCCCTTAGGACAACATTGACTTACAGTATAAACAAGCTTTAGAACTACAGAGTGTTCAGCACTATCAGTCAGGGATTCTACAGTAAAGTGTATGGATAATAGGTAGTTATTGTAAGGTAAAAAATGGCAATAATTCATATATTAATGCCATAAGGGCAGACGAGATCAACAGTGTCACTTAAAATAAATAAATCTAAATTAGCTTGTACTTTTTTGGGAACATTGCAAGACAAGTGCTTTTCCATACCATATTTCCATATCTTCAAATTGTCCCTTTTCTGTGGCCAAAGTGCACTCTGCTGGTGAAAGACTAAAGACAATGCACAACTTCATACCAGCTGTTCCCCAAACAATGTTGAAGCCTATCTCTGCTCCCCCAGCGATGGCAATAATGGCAAGTATGCCCATCATTTTTGTGAATGACTCCCATCCTCCGCAGCTGCTCTTGTCATTAAGGCTGCCATTAAAAGACTGTTAGTTTGCAAAAGCACTGTACTGCATGACAGAGCAATACGCTAGAATAGGGGATTTTTTTAAACTTTCACTGCTGTACTCCTGTTCCCTAGAGCATAGCCGGGTGGTTTGGATGTCATAAAACTATGAAGCCATTTATTTTGTTTTTCAGTCAATATGTAAAGCCTTTCAAATGGGATGTATCAATGTGCATACTCAATGAATGTCTCGAATGCGATGTATCAGTGTGCCTACTCAATAACTGTCGCCACGAATGTGATATATTTTATATAGTCACCCATATTTTATATATTTGTTTATATATCTGTGAGATATACTATTTGCTATCAATGAGACATACTACATAAATAAGTTCACGAAAAGCATATACTATTGCACTTACTGCAGGCTTACGTGCATTGCAACATATTAAGCATACTTATTAAATCGATGATAGTATTGAACACAGATCAGATGCATGCGTCGAAGCACGGCAGTCAGTCAGAAGATGACAGCATGGGTCTAAATGTAAGTTCAGGAACGTCTCAGACTTCAAAGGCAGAGCGTCCCGTGTCTGACTTGAAATAGCGACACATTTCGTCGCCTTCTCCGTGCCCTTACTGCCCTTAAGGTTAGGGGACCCCTCTCTGCTAGCGCCAGCACATTCAAACAGAAAAGAAAACACATCATTTGCACGGCATCACAGTGTACTCAGTGCGTGGTTACGTTTGTAGTCGCAGTAAGCTAGGCCACAATTTCCCATGCGGTTCACTGCAGTGAGTACAGCGGCATTATTTTTTCACAGCTTGGACATTTTTGTTTTGTCTGGCTTCGCATGTACTGGAGTATTTCTTTAATGGAATTATACGTCTCTATGGACCCTTGTTGTTCACACATAAGGTGTTTATGGAGAAGGAAGGAGGTGGGAGTTGATGCTAAGTGTGTGTTGAACACAGGCGTTAGCCACACCTGCTCCATCCTCCTTACTGAGGCCAGAATAGACAGCGACAGTTGTCACTTCATTCAAATAATTTGTGTTCAAAACTTTTCAGTAAAACCTTTTTATATTTTTTTCATGATTTTGTCTTCATCAGTGTCCATCAATGTAGACGGTAAAACAAAAAGGCAGAGAAAGTAACAAAGAGAAAGGGAAGGGCCCAAAGTAAACAAAGGAAAGAACCCGCCCAGTGACTTTTACAGCTTTGGGGCCACTGCATGAGAACCCGCTTCTTCTTCAACAACAGGAGAACGAGCCACTTTGTCCAAGTTATAACACACCAACCGTTTGTCTTAGCCCAATGCCTCCTTACCCGGTCCCCTCTTGCTTGAGGCCTCGGGCTATCCTTATGATTGATAACCAGTCTTATGGGGCGTCCTACCTCCTCCAGCAGCCAGATATCAGGTGTCCAGCTTTGAGAGGAGCTCACCGTTTGATGGCGACGCAAGCTGCTTGGGGTGTCAGTGCGTGCGCGTGGGGGGGGGGTTCAGTCAAGGGGGGGCAGTCTGAGAAGCAGAGCGCCTCTAACCACACTGTCCACCTTGAAATCTGGCACGTCTTTTAAATAGCAGGCGGGAGAGGTGGAGGGGAAAGGGAGTGGGGGGTGGGAGGGGGAACGGGTGGAAGTGAAGGGGGTATTTATAAAGAGAAACATCAGATGTCTGATATGAGAATCTGGCTGACAAGCACGGGTCTCTTTGAAAAATGGCCCAATGGGATGGCTGAGGTCATGGTGATGGTGGTGGTGGTGAGGGGGCGGGGTGAGAGAGTGTGTGTGTGTGTGGGGGGGGGGGTTTGCGGTTTATGTTATACTTGTCTGCGCCGACGGATACTTTTCCAAAGCCAGGTAAAGTAATCACGCTACGCGCCTTGCGTCCTTTTAAAACATGCGGCCCCCGGTGCCACCGCGACACTGATAGCCCGATAGCGACGGTGTTAAAGGACATCACTTACAAAGTGGATCGTAAAAATAATACGAGGCTGATGATATCTCTTCCAGGACATGGAAACCGTGTAAAACATAAATCTGAACGGTGGAAGAGGTGACGCACACATGTTGTAAAGCAAACAACATGCGATGTCACTTAAAAAAGGCTCCCGAAGGAGGGCGAATGGCGTTGGATTTCGGCTCTGCTGCCATGGTCTTGCCAAACAGTGAAATACTGAATAAACTTTCCTGTCACATTTCAAAGCTTCTCCCAGTCTTCCTCCTCTGGCTATGTCTTGACAGTGTCTGCTAATGTGTGTATTTGGAATTAAATGTTGCAGTCCTGCACTGCATGCAGATAATTCCGAGTGCAGTAGCTCATTCCACATGAGGGGATATTTCAAATTCAACCAACATCGAGACACAAAATGACATTATATTTAACCAACATCGAGACACAAAATGACATTATATTCTTCACTTCTTTTTGGTCCCCTCATAGAACTGTAGCATCTTTCCACATTATACCACTCAAGTAAGTAAGTGTCTAATCGAATGACTGAATAGAGTGAGCTAAGACAAATCAGGGATACATCTCGCACAGTCTGTTATTTTATAGTTATTATATTACATATTAAATTCATGTTAGTGTGAATTAAGGCAACTCAGGATAATGCAAGGATAAAAACTAATCTACCATCAAACCCAGGGATTGTACTGCACGCAATCTTTATTCAAATTAAGGCAGTAAGTCAAATTCCCATAAGACAACACAGTCAGTCTCTCTCTCTCTCTCTCTCTCTCTCTCTGAGAAATCATTAATCATCAACAGATATTAAATAGGCTATTGGGTGACTGATTGAATACATCTTATTAACCAGGACTTGACTTGCCTAATGGTTCACCCACACATTTTAATAGATTCTAAATTATTCCCACCGCCATTTTAGGGTCTATCACAAACAGTGCAGAGGTCTTTATAAAACATGAATTTGAACTGAATTCAAATATACAGTATGTCTTATGAATGCACTGTGCAGTAATTACAATATTACAATTTTGAGTAGTGCTTTGCAACACATTATGATCAAATAATTAGTGTTCAAAACTTCGTATGTGTTCATGTGTCCATTTGCCTTTGTATGGCATTGTAGGAGATAAGATGTCTGACACTATTTGGGTTATTTGTTTTTCTCTCCTGAGGGCCATGTTGAAGATCAATTTCTGTTACTTGTAACAGACAATAAAGTTATTATATTATATTCTATTCTATGACTGTCGGTCTAATTGGGGATTTCAGCACTGTACAACCAACTTACTCATGTGATTCACCAACTCTCCTATTTTCCCCCTTTTCACTTCCCATAAATTATAATGGAAAGAAGGAAAGAAGCTGCAGGTATCCACATACAATGAAAGCAAAGTCTTTTCCCTAGTAGACTATCCACTTACTAACCTACATATGTTTGTGTGTTTATCGCTGAGAGACCTTTGTCTAGGATCATGCATCATGAAAATGTTTCATTGAAAGCAGAGAGAATAGTTTGGAATTCTAATGACAAAAGTGTTGAATAATCAAAAACAAAACAAAAAAAAACACAAATTGTTCTCAACTTCACATACCCTGGGGTATAAATATAAATAATGCCATTTATTTTGGTCAGCACAAATTGGACACTAAAGAGCATCTCCCCTGTGACTGTGAGCAGGGATTCATTAAGTGGACATATTGTCTTTTAACCCATGGGGAGGTTTTGGGGCTCATCTGTCTGTAGTCGCATGTCTCAGTTTGTCCTCGGACAGGAATGGCGCATGTCGGGGTGACGAGGTCAAACACACAATGTGCATCAATCACACCGTTTGTCTCCTTGTTTGGGGAGCTCTGGTTACCGTGCCAACTGTCCAACTCCCAGACCACCACTCCCAGGGCCACCACTCCCAGACCATCACTCGTGCTTACTTATCTTCCAGCACACCAAATAAGTGTGTGCATACCGTCAGACACACGCGCAGACGTGGGATTACTCTGAATAATAAACACATGCTGCAAGGTCTAAGTGCTCAGCCTCACACAAAAATAAACACCCATGCAAACGCAGTCACACTCAGTTTTTGAGAAACTAGCAATCACATTATTATCAAAGACCATGACGTAAAGCTCAACATATTCCCTACATAAAAAACACAGGATTCTACCTTTTAAAATCCATCCGGGTAAAGGGCCAGAGACATAAAGCTGTGAATGCCTTAAACAGTTCTACGGTACCACTTAAAGCACCTGTCTATATTCTTGCTTACATAAGGCCCATTGTTCAACTGCCAGAAGCCATGTTGCACACAGCAATGTCATCGCCCTGGCCCCCAGTCGCATACTCTCCAGTGAGAGGCACGCACGCAAACACTCCAGCCTTCCCGCGGACCAGACAAAGACACACAGATTTCATGAAAACCCCTTCGATTGGTCACGGTAAAAAACAAAACAAAGAGACATAGTGCATGGGGAACTCAGGGCGAGCTTCTGGAGACTTAAGTTCTTAAGGTGGATTGACAAGTTGAGTCCGCGCAACGCTAAACGTCTCCGGCCCCGACACGAAACACAACAGAGCACAAAGACCCCGTGTGTATGCTGGTCATCCGCGGACCCCCGGAGTTTAGGATGCCTCCCGGCACTGCAGTCATTCCCACAGGCTTCAGCTGCTCCTGAGGGGTCAAGGCTAGCGCTCGTGTGGAATGTTTGTCCCTCCCTTTGCTCAGCCCCATTCTCATCCCAGAAAAAAAAAAAAAAAAAAAAAAGAGACAAGCGCGCTGGGCCAGGTGGCTCTGGGAAGAGAGGAGGAGCAGGAGGTGGTCGGAGGAGGAGGAGCAGGAGTGGGAGGTGGTTGGCGGGGCAGTTGTACATGTTTGTCCCCCTCATACTTGACAGACATCCAATAACAATGCACCACCAAGGCCTCGACCAAACTCAACGCTGACAGATAATTCCCTCCCAGAGACCTAACCCCAAGGCCCCCCCACCCCCTGCATTGTGTGCAGATTACTTGCAGTTAGAGAGAGACAGCTTCTCACAGCTGCGCTCCATGTGTTTCATTCGATGGCCCTAAGCCTGCACTGTTGTAAAGCCATCCAGGACTTCATTAGCCTGGTCAAATTTAGCGCCCCTACGACCGAAGGAACAACGAGCTCCCACCCTGGTCCTTTGAGGTTGGAGAAGGGGTGGGGGTCGTGCAGGGTGGGGTGGGGGTGAGAGGGGGGTACATGGCTACGGTACCATGGCTAGAGGGCAGCAAGGGGCCACCGCAAGCCCCACCCACCTCCCTTTTAAAGTGACAGGACCCAGGGAGAGGGCATCCCTGCTATGGAATGCTAATTCTTACTGGCTGCTTGTAGCACACTGTGGGGCAACAGAGGGTGTTAATGACCCTGCGTGATCTCTCCTTACAAAATAAATCATTTTACAAACGCAAAAAAAAGGTGGATGAAAAAAAACGCTAAGCTGTGGGTGGGGGGGAGAGAGGTCAACAACCCAAGTCATGTGGACGATTCGGTGCCAGCGTTCAGGGAGTCCGTCAACATGCATGGAAACATGAGGATCTTACCTGGCCTTTCTGATTGAGAGTTCAGCTGCTCTCGTGTTTGTCTATTGGTATTCCCTCGACGGAGCCGTGCGGTTGAACCTACCCAGAGGGCTTACGTTCGGATTGGGACCAAGCGCGTAGGGCAAACGTCCTGAGGATTAGAGAGTGCCAAAGGACCTTGGCTTGTTTTTTTTGTTTAGTTTTTTGCTTTACTCTACGCGACCTGCGTTATAATAACCCCCAAAAAACTCTTTCACAACATCAACAGTGGCATGACAAGTTGAAGCCTGTCAGTGAGTGAGCAGACGTTGTTTGGAGCGCTTCTCGCCTTTCATTGCCTGCTAGTCCCGGCCTCAACTTCTGTGCAGTGTTCCGGCGTTTAATCTGACATAGTTGGTTTGACTCCAAGTGAACGGAGAAGACTTTGGAAACTTTTTGAGTGTTGTGTATGTTGGCATAACAACTCTTCCGAAACTGGATCATCTCATATTTCATATGCAGGCTCGAGCAAAAAAACACAAAAGGAAAAGGAAAGTGAGTGAGTAAATAGATTGCTTAGAGTGACTAAAGTGCATTCTTCCATTCTTGCATTCTTCCCCAAAATTTTTTTCCCTATAAGAAATTGCAAGTGAAATAATTTTTCTGCAGCTGGCTGCCCTGACTGTGGACCTACTAGTGCGTCTAATCAGGACTTAATTTAACACGACCACAAACAAGTTATCTGACAAAGTGCTTGGCACACACACTCTCCAACACACACACTCTCCAACATGCACTCTCACAGCTTGATGAGGTCGTTGTAAGGCGTGCGTGGTGCAGAGGCGTAGCGGAGCAAGTGTGGGTGTGAAGTGGGGTGGACGCGTGTACAGTATCTGCTTATCATCCAGCTGAAGGGTAGGAGCAAAGCCCTCTCCTGCCTGTCCACAGCTCCCCTCACTAAAATAACTGCCCAGCGTGTGTGTAAGAGGGAGAGAGAGAAAGAAAGAGAGAGAGCTGGACACATTTCAAGGGCACAGGAGTCTTTGACAGACTGATTTGTTGGAGTACAGAAGAGCAACAAAGATATTTTTTCTACATTTTACAGGACAAAAAAACTAAGTCAAAATAAGGTAAAAATACATTCTAAAGAATTTTGTTTCGTTTGTTTTTAAGGGGATGTGTACAGCCTATTTGGCTAACTAGTGCTAGCCTTGTTAAAACCTTGTTCCACTGTTAAATGTATTTATTGGCGGCTCACTACTAGCTGAGATTTGGACTGCCCTAGATAGTAATACACTCATGGGTTACATCCAAGTTTGCTGCAATAATTCAGTAGTTATAACTGTTTTACATCATACAAACAAATTTTTCAGACTTTATGTTATTCAATGCAAGGGTGAAACTTAGTGGTCAAACAATCTTGGTTGCAGGCCAGTAAATCTAGTTCATAAATACCTCAACTTCCTAATAAAAGGGTAACAGAGTCTTGGGCTGACTTTTGCTGACCCTCTCAAAGCATTTCTATGGAACCAGAAAAGAGGACTGCACATAGTCACACGTGTTACTGCAGACAGGTGTGTGTGTGTGTGTGTGTGTGTGTGTGTGTGTGTGTGTGTGTGTGTGTGTGTGTTACAGATGTTACTGCTGGTTAGCGTGTTAACCAGAGTGCATGGCTTTCTGAGTTTGTTGAGAGATTAATTGGACTGATTGATCACCTTTATTCATTGATCAAACATACTGGGCACATAAGCAGCAGTGTAATGCATTGACTTTGTTTGAAATTCAAGCTCAACGTAGAATGGCTCTTGGCCCAATACTGCTTTTGCACCATGACACAATTCCAGTTCTCTTGCCCCCGGTCCTCTACAAATGCCTTTGAACGATTTCTATGGGGAAGCATGCAAATTCAAAGCAGGCAGGCATGTAGAAGACTTGAGCTTGATATTGGTTATAGTCGGCTCCGAGCATCGTCTGGCCGGATGATTTAAATCGAGTCTATACGTCTAAAGTCATTGACTGAAGGGCTTAACCGTTACAGTTTGAGGAAACTGACCCAAAATGACGCCATGCGACTCATACTACACCATATGCTCGAAAATCGTGACAATATGCTTAGAACAGGAAACGGCGGGCCCCCGGTGAGGGGGAAAAAACACAATATCGCTCACACTGATGGTTAAAGTCGGCGGCAGCGGGATACCGTTGCCACGGCAGCCGGTGACCCCTGTGGCTGCGAATCGGAGCTTTTTGCAGGTTATGCTGTAACTGGATTATTCTCTTCCAGGGCTCAAAGGTTGTGAGAGGCCTTTTGAGGTTATTCCCTTTTCTAGTAGGAGAAAGATGAGCCCCCGCATGAAAAAACAAAAAATTGATTTTTCGGTGTTTACGTAAGATTTCGTCTCCCATGGGACGCTGTATGTTTCCCACAAAAGAAGTGAAATGAAAGAGGATAGGTATTCCTTTCAGTAATCAGAGGGTAGAGCAATGATTCATAAATCTGTCAGCGCCACGCGTCACAACAGCCCTTCTGCATCATTAAACAGGTCTATACTCAGAAAAGAATAAAAGATAGCAAATATGGCGGAGGTGGTGTAGATTGCGCCCAAAATGAGGAATGGGTAACTGCAGCCTCTTGCCCAAAAGTCGATGAAGTATGCTGCTATTTTTGTTAGAATGACTGAAAAATGATAGATGCTATCCAGAACTTCCTGCATGGACATGTCAGGAAAAGTAGTTTTGGTGAATTTTGCAACTTGTCTCAAAGTGAATAAGTAAATAGTATGCTTTCAAATACCTAGAGGATTAAAATGTCAGATAAATTGACTTGGTGTTTATGTAGCATCATAAGACACGTGTCACTGCGGCATTCAGGTTCAAAGAAACTGGTTAGAAGCAAATAAGGTTGTCCATTGCAACTTTCAAAGTTTACCAAATCCAAAGTAAATAGTCTAATGATGAAATGACAAATATGAAATAAAATTGTATGAGGATACAAGTCTTTTGTCACTCATTCAGACCCTGATGTGGAGGTCGGGAAGAGTTCACAACAAACAACAGGATGATTGCACGTGCCAAAGTTCTAGGTCACGTGCCCCCCTTTGGAGTGACAAAAACCCGATATCAGTGATAACACTGGTCTTCAGGGCAAGCGTTAGAAAGCACACAGAATCTCTTCCCACTCAGACCAAAAAGTTGTTTATTGGATGGCTGAGAAAGGCCCATTAGGCTAACTGTCTGTTTACAGACCTCTGTTCCCAAAACGACAGAATGTAATAAACATCTGAATCATTGCAGGAAATAACACAATATGGACAGATCCTTTTGGTATTTCAAAATTGCAGAGAAAAGTAACAACAAACATCAATTTTTCAGGCTTTCAAGCTTTTTTTTTTTTATAAATGGCAACGAAAAAAACGTAATTATCCTAAGCTATCCCTCAATTGGCACTTGCTGTCCCGCGCAACTATTAATTTAGCAATTTTCAAAATTGGACACATTCACTTCAGATAGAGCTTAATCTAAATTGAGTGGGTTTGGCAGCCTTATTGGAGAATAAAAGATACACTAGCAGCCAAACTCAGTCAAAGCCCGCATGCAATTATTTTGTAGGCATTTCAAAAAAAGAAGAAGATGCATCACATAATGTGGCTGTCTGGGGAAGAGGCTCTCACAAATGTAGACATCAAATTGCCTGGTCGAATGGGTAGAATAATAGGCATGCCATTATTCAAATATAAACATGACACAAACAGGCCGGCCGCCAGAACAGAAGCCACACTTGAGTGCATCCTTCCATTCATCTGAATTTGGATGAATTATTTCTGGTCAGGGGATATTATTTATACTGAATACAAGCTAGACATAAACAATAAACCAAATAATTTAATATTTTGGAAAATCATGTGATATGGAAATCCTTCAATTGTCATAATACTTGTTTTGGGCTGATATATAGCCTTGATTAGAAGACGCATGCAAGGATCGTTATCTTGACTTTATTAATTAACTAAGTCAACTGGTGGTATATACCTCATTAGACACACACACTTGAACAGCAAGAAAAACAATGATTTCAATTTTACCCCCTCCCACACACACACACACACACACCCACACCCATATCCACACCCACACCCACACACACATACACATAACAGTATGTCCCCTTGCAGGCAGTCGTGAAGGCATGTAGGTTCCTGTTTTCAAAAGCACACAGCCGTGATAATGTTGAGATAATCCCTTACAGAAAAAGAAAGAGATCCCTTTTCTTGCTATCGCCACTGGAAACGTGTGGGCACAGCCGCCCCTCCACCTGAGGCGCTTGGTCGGTCGCTACAGCAACAGCCTTCAGTCTACGCTGCCTTTTGAGAAGCCATAGAACAACAATGATGTCGGGAGGGCTAAGCGATTCCAAGATAACAGATAAAAAATGAGAATCAAAGAGGCCATGCCTATAAATATTTGCTAGCTAGATCAAAAATGAGCATGAGCAGGTTTGATAAAAAACAAAAATCCCCACAAGAAACATACATTCATTACTCGTTTCCTTTTAAGATTGAATAGCTTACAAAACATGTGAACCCGTAGAGCTGTACTGAGTCTTGACGAACAGACACACAAAATGAAGACAAGACAAAAGATTTAAAATGCTGTTAAAATGTAGCCCCTTATTGGACTTGACAGGCTTGAGGGCCAATTGCTGGTTCAAAGTCTGGTGTTGTGGGATGGGTGCCTCTCGCTCTGACAGAGGGACAACAGAAAATGGTGCCTGTCTCTTTAAGAGTCTGGGCAGGTTTGTGTTGTTAAGTGGGGAGGTGGATCCCTGTCTGTCTGTCTTTCTTTCTCCAGCCTCTCACAGTCTTTTTTTTTAATCAACAAGCCCCTTCGTGCTGTTTAGCTCTAGTCTAGTGCATGTGTGTTTGGCTGTAGCTGAATTGTGAGGCAATGTTTTTTGGGGGGGGTGGGTTTTTAAAAAGAAAACGCATGTTTCCGTTCTGGCCACCTGCTGTGAGAGGCCCCCGGTTTCAGACCAACGCTCACCACCTTCCATGCAGGTGTGTAATTTGTTCTTGGTGTGTGTACAATGCTTTGGAACTGCCTGATGAACTGAAGCCTTCTTAATTGAAAGCTCATTTGAAATGACTTTAGCATGAAGGAGCTTGTTTTGTTCTAAGTGCGGGGGAATTGCTCTGCCCTTTAAGGCTTTTGATTTGCTTGTTAATCACTTTAAATGAATATGTTGTTGTAGGAGGTCATAGAAAGGGGACATACCGTATACACGGTATATACAATGTTGATTGTACTTTGTCTATAATGATTGTTTTATTGTGAGGTAATGCCATAATGAACCATTTGCACCTACTGTAGGCTACTGTGGAGTATATTCCCCCCAAGGAATAATTGCTACATTATTTTCAAAACGTCTTCATCGAGGTGCAAAGATTTGTCTCTAGGGAATAAATGTGTGATTGCTCACCAATATCTCAAAAGATTAAACTCACACCTCTGATATTCTCACTATGCAACTTGAGTGGTGACACTTACTCACGGTAAACACCATAATAAAAGTGAAATACGCTGAGGGAACAAATCTGTAACCCAATGTTCACTTTCATACTACAAAATCAAATGATGGAAGATGTACAGAAGGCTTTCGATCAGAATAAGTCAAGTCAAGTCAAGTCTCGTTTATTGTCAATTCTGGAGCATGTACAAGACATACAAAGCTGCTTTGTAAAAGCTAAAGTCTCTTCTTTTAGAAGGTGCACAGACAACGTTATTGGGCCTCAGACTAAACTTTATTCTGACTAAGAGAGTGCAAGGCTGCATGTGAGCCCTGATGAATACTTAAATGGTTTGAGAAAAAAAAATTATATCTCAAAGTCACGTTTAAGTCAAGTCACGTACCGCATTCAGCACGTCCCAAAAACAAATGGTATCGTAACAAAAGAAATACGAAAATCTAATAAAAACTAGGAGCTATTTGATTCATGAAGCATGTGCAGTATGTGAGAGTACATATGTACCACCTTCTGCTCTTCATTCATTTCATTGGACTTGTATCATGTTAACGTCAACATTTGAGCTAGGACTACAAGCCCCAGGTGATAATTGACACGGAATCCAGTGCACCAAGGACAATGGACTGTGGCTATTCAATGTGGTATGAGAGAACGCCTCCTATTATGGAATTAAAACCTCCTCTCGGGTATCACATTCAAAGCATTGTCCATTGTTTGCCCTCATTAGTCAGCTGGGAGAAAGCTCCATTAGGCTTTTGGCAAGGGGACAGAGGGGGAAGGCCAGTTGGCTCTTAGTCAGGCAGCTGGATTTTGAATCGGCACTCCAATATCCAGGGATGACAATTGGGAGATCACCGGGAAGAATATAACTCCAGCCAAGGGTAAAGTGTACGGTACACCCACCCCCCTGCCACTCACCACACCCTCCACCCCAAGTCCTCCGAACTTTGCCAATTTCTAGAAGGGCTTAAAAGGTCGTGTCAAGTCATCGAATAGTGACGACTGCTGCCTCATATGGAAAAGTCGTTCAACTTGACCTGAAAAACCAAGTGGACATCAAACATTTAAGTTACAAACGCCGTGAGGGCAACGTTAACGTGATACACCTGTGTGCCATTGCATTCTTGAGATAGCTACGTGGTGTAAGCAGGGCCTCTTAGAGTGGAGACGTCATACTGTAATATACGTGTTGGTAACCATGCAACAGAAACCTAACAAACAGGAGAATGAGACTTACAGCGTTAAGGATGTGTGTTTCAAATTTTGATTTTGTGTCATTCATTTTTATTTGTCTGTGAGAGTGAAAGATTACCTTAAAGGATGGTGGCACTTGAGTAGTTTTGTTGAAAATGTCAAGTATAAAAGATTCATAAAGTAAACTAAATTATTGAGTGTAGGTTGCCTGTTGTGATCAGGTTGCACTCGGTTTGATCTTTGTAAAAGCTAAACAGGGTTGCCAACTCATTAACATTTTCGTGTTTTAAAAGGATTAAACTAGATGTCTCTTCGTGCACAATGCAAATACGGAACGTCAAGCTAACCCATCTAGAAGATGTCATTATGTTGGTATCAGCCGTTACAAGGTCCCTCTCCCCAACTAACACACAGTTCTGTAATACCATTAGTTGCTTTTACTGATTTACCACCGAGGCACCTGGTTAAGTGTCCTTTATCAAAACGATGACAGCAGAATAAGAATTATGGGCCAAGATGTAATGATCCCTTTGGCATCGGCGCTGCCAGAATGTCTCACCCCTGTTATGAAAACCAATTCCAGACCCCTTTTGTGGCAGTAAGCGTGTTTACCTTAAGGTCAGGATTTACGCTGTGCCGAACACAAGATGGAGGTCACCACACCAGCACCAACATTTCAGTTCAACGTTTGAAGTTTCAGTTGTGCTGTGCCTTATATGTTCTAAGGTGGATTCTTCTCTGCTTTGCTTTTCAGATCCTAGTCGTTGTAGCCATGCCTCTGGTTAGAGACTCTGTCTTTGTGCTGGTGTGGACCTTCACTTGCTTTCTACTCATCCACCCGTGCGAGGGTCAAGGTACGTCATATACTCTCCAGGAGAGACACAGCAACTGCAGCGGTACAGAGGCTGGCAAACACTCAGAATGGACAGTATAACTGTGTAATTGTAACGCATGTGGTTTGATTTATGTCTAGATAAATGTAGCTTAACTCTAACACACACTTAACACGCACCCTAAACTAAAAGGAATAAATAATGGAGAGTCTTAAAAAGATAAAAAGCAGATTAAGACTGCACTTATTTTTAAACACTGGAACATGCTGTATATATCATTTACACAGTAATATAAAATTATATGTACAGTATTGTGTCTAATAAGATAGAATGAATTTTGAAGAATTCCATTCCGAGATTAGATATACAGCTATTGAAGACTGTGTGTGTCTACGTCCGTAAGATAATGCCTAATATATTATTAGTACTCCTGGTACGTTATGAAATATACCAACACTACCAAGTTATTTAGGCAGAAAATCTTATCACACAACTTTAATTTCTCAACGAAAAAAAAAGATATATCCATGATATATCTATTTGTGGAGGACAAGTGAAAATGTGCAATTCCCCAGAGAGGCAACGGCAAAAATAAAGAGCAGTCAGGCAATTTTCGTTCCCTTCATCTCCTGTGAAGTCAGCTGTGAAATTCTTGTTGGGGGATTCATTTTTTTGGTCTTGGCCCCTAGGGGGCAAAGCGAGGAGCGATAATTTCGTTAAGAGCGCGTGTCGGAAGGTGTGTGATACGTATGCCAATGGACAGGTGTCTGACCTCGGAGGGTAATTAGAGCAGTATCAGGGGGTTTACTTCGGGATAAAAGGTCAAGCTGTTCTCGGTGACCCAGGGTCAACGTCTCCAGGTCAGGCCAGAAGCCTCGGAGCCAGGGGGATAAGATGTCGAGATCCCTGCTACGCAGTCATTTGGCTAAATATTTTGCGAGCCTGAGCAGCTGAGTGGACACTATCATTGAATGATCCTTAATGTAAAAGGGCTCTGGGGGGGGGGGGGGGGGGATCCGTCAAGAAATACACACGGTCACACATGCACGCCTTGGCCCACAATCGGGCGGCAGGCGCACGGCACACCGTCTGGAAGACGGGGTCAAAATGGAGGAAACCCAAACCTACCCGTTCCACTGGCACCAGAGAGCTGGCCCACAGTGCCACATGAAAGACAGGGAGAGAGACAGGAAGGGAGAGAGACAGGAAGAGAGAGAGGGAGGCGGGGGGGTTAAGGTTTCATGGCCAGGGTAAATTTAGATCCCTCTGGGTTAAAACACAAGGAGACCCAGTGTTGGTGAGAGGAGTATAGCACCCCCCGGGTTCCAGTAAGGCGTCTGAGTAAGAGGGGCCGGCCTAGCAAGACAACAGCACCTGTTCCACTGATTAGACGGCCAATCAGGGCCACTTAAGAACGGCGCTGCTAACAAAGGACATTGTTGCGGAACAGTTGGTGGTCTGGGGGTTATTTCTGTGACCGTCCCCTGTCCCAACAGTCTAGCTGGTGGCAAGGCCACGGTTCAGGGAGTGGACTACATAACATATGATACACTCTGTACACTCACTCACACTCATTTTCCAAGAATGAAATATCAAATAAACAGGAAAGGACACCAATAACGCCACACTTGGAGCCACCCATACTTATATGTTGGGCTCATTCGATGAAAGGGAATAAAAAGGATGGTAAACTTTCATTTGACAAACAGGTAATTAATTCTCACCTCGGTACACACTTTCGCTCCCTCAGGTTTCGAAGCTAAAACGTTTAATTAACAAGCCATTCTGTACGAGCTGATGTCTTTGTCATGAGCCGTGTCTATCGGTCCCAGTCCCAGGACACACAGTCGTTTCTCTATTCTCTTTCTGTTAGTCTATTCTTGGACCTTGTGGGCCATTCATTATTCCATATCGGACCAGAAACAAAGCCTTGGCCTCAGGGACCACAGAGTGTTGGCCAAACTGACAGGATCCTTGGCGGACCGCCCGCGGCTACCGTCCATGCCTGGACATCTGAGAATATTCCGGGTGGTCTGGGTCTCCGCTGTCTCTCTGCACTCTAACCCGGATCCCTGATCACACAGCTGTGGGCCCGCTTTGGACGGGCATGACAAGGCCTTCAGAGCGCTGCCTGGCCGTTACCCAGGTCTCTGGCTCCAGGAGCCATCCTAGCATCGGCATGGCCACCAGTTTAACAGTGTAATTGGTTGGGTGGGTGGTTCCCAATAAAATATTTCTTCTAAAATATTGGTTGGGTGGTTCACAATAAAAAGGTATTATTTGGCAATGACTACGACAGGGACACACACTCTTATCCGTACGAGCGTGTATTAGTAATTCAATTTGACAAAGTCTCACGTCTATGAGATGTTCCACCTCGAATCCTTAATGCATTTTTGTTGAGCTTCTCTTCAGTCTGTCAAGCCGACTATTCTATACCTCGGCATTCGGTATCTGGCTTCCCACAGACCCTCCAGGGCCTTCCAGGATGACTTTAATAAACAGTGCAGTGAATAACTGCTAGGGTTCTCTGCAGTCTTACCTCTAGAGAGGAAAAGCGCACCGCTTGTCAGCAGTTTCTCAGATATATGCACCGTCATAAAATGTAGGCACTTTATATGATAAAGGCACCAAAAGACATGTTAGAAGAATAGAAACGTGTGCTAGAAGAGTCATTCTGTTTCAGACTACTCAATCAAATTTACTGTTCTGTTTAAAGGAGAAGAGGAAAGGAGACCGGAGATATTGAGCAAAACAACACAGATATATACATATATATACCAAAAATAATTTTACCGCATTCTCATTTTGCACAAGGACATGATTGCCACATTGAAAGAATGCGATTTTTGTTTTAGGGGGAATTGGTACTGGCTAGCCTACAGATCACCATGAACACAAAGGAATAGGATTATGTTGTGGGATATATTTTTGATATATATGTTTGTCCAAAAAAAACAAAAACAAAAACAAAAAAACATCCCTAAATTTAGGTTTCTGAGAAACAAACCGGACTCCTGCTGTAGGCTCAACCCACTGTACGTGGGACTGTTTCATAGCTTCCATGTTTATAATACATCAACTAATCCCAGGGCTTTCCCAGCTGTCTCTATTTAAGAGATTACACTTCATTGTTGTTTTCTCGACTGCCGTTCTCCGATAACAGTTAGAACATTTCAGCTGTTCCACTGATGTCGAGGAGGAAAGCCAGACATTTCATTGTTCGGGGGCCGCTATGTTCCCACGACCGTTGAGTGTACTGCAGGCCACTGCCCAGTCCATGGAAAATGCCTGCCATTCCAATTCCATAGGGGAATGAATGTGTCCGTGCCCTAGCATGCCACCGTTGGGATGACTTGTGACTATCGTCTTATGTCAAAGACTCACGACTTACTTACGTATACATTTTTTACCGAACAGGCCAGTGCAGACAAAACATGAATCTTCAGAGCACTGTGAAAAAGCCTGTCTTATCTGTCGTAGTCAGGACGACCTGACATGGCATGAAGTAGAATAGGGTGGCCACTGTTCCTCCCACACAAAGGAGGCGTCAGGTGAGCGAGTGCAGGACTCAAATTAAACATCAGGTTCTGACGTGGGGGGGGGGGTAAACCAGGAGCGATAATGAATTCCTGCGGTGGCGAGGGCAGACCCGGAGCGGGTGGAGACATGACTGCGCGGCATTCCTCTCCTCCCCGTCCGTCGCACGCTCCGCTCACGCTCGCTGCCACAACTTGCAGCGCCTTTCTGGCAGGCCCCCCTCTTTATTTACCCAGGCCGAGTGAAGACCGCACAGGGACACGGGTAGACCTGTTGCAAGACGGACACGGGCATAGATTAAATCGACAAAGCCGTTTTACTGCAAATGTAGCGCTCAGAGAAGTGAACAACCACCGGAGAGAATTATAACAAATACTTCTTGCTTGCAACAAATACCTTAAACTAGATGTTTTTACTAGACAAATGCACCTTGAAAATCCACCGCTCTCTCAAACATGTGATATCGAACGGAAACGAAACAAGCATCACCAAACCAACGTCGTATAAGATCCGTGTCACTTAAGACATCATCTTCAGTCATTCCTTCAGCCATAGTTTAATTATAACAAGGATAGATGACATGGTCATGTGTCAGTACGAGCAACAGTGTATAGTGTTCCCCCAGCTGCTGTGGTGACTGGCGAAGTGTTGTCTCACCATTCTGTAGGTAGACAAGCTGTTGTAAGGCCACACCGCACACGCGCGACCCCGACTGCTGTCAAGGGGGTCAAAGGTCAGGGTGGGTCTGCGTCCCTATCAGGAGTCTTACAATCCCCGGCAGTTTGCCATTCAAACCCCTGTCATCGCGTGGACCTCATTTAGACCGCAAGACTGCCAAGTCAGTGACTCGCTATGAAGCTGGATAGGAGTGTCTCTCCATCTTTCCCTCGCCCAAGCTCTCGGCTAAATCTAACCAAATAAAAGCAGCGGAAGAAACACATTGTCCCTTCTTTAACATGTTGTGAATGGCTGAAATGAACGGGAGGCCACAGACTTCCTCACACACGTTTCTGTGCACGTATGCACATACCCCTAGTCCCAAAGCAGATCCTGCCCTTCATCTTTCTCTCTGTTTAAGCAACAGCGAGCCAGACAACCAGACACAGGGGTGGCATCAACATGCTGTGAGGCCTTGGGCTAGTCACTTTTATTAGACTCATGTATAAGAAATAATACAGAAATTAAAACGGGGGTGTTTGTGAACGGGATATGTCCCCTTAGGGCAACACTTTTACACACCTGTAATGATGTTAACTTTGATTCTGATGAGGAAGTTATCCTTTTAAATTGTAAGTGAAACAATTAGAAACTTTAGTTTTAATAATTTAACAATGTAAATCAGTAAATTATATAAAAAATATACTTGAGCAGATCCATTATCAATTCATCCCCCACTAAGCACATATTCTCTTGCTTCATAGCGGTTGACCACCTAGGCTCTTCATGTATAATGGATACTACATAAATTGTTTTAACAATGTAAAGCGCATTGCAAATTAAATGTTTTATTATTATTATGACAAGCTAAGAGAGAGAACCTGCTTGAGTGAACACTGCCTCTCAGGTCTAGAAAAGACAACCGAGCCCTTACCAGAAATCCATCTTGGACATCTTAGGAAATCATTGTTTAACCTATGATAAACATACAATCAAAAGGCACCAGAGAATGATGGGCAGGATTTAAAATGAGACATCTGTTCACTCTTTCAATTCCGTTCCAGGGGCAAACTGCACGTGCAACGTCACCAACAGTCGATGTGACGAGGACGGGGTTTGCGGGTAAGGACTCGTGATTTCCAAAAGTTATTTGATTATTATTGATGCATTACGATAAGTGACCAAAAGGGCAGTGGATGATATTATGAAAAAAGCAACACAGCCATCAGTTAAAGGGCAAGGTATTCTTAGAGTCTATGCTAGGGTCACTCCTACTGTACAGGTCATTAAAACAAACACACCAGTACCGTTTGCCCTCTTCTGGTCAACGATTGACAAGCATAAAACACAAATCAGAATTTGAAATGTTCCACAGAGTTAAAGTATATTTATAACCTCATTCAAGTCTCCGCTGGCACAAGTTAGGCAGCCATTAATGTATAACGGCTCGGGCCTAATTATTGGTGCTGTCTTTTTCCAGGTGTGACCCTGGCTGGGAAGGGGACAGGTGTGACGTGTGTGTGCCGATGCCAGGTTGCATGCACGGCTCTTGCCATCAACCATGGCAATGCACCTGTGAGCCTGACTGGGCGGGGCGCTTCTGTGACAAAGGTAACAATTGGTTTAATCTGTTTACCATGTCATTTTATTGGACAGCACTTCGAGAATATTTCCATTTTAATGTTTTAATTGTCCCTGGTCCTTGCAGATATCCACGTGTGCTCAAAGGAAGAGCCTTGTCAGAATGGTGCCACTTGTTTGACCGAGAACTCGGGTGAATACACCTGTCTCTGCCCAGACGGCTTCCATGGGAAGAACTGTGAGCTGAAGACAGGACCCTGTCATCAGAGGAGGCAAGAACATTTTAATATCACTGCATTTCCATGCTCGTAAGGGACAAAATATGAATATATGTAACAAGACTCTAACATTGTGACTTTAGTTTTTAAATCCAATTCCGACAAGTGCAAGTGCAGCTTTACATGCTGAGCATGAATTGAAATGCCCAGTTGAAATATAAACTGTCTATGAAGACGTATGTACAGTACGTGCGTGTTTATGTATGTAATAGGTTGTTTTGTGAATTCTTATGAACTCTTTGATGGTGGCACTGCCACAGATCGGATAGCCGCCTGGTCAATTTGGGTCTGCTGGAGAGCAATCATGTCATTTAATGAACTTATTAATCAAACTTAATGACTGCCGTTAGTGATTTTCAAAACACTGAGGGACAGGCCTCCACTCCACTCCAACTGAACCATTGACCAAAGCGGTTTCCAGGGAAACCAAAGGAGGCCACAGTGCAGCTCAAGTGCAGATACATCCTTAAGGGTCCTAAATCAAGTCCTGATGAGGGTAATCAGTATTCACTACAGGACAAGTGCTTTAGCCAAGGGCCATTTGAATGGTTGGCCACGGTTCGTAAGGGAACAAAGAAAGGTTTTGAATTAAGGCACATATTGTTCCTTTTGAATGTGAAACAGTTTATTAATTATGGTCAATACATGTCCGATCTCAGGTCTCCGTGTAAAAATGGCGGCCTGTGCGAGGACGACGACGGCTATGCCTCGGAGATCTCCTGCCGCTGCCTAGTAGGCTACGCGGGCCCGCGCTGCGACGCCAACGTGGACGACTGTCTGATGAGTCCCTGTGCCAACGGCGCCACCTGCCTGGACGGCACCAACCGCTTCTCCTGCCTGTGCCCCGAGGGCTTCACGGGACGCTTCTGCACCGTCAACCAGGACGACTGTGCCAGCCAGCCGTGCCAAAACGGCGGACGCTGCTTGGACCGCGCCAGCACCTTCCACTGTCTCTGCCAGCCTGGATACACGGGCAGGACCTGTGATGTACCCCTGCTGGGGTCGACAGCTTCGGACTCCCACACCCCCATACAGAGCTCTGACGGCTGGGCCGGGGGAGGAGACGGCCGGGGCAGGGTGACCCAAGGCCGGCCGGTACAGAAGGCCACCACGGGGAACATGTCGCAGAGAGCCGTCGCCAGCGGAGCCGACGGGGGCTCGAGACTTTTTAAAATCTCAGTCAAGGAGGTGGTGACGGAGAGAGGGATGGCTGGGCTTTCAGAGGTGCAGCTGATTACCTTACTGGTGCTGGGGGGGATGACGCTGGCTGTGGTGGCCCTCACCGCTGCCCTGGTTCTCAGGGGACATTGGCAGGGCCGCTGTGCCCGCTGTCGTTGTGACATGCCTTCCTCCCAACGACAAGCGTGTCATCCGCCCGCCCGGAGCCACCGTGTCACTGTGGAGCAGGAGTGTAAAATCAGCTTCCTGCATGCCCCGACAGCTCCAGAAATGGAGAAGAAGAAACTGAACACCGAAGTGATGTAAATACAACTTCATGAGAACTGACTGTTTACAAAGAAGGGGGGGTGGGTCTGCTTTCCTCTATAGCTCTGTCTCTCTGTAAGGGGATGGAGAAACCACGGCAGAGCATTGGGTCTGTTCATATGTTGATGCTGAGGCCTAAGCCAAATTCACAGCAAGTTAAGCACAGTGCTGCTACAATGGACTAAAACAAGACCACGAGTATAGGGTGAAAGCAGGAATGAAACTCTCATTCCTCCGACAGACCATCGTTCTTCAAGTTGGTCATTTACGGAATTTTAAAGACCATTGTTGTTGCGTATAAACTGTTGTCAAGGTCAACCTAGTTTGTGAGCAAAGTAAAAATGTTAATATATACTTTAGGGCATATCATACATGTTAATACATTGCTGAATTGCAAATGGAATTGCCTTCTGCACTGGGTTGACGATCACCTCTGAAATGTCAAGTTTAACCTAACGCAATATACTTGACAGAATTGTTTTTTTTTTTACAGTGTACTTTTTACATACCTTGTGACTACTTTAAAACACTGGCTAAACTGCTATATCTTGTGATTTTTTTATATGTGTATGTAAATCTGTAAGTAATGTTTATATTTTTTATGTCAATACTAAAAAAGGTAAATGTGAAGTTGTTTAGTTTTATCTATAGCTCAATATAAAAGTTGGTCATCAGTATTAAAGGCTATGTAAAAGTAATTTATTTCTGTAATTTATTTGTTGAACTTGTGCGTAAATCAGTCTATTTTTTTTTTACTAATGTGTGCAATAAAGTTATGAACTATGTTCCAGTGTCAAATCAATTATCAACCGATATATGGGCTTATATGCATACAAGGCTCAATTCCTTATTTTAGGAAAAAAAATTACTCAAATTTACAGAACAGTTTAGAAACCTCCCTTTTGTTGCTTTTTCCTGTGACGTGAGCTTATTTAATGAAGAGCCCTACATGAAATAAAATGTTTGCCACGAGTATGCCGGTCCTGCTAATTATGAAGAACAGTTCAGTGCTCAAACTATTATTTCGTATGGTCTGCAAGGGTTCCCTGCAGTAAGCAATCATTTCCACATCAAATAAGACATGATCCCTTTAGGGACTTAACCTGCTCAGCTATAGAGCTCTTAAATTGACCAAATCCTGTCTGATGGGCACAAACCGTGACCCAACCCAACCTCGACTCCCTATACCATAGAGGAAGTCGCAATGATCCCAGAATAAACTAAAACTGGAATCAGCATTTCCTGAAGAACGTAGCAACCAACACCGTTCAAAGTTACAATAGACTAGATTAAATATCTATACTGCTACATTTTAAGTTAACTGAAATGAGAATGAATACGAGGAAAACCTAACTAATATAGGTATTATAGCCAAATTAGGACTGGTGACTATGCTATTTCACCATCCAATACCTCCCACTCAAAACATTGTGAAATATTTTATGTCCTAGCATGCATTTTCCTGAATGAAAGTGCTCAGTGCTGCATTACATATATCATATAACTTGCTTGGAAGTATCTGCAACAAGGGAACATGGTAAAAATATTGGAAAATTATAAATCTAGATTTCATATGAAAAAGAAAATGCTAGATTTAATCAAGGATGTTTAAAAACGGCAACACCTTTTAGCATGCACTGATCTTCAACAGTGCGTAGGCCTATCTCTACCTGAAGCAGATGTTTCTTCATTATAATCTTCAGTCACCTGAGCTTCAGCACTTTATACGTCTGTGGAAAAATATAAAAAGGGAAAAGCAGAATTACTTGTGACGTTACAGGCCGTCCACTGGAATGCTTTTAAAAGAGAACTGGTACAATGGGGATTATATTCTTATTGAGTAAAAATGTGTTCTCTTTTGAGGACTGATGAAAACAAATGGACGCTTCCACACAGGTGCACTGCATGGTGCAATTAGGCAATTAACATCCAATCACGGTATGTGGGAAAGGCTGATCAGGCCCAGTTGATTCTTGTATCAAGATGGCAACGTGACTTAAAGGTGGCAGTTGCAACACAAAATCAAGCATGGAGAGCTATTAGAAAAAAATACTTTAAATTCCTCATAATGCAAAACATCTTGACATTCTAGATTGTATAGTGACACTTAGGGGACAGTTTCTTAACTACACTCTTTTTTTAATCAGATAATGCACAGATAGGTTTTGCTTTCACAGTACATTTAAAATCTTTGTACACTCAAAAAAGATCCCATCATCATTTTCAAAAAGACATTGGTCCAGTGTTGAAATTCAACAAAATGTAGTTTCCATCACAATGGAATTAATATTAACATAAATGACTGTCTTAACTGGTACAGTTGTCGTCAGCGATATGGTTTAACCATTAAACACTCAAAACTGAAATAAAAAAAACACATATCCATCAACAAACCAAAAAGCAAATTATGACAGGAAATGGCATGGACTTCATCTTCAGGCTTTTGGGAGTTTGTCAAAGAAGTCTTCCAGGATTTCTTCAACCTCCTCTTCTGTGTAGTCATGCACATGAAAGAGGGAGCCATCATCTAACCCACGGATCATAGCAGACAGGGCTAGGCAAACAGGGAGAATATTATTAGATAGTAACAATAAAAAATAAAAATAAATATATATATAATGTAATGCACTTTCATCTTTGATGTATTTGTGTGTGTGTATATATATATATATATATATACATACAAATACATCAAAGATGAAAGTGCATTACATTAAAATTCAAGGTAAAAGCACTATGAATCTTGTCATGATAAATAATTGCACAACCCAAGAACGCGTGTCTCTGTTCAAGCAAATTCATTTACATAACCTTGTTTGAACTGAGATGTCTATGCCTGTTAAATTTACAACATTAACTATACTTAGGAGGAGTATGTTAGGAGATCAAAACCAAGGAAAAGCCAAGATATACTAACTGAAAACAGAAGATGCGCTCATTCTTCATTTGAATCATTAGGACAAATCTTGACATTTGCACCGTATCACCTTTTCCAGAGGAAGGCCTGAACAGACAAAGGATCTTCTTCTTCATGGTCACAGCCCTGCCCAGCTCATAACCCACTCCCAGTGATGGCTGGGTCACCTCGGCAACGATTACTGGCATCAAAAGGAAAACACTTGTTCATGGGCAACCTCAGTCTGTACACTAGTACATTACCAACTAGTTTCTGCTGTTGCTATTATACTACGAACATTTTTCAACATTCTTAAAAAAAAATAAGATTCACAAGACAGTCTTTGCATCACAGTGTTAGGTGCCAACATGTCAAGTAACACATTCTGAAAATTGAGAGAGCGAAACATCAGCTGAAAATATGCTGTAATAAATCTATAGGATATAGAAAGAGATATTTATCAAATAGATGGTTTAAATGAAAATGGATTTCAAAACCTATTTAACCTTGTTTCATTTATCTGGGGCAAAAATTTCAGTTTTCACTTCTGGGCTTTCAAAGGTGATATTGTCCTGTGTGTCCTATGCCAACTAGATGTGTTTTAAAGGGAAGAAAAGTAAAAAGGCAACTTGTCCAAACCAACATCAGTACATGGTCCAGTGTTTTCTGTTACATTTTGTACATATTATTGTGTTTGACAGTTTTGACAGAATGTCACCCAGGTGGTTTTGTAAACCTGAGGTGTTTGCGGTGCTCTTTTCCAGTGCTCAAAGCATACTTTGTGATCAATCTGGCTTATACAAACACTGGATGTTTTTTTTCATTAGAGGACTTTTTAATTCTTACAGGTAATTACAGTATAAAGTGGAGCATCACAATCATAGAGATAGAACCATAGAGACATCTCTGTGGATAGAACACTGTGTTCCATCTCTATGATCACAATAATAAGATGCACCATACAATAAATAAGGGTTATCTTGTGTCTAACGATATATCTAAAACCTCCAACCAACAATTTTCATAACTGGTTAACTTTCTCACCATCTGACATTTCAAGCCATTCCAAGTCTCTGTCGTGGATAGCTTTTTCGCCCCCAGGTAAGGCATCCTCACCTTTAGAAATTAACAGTAAGTTAATACAGTGGTTCTCAACCCAGTCCTCAAGGACCCCCAGCCATGCCAGGAATTAGATCTTCCTTAGTGCCAGCACACCTGATGCAATTAGTCAAGGCCTTGCTGTATCAGACTAATTATACCAGGTGTGTATAAATAAAAAAACTGGGAAGATTAAATACCTGGAATGGGTGGTGGTCCTTGAGGACTGGGTTGAGAACCACTGAGTTACTACATTGCTAGATAGAAACATCAAAATGTGTTGCAGAGTTGCATGACACTGTTATCAGGCCTTCAGCAGGAAAGGGCTAACTTAGGAAATTATGCCGAAAGTTTGTTGGGAATGTATCCTAGTTAAACTTAAATAAAAATAAAAAAGCTAACATATCATGCAAGCAGCCTCACCTTTTTCAGAAATATCCACGTGACTCACGTGTTCTGTCAAAACTTTTCCATATTTTCCCAATTTACGAACAATTTTCTGATAAACACCCACATCCTGTCTACCCCCACGAATACTACCACAAAAGTAAATATTCATTGCTAATGCGAACGTAAAAACTGGACTTGTGATGGCGTTCAAACCAGAGATGGTTCACACAGTAGATATGTACATATATGGTTCACACCGCACAGGCACAGAAACATTTGGCGCGTTGCACTCGGTACGCGAGGCTGTTACTGTACGTCTACATTCAAGTATGCGTTTAGAGATAATTGGACTGTCTGTGCTCTGGGCTATTCTGCTGTTTGTTTTGTCACCCAAGGCCAAGCTTAAACAAGACTAATGGCTAGAAGTGTACACCAATTTCTACCACACATTGGCTCGTTTCTGTAATGCATTTCCTTGCAAATATTGAGAAAACAGTTCCACCTTCCAAACCTTTAAAAAGTACTGTGACATACAAGTCTGGAACAGCTTCAGTGAGTTGTCTGCCTTTTGCGCCATCTAGAGGCATGACGATAGTGTGCGTAAAACACTTTTTTTTTCTCTGGCCAAGTTCGGCTGGATAAAACAAAGTACTTGTATTAACTGTATGAATAAAAGTGTCTTATATAATACATAAGAATACACACTAGACAGTGAAGTGTGTGGTAAATGTGATAAATACAATTTAAATAAACTAAGCTAAGCTAGTGACGTAAAATTACTTCCGACTTCCGGTTTTACAAAAACGACAGTGTACCCGGAACCATAACAGCAGCTGTTTTACATAACATCGGAATACTATCAAAGCATATAGTAAAACTCCTGAAGGTAATTTATGAAAACTTCACTACATAAAACAAATTGATATGCTTGATGAAAAAATACATGATTGAAACAGCCTAACTTAGATAGCCACAGCTGCTGCAGTCTGGCTGTGACGTAGCCGTAGAGTTATTCGCCCGTACGGCTTTCCAGAGTGTGTGTCGTGCGTGTGATCTAGCTATACCTATATTAATCTCATACATTTTGTTTTGCTGCTCGGCAACTAGCTAGAATGACAACTAACAAACGGCTTCTCTTTCTAGCCAGGGCTTCTCTTTGAGTCCTGCGTCCTTGGATGGAAGTGGAGAGAGTCTTTGACATGGGTCCTGAGAGAATCTTACCGAACTCTGAGGATGAGCTGGGTCAGGAGCGACCGTCAGATGGTGGTGGGGTGCCCGAGATCGGAGGAGAGTGGAATGCCGAGGACATGGAGGAGGATGAGATCGAAGGGGATGTAGAAGGAGAAGACGATAATGGGGGATACTATTATCAGCCACTTAACCAAGATCCTGATGGACTGAACATGATACCTTTGGACCAGGGTGACGGGAATGTCTCACATGCTGAACAACTGCAAGAAGTTCAGGAAAGAATAGAGGTAGAAAGGCTCTGGTCCCCGGTCTCATTCAACGTCAGAAACCCAGAAGTTACTGATGTCATTTATTCCCATCAATAACTAGCTTAGCTTGGGTTGAGTAATTTGAATGTCATGAGCATCATTCTGATCTTATATGTGTGCCTTATTTTGTTGCAGTATATCATTTGATGGTTATTCTTTAATAATAGCAGGTTTTGTTTACACAGGCACATTACTTCTGTCTAAAACGACCCAAATATAGTTCAGCTCTGTGCATCACTTAACAGGCAATGGGTCTTCACCTGCCTCAGGCCCCTTCCTCTGAGATTGACGAAGAGGAGGAAGACCCGGAGGTCGCAGCAGCCCAGCGTAGCAATGCGTCCATCCCCATGGATGCAGGTATGACTTTCTTTGTCCTGTATTGTCGACTGCATGTTAACACGAACAGTGTATTTATTTTTTGTACATTTTTATAATCACAGCTTTAGGGTGGACATATCAATAACTTTTAAGGGATAGCTAAACTCTTATTTTAGAAACGCTTCCTTGCGAATTTGTAATACATAACATGTCTATTAATGCAATTTGTTAAGTTATAATTCAGGTACACCTATAATAATGAGCCCCCTCAAGATTAGACTGCAGACACAAAAGACACGAAAGTAAAAAAAAAGAAGAGTAATCATCACCTATGCTTCTTCTTCTACTAGATCACGTGGAGCTTGTAAAGAGGGCCATGTCAGCAGTGGCCCTGCCCTCTCTGGGCATCCCTGCCTGGGCTCAGGAGATCTCGGACGATCAGTGGAAAGACATGGTCCAGCAGACCCTGGACACCCGTCAAAGCTCCTCTGCCCTCAGGCTACAACGCAAATAAAACACTGAACTTTGTGAAGCTGTTACTCGAGCCCTATGGTTGGACCATGCCCTACTCTCACCATTGTTCTTTCCACAACGGGTGAAGTAATTCGCTTTTGTGCATGTAATTATATCCTGAATTTGTACGACACTACCCGACTTCATGGATAAGTAGTTGAGCTGTGGAGTGAACAACCTACAAAGGAGGTATGCTGACCAGTATGAAAAATCTATGTTGTTACATTGTAGAAGATACTGAAACTGTCCAAAACTCGAGTACATTCTAACCTTTTTTTCATCCCAAAGCCTTTGATTGATCATGTTTTTAAGGAGGTTATTTTATGATTTTCTATCTTAAGGTAATTACCATATTAAACTAATTTTAGTCTAGTCTTTCATAATGCTTGTATATAATACTATTATCTGTTACAATTGACATGTGCAAGTACCTTTTGTTATTTTGCAATTCAGTGTTCCATGATTGATTAAAGATGAACAATGTTAGAGATTACAGATAAAATGCAATGGATGTCAAACATGTCCACTTTATTTTGACACATTAGTTTGTTCTGTACATACATGAACATCTGTACAAAATATGACTTTAAATCTATGTAATGCTTCATCTAATTAAAGTACAGCGTATGTACAAATGACCTGGAAATCAGCTTTAAGATTAGTGTTAGAACTGAACCTTGGTGGCAGAGAGGGGGAGATATGGAATTATGAGAGAGCATTCGCTATTAAACATCCTCCCCTCATCTTTGGCTGCAGGACAAAGTTCAGACATTTTATTTATTTTAAATTTTTTTAAATCTTCACCGCATGATTTCTTATGCCCAGCGACAACATACTACCGGATTGACTGAAAGTCTGAGGCTACAGCAACACTAATCGTCCTCTCTGGTAGTACGTAAATCTTTTGCTGAGCTCCGGACAACATAAATCTGTTTTGAGCTATGACATACAGAACAAAGGTGTGAATAAATTCATTATACAGACAATTATAGTTTTAACATAAACCTTGTCATTAAGAAGGTAATATTAATATACAAATGAATAGTTCCTGCACAAAAATTGGACCTAAAGACCGGTAAATTCAAGAAAAAGAAAGAAAATAAATTGATTGTTCCACAGTGGTTTAGTCCACTACTAACAATAACTGGCTTCTCATGATTATCATACAACAATTGACCAAATTGTTTATTAAAGGAACATCAGCAAACTTGCTTGACGGTAAAGAAAATTGTTCATCGCTGTAGATCCAGAATGAAAGAAAAGCCCACCATTTTGTTCAGCATCCTACAAGGAATAAGGTGCTATTTATCCCACATTTGGAATGGTCTAAGTGATTGACTTAAAGCAAAGGTTTTACAGAATATTGGACAACGTGCAGCAAGTGAACAGAAAAAAAAATAACAGTAAGAGATCAAGTAGTGTGAATGGGTGTAAACATACAGGACACGGGTGTGGCAGAGGGGTTAGACCCAAAGCAATAGACATTACAATATACAGTACACAAATATTTGCAACAGTAACCGCAGGCAGACTTAATTTCCTCCATACAATGTGCCTGAATAGTAAAGTAAGTATGCTTTAAATTATTGAATCTTTATAAGTCCTGTAAAGGAGGATTGTTTTAGCGCACGTCCACACACCGCATAAGTGCATGAGTCAGTATCTTTGAAAGAATATTGCTTAGGCGCTTGAACAAATAAGAAAAAAAGAATCACAGAGTCACAATGCTTCAGAGGGGGGTGGAAACAATTACAACATTTATTTCTGTGACAAATCCTCTCAAATTCAGGTCCTTTCTAATAGATAGCAAGGCTACCCACATAGAGATTTATTTATTTTTTATTATAAAAATAACAAATAAAATACAATAAAAGGGCCAGATGGCAAGTAGAATGATCTATCAGATCAAATAGGTTAAAATACAAATTATTAGCACGGACTGAAAAACAATGAATGAAGGGAGCGAAATAAATGGTGTCAGTTCGTGGAAAAGCAGCGAATAACATTAAGCAAATGGAGGACTGGGATGGACGGAAAACAACAAGCTACAGTTAGCTTCTCAAAGGCAGCTATCCACCTCTAACCAAATGGGATTGTTGGTTTAAAATGTCGCCGTTTTGTACACAGTGACAACGATTCACTTGAGCTACGAATCTAGACACTGAAAGAAAATGCTAGAAAATAAACATTTTCCATTGGTAGTTGTAGGATCACCTTAGTGAGACATCAGGTCAAGGCCAGCTGCACAGACAATCTATCGACATTCAGTACTCTGGACCTTTTAAGTGCTTTGAGTGGAATGACTAGCATTTACTGTTTGGCCTAACAGAATTACCCCGGCCCCATCAATGTTTCGAATAACATATCACTCAAAGAACATGTCAGAAAAAATAACCTTGAACTTAAAAACTCACACTCATGCTAGGAGCTTCGCCTGAGCTGAAAGTGACAGTTTCTTCTACGATACTCTGACAAAACCACCAAACTAGAGTTCACAATCATGCCATTCTATCTAGCAGGGGGGAGATGGGAGTATTATTGAAAAGACACTGTATGGTCATTAACAAAGGATGCAGAACAGACAAAAAAAAGATGAAGATAAAACCTGCATGGTTCAATCCAAGCGACACGTGAAAGAAAATGTGACACACTGCAATTGTGACACGTTAAATTAAGGTTCAAAATAAAAAGGCAACCATTTCATTGCCTTGCTTTAGCGTATAGCATCGGTCATGAACAAGGAGGCCTTTCACCAACAGGTATCTTTGACACAGCTTGGCTCGTTAGCCGGGTGCTAAACGGGACTTACATTCACTTTGTCTGTATATCAGTAAGCCAGTCCAACGCTATCATCTTCCATCTCGCTGAACCCTCATCCACCATGTTTCCAAATCCTTGGTAGCCCAACCTGACCACTACACCCTCCCTTAATCCCCTGGCTGTAAAACGGAAAGTAGAATTGAAAGATGAAGCTAGTTTGAAAACAGGCTCCAAACGTCCAGACAGACTTGAGACAATACTCCACTTAACTCTCCCGCCCCTAAGTGGGCAACACAGAGTAGTGTTTTCTCAAAACAATAGATGGAGCCAGGGAGACAGAACACGGAGGATGCTATGGACCCATCCAAACAGAAACACAGATAAAACATAAACGAACATGCGTCACCTATGCCGATTACTTAATCCTATATTTTGTGTGTGTAATGATTGTTGTCTTCGTGCAACATACTAACTATGGCAAACCGTATTCACGTTTGTAAGCAGGTTTGTAAAAATGGTGGGCGAGTCTGTGTATGTGTGTGCCTTTTGAATGTGTGTGTGTGTGTGTGTGTGTGTGTGTGTGTGTGTGTGTGTGTGTGTGTGTGTGTGTGTGTGTTCTAGTCTGTCTCTGATAGCCAAGCTTCGTCTGAAGACTGGGGCCATCTCCGGTCCAGCAGAGGACAGGCAGGGGATGGTGGGGTGTGATCGGGTGTACAGCAGACAGCAGGCGATTTCTTGTTGGATGACAGACGCAGAGAGGAAGGTGGGGAGGTGGGGGAGGGGAGAGTTAAGTTTGGAAAAGTGCCGCTCGTCCTTCTTCAGAGCGCTTCCTGGTTGGCCGTCAAGTACTCCTCTGCTCTCTTGTGCGCCTCCAGGGCTTTTATAGTGTACACGTCCTGAGGCAGCTCCGACTTCCGCCTCATCAACGCCTTGTCCATCTTGATCTCCTTCACACCCTGAGGAAGAGAAGCAAAGCAGACGGGAAGTGTTAACGGCAACGTCGTCACTCACGGATCCGTTGCTGTGCGTGCGTGTGTGTGTGTGTGTGTGAGACATCTTGGCCAGTAATGAAAACAAAAGTTTTGTTGTGTGTGTGAGTGGGTGGGTGTGTGTGTGTGTGCGTTTAAGGCTTGGGGGGCAGCGTGGGGGTTGTCAGGGCTACCTGCAGGTGTGCCGATACCTGTGTGGCCTCTGTCTCCACAGTCTTCTTGAGCAGCTGGATGTCCTCAGCCGTAGGCGTCTCCGTCTCCATGGAGTAGAGAGGCACCCCGCCGGAACCTTCGTTGTACATCATGTACTGCAAACAAACGCAGGCAGGCAGGCAGGCAGGCAGGCAGGCAGGCAGGCAGGCAGGCACGCACGCACGCACGCACACACAGAGAACATATTTATCTCGTTAGGAATCATACATAATATTGGTTATACAACGTCACACAGGGCTCTGAGAAATGGGATAATATTTCATGAAATAAATTATGAATTAATTAAAGACGTAAGTATTAAATGGAAAAGTACCTCTTCTTGGAGACCAGGTCGAAGGGGGTTAACCTTGGCAGTCTGCAGAAATAGCAAACCGTTCAAATAAACATAAATCCCTTAGTGTGCATGCGTCACTTCATTAAAAACCTAATCTTTCCTTTCGTCAGTCACAGTAGATGTTCTGGGAAACCTGGAACTCTGCAGGGAACCATTATGGAACCTGTCGCACATCCCTGATTCAACCCAGCAGTTAGTAGAAAGGGCAGTGTAGCTCGTTTTAACAGACAGGGTGAGGAAATCAAGGGGACTTAATGTAATAACTGATGATTCCAAGAAAGAGGGGGAGGAATGAGCATGTAATAAGAACAGGTCCCAGAAGCCGCTTCTATATTTACCAGGAACATTATTTACCATTTTAATTTGTATTAACGTGGCTGTCAATACATGCAGTGCATTCGGAAAGTATTCAGACCCCTTCACTTTTCCCACATCTTGTTCAATTACAGCCTTATTCTAAAATGGATATTATTTGTTTTCTCTAATTCAGCTAATACCCCCTCATGACAAAGCGAAAACAGGTTTGTATAAATCTCTACACATTTATAATAAATAAATAAAAGTGTAACTGAAATATAAAAAAAATACAACAAAACCTCAGCATGTTAGCGTTAGGTAGGTTACCTGAGGGTTCTGCTTGGCCAGGTCCTCGATCTTATGCCAGACCTCCTCCCTCTCCTTCAGCTTGTACTTCTCTCTGGAACAAGGACAAAAACAACCGCTTAGTTTGGATTCCGGCGAGATAAAAAAAAACACCGGGTATTCTGTTCTAAGGCACAATCAATAGTTCAGGAAAAGCAAGCACAGCGCTGAATTAATAGTGTGCCTGTGTGTGTGTGTGCCTGTGTGTGTGTGTGTCTGTGTGCGCCAGTCACTCACTTCTGTTTTTCAGCTTTGTACTGCTGGGTGCAGTCATCAAACAGCTTCTGGTTCATCTCCATAAACAGCTTCAAGGCGTTGTATATCAGGCCGTGGATGGTCCTAACGGGGGGGGGGAAACACAGCATCCACCCGCGTTACCGCCCGTGGTACCGTTGCCACGGCAACCAGACACCGAGGGACCAGGGGCGTCTTCTACCGTTCAGAAATCGTGGACGTGAATTTAAAACCACAGAGCTAGAAGGGGAGGGTCCTACTTGTTCCAGTGGCTCTTGGAGTTCTTGTAGAGAGCAGGGAACATGATGGGTAGGATCTTGGCTGCGTTGTCGCTGATCAGACTCATGATGTACTCGTTGTTCCAGTAGTACAGCGCTCGCTCTGCCACCTGAGGGGCACAACAGGAGAACGCGGGAGTGGAAACGTGGCCCTGAAGTGAATCCTTAAGAAGGTAGTATAGCAGCATGGCTTAGATCTTTTTCTGTGGCATTTTGTTTTTAATGGAAAACAGTCAATTTTCTATGACGTTACATTGTCTTTCGCAAAAAAAAAAAAACTGTGTTTCTAAGGTACCAAATGAATCATAGACCGAGAACACATTAAGGAAAATATCAAAGACTTTTTTGGGTTGAGTAGTCCACCATTAGCTGGTGCCACTTACATAAATAAAACTGTTTAAATAAGCATATCTTATACCAGACATGCCAATGAGAGTTATACGAATTAAATGTACTTAAAATGTTATTGCTTGAAGGCATGACAGGTAAACAGGGTTTACCTACTGCCTGAGAGATGGGGACCTACCTGAAAGTGAGGGCTGGACACACACTTGGCCAGCTGCCTGAAGAGAGGCTCCATGACCTTAACAAACTCAGAGGGCTCGATGACATCCAGGATCTCCTCCAGCTCGTTGAGGAACATGACTTCTTTGGGGCTGTGGGTCTTGGGCCAGAACTTCAGTAGCCCCATGATTACCTAAAAGGTTGGACATCAAACTCACAATCTTAGGTTCGGCAAATGACTTGTGTTGACGAGAACATTGGTGACTCGTTGAGATAAAGCAGGGCTTAAAAGTAAACCCACCGGCTCGGTTAGACTGCTGTCCTTTTCCAGGAACTGCACCACACAGTAGGCCAGCTGTGGGAAGAGGAAAGAGGAGGGGGAGGACAGAGAGACACACGCTGTGAGACAGAACGTCCCCGGCAGGATGCGCTGGCGACGCACTGCCCGCCGCCCCCACACCGCTAGAGGAGGAAGAGGAGGAGGAGGAGGAGGAGGAGGGCAGCCTCTGTGGCCCCTCTCACCTGTGGGTGGTACACGCTGAGAGACTTCACTTTGTGGAGAGGCAGCAGCACGCGGATCAGGAACATCTTGTGCTCCTCTTTCAAAGGCAGGGCGAAGCCGTTGATGATGCTGCGGAGGAAGCAGAGGACGAGGGCGTTTCATAACAAAGCGAGGACGCTAAGGAGGTGACAACGGGCGATGTCGCAAACGTGTAGACGGGGCCAAACGATCGGGGACTTACCTTCCCAGGATTTCTAAGAGCTCAGCGATGCCATTGTGGTGCTCCGTTTCGTATATGAACCTGCACAGAGAGGCCAAGGTTGGTTATCAAACGGGAGCGGAAGTTCCGACACAGATTTTAATAGCAAACCACGGCTAGATCTGTTATTGACGCCCCTGCCTTCCCTCAATTCGTTATACCATTATACCTTAGGCAAACACATAACCATAGCAAAGCGTTTGTCTCCCTGTGATAACGGATCATTTCATAATTGACACATAAAGAGTGTCAAAGAGTGTGTGTGTCTGAATAAAGAGCGAAGAGTCTGACCTGTAGAATATGTTATTGATCTGCCTGCGGATGTACGCTCGCAGACCCAGGAACTTGCCGTAGATCCTGTGGAGGATGGTTTTGAGGAAGTCCCTCTCCCTGGGGTCCTCGCTGTCAAACAGATCCAGGAGCTGGGGAACAGTGGGGGGTGAGAGCCACGGGGTCAGGTATCAGGTGGCTAACCAGCGACCCCATTGATGGCACCGCTAACCATTTTTATTAGAACGGATTGGACCTGCCACCTTTGTTATATGACATGTCCAGCACAACAGTTGAAATGAACAGGTCTGATTTGATCTTTAAGCTCCACCAGAGAAGGTAATGAAAGGCCATGTCTGCTTTGCGCCAAGGGGCGTCACACTGAAAGGAAGTGGGCTGACTAAAGTTATTATCAATATTCATTTAGGGGCGTCCTGAGGGAAAATAATGATTGGCTCGGAAAGACTCGAGGGACTCATAATTGCTCCTGATCCACTCTCTAATCTGGCTGGACAAAGTGCCACAAACAAACAGACTTGTTATTTTTCAGGACAATGGAGGACAATGTTGTTTACATATTTTTACATATTTCAACAGCTCATAGTACAAGATGAGGGGTGGATACTCACAGACATGACAAATTTTTGGTCAATGTATTTTTTGGCGACGTTGGGTTGGAAATCGGGCGACTCCAGGAATCGCAAGAAAAATTCATACACAAGCTGGAAAAGAAAGGAAGAAATATGTTGGAAAACAAAATAATATATAGCTTAAAATAGGCACATACATCTTTACAGAATGCCATCTATAAGAACTGTCTAATGAAAAATACTAATGACCTAGACAAAGCATCTTAATTATTTAATTGACACGTTGAAATGTTCTACCACCAGATGTCAGCATTTCACAATTAGTGTTACCCAAGACGTGATTCTTTTGATAACCATAGATTACCTGAAGGTGAGGCCAGGCTGCCTCCAGTGTGGGCTCATCCTCCTCGGGGTCAAACTCTGCTCCTGTCGGGTTGGAGGAGGGGGGCAGGGTCCTGAAGAGGTTCATCGAGAACTGGACAGGATCACAGCACAGATATCAGTCACAGAACTGTGCTTATGACCTTGAATTTTTTTTTTTTTTTTAAGAAGGCTGCACACTCAATTTGACAGTCAGACCAAAAGTCGACATATACACACAAACACAAATATGTTAAGTATAGGTTGATACTATATATTTAAGGTGAATACGTTATACCCCAGAGCTCCTGTTCTGTGTCAGACTTAATGACAGACGCAGCAGCAAAACAACACAAAGTCTCAGTCTCGTTTCGGTAGGGACACTTCTCTCTAGACAAGCCGTTCATATAACACTGACCAAAGCTTGCCAAATCTAATCCAGTCCAATTCATAACCCTATCCAGAGCCTTGGACAAAGGGGGCCTATGTCTCTTTAAATGGCGGCAGTCAGGCAGCATCCCTTTCGGCTTGACGGATGACGTAATGCTCCTCGGCTGGACCACCTGCTTCACGTGTGAAGCGGTGAGAGGAGGTTGTGAGGCCGTGGGCTGCGGGCCCCCGGTGACACTGGGGGGTCGGGGGGGCAGGTAAGGGGCTAGAAATAGACTGCCTGGCCGACCCACAGCAGCCTCATGACTCCACACTTACACCGAGTGTCAGACGAAGGCGGACGAGAAGACAGACGAGGGCAGAAGAGACAGAGTGGGGCGACATAAAAAAAGAGGGGAGGCAGAGAAACTGGGATTGGGTTTATAGAAAAGGAGATAAGAGAGAGAGGAAGGTTGAAGGGGTGGTGGCAAAATAAAAAATAAAAAAGGGTATCGATTGATAAAAACGAGCGTGAGACAGGTGGTGGAGGGACCAGCAGGGCATTACCCTGCAAGCTCTGTGCCAAGGGAAAATACATCCAGCCCACATTTAGAGAGAGACAGACAGACAGTGTGAGACAGAGTGTGAGAGAGAGAGAGAGAGCGAGCGAGCGAGAGAGCGTTGTCAGTCAATCAGTGCAAGAAGGGAAGCCGTATTTTTACCATGAGCAAAACTAAAGGGCTGATAATATCATTAAGGAAGAAGACTAAAAGGTAACCCTAGTACTCATCTGCGTGACTCAGACAGCCTGTTCAGTTCTTCTAAGTGCCTTAGAGTAGGCTCCTTGACTGGAATAACAGAACACACCTACGTACATCCTTTGAAAAAGTGAAGGGCCAGGCCAGACAGTTCCCCTAAAGGAACAGGACTTCCTTCCTTAGACTCCCAGTCTTTTCCCGCAGCCTTTTAGCCGGTCTTGATTTTTATTACTGTGGCTTGCTGGATGGACTACGGTTTAGGAGCGAGATCCACAGGGCCGATGAGGTTATTAACCTGGCTTAGGGAAAAAGCTGCATAACATTTCAGATCGCGATGGTACGCCCACTGCACAGAATCTATAGCGACCGCATAAGTAACTTAGGGTAACTAGCAGATTGTGCCTGAGTGCAGTGCAGAGCTTTTAGGGGCCGTTGTGAGTGCTGATGTCAGGCTTTCTAATGAACATTGATGACTGGGACAATGCAAGGTACTCAGCTGGTAACGACTAAAATGCCGGTTGTTTTGGGGGTTTTTTTCGGATGAGAGAGGCTAAGGGGCAGTGAGAGAGTAACAGCGAGAAAGATGGGGGTGATAGCGATAAGGGATGGCGTTAAAGCGAGAAAGACGAGCAGAGATTCGGACGTAGCATTTTGAGAGCTGTGTGTGTGGTTCCCAAATAGGGAGGCTGTTCCATGTATGTGTCTACAAAACAGGTGTCCAGAGCCGTTTGATGCATAATTAGCCATCGGTCCCCAGCGCGTGTTTAGTCTCTCGTCTGACGCCACGCTCACAGAAGGAAAGCTGGCAGAAAGACGGTACCCAAGGGAGAGCATTGGGAAAGAGAAAGCGAGAAGAGAGAGAGAGAGAGAGAAAAGAGAGAGAGAGAGGTAGAGAAGACGAGCCTCAGGAGATGCCCAGCCTACAAGCTTCCGAAGGGAATTTATTCAGTAATTCAGCTATTTTGGTGTTCGATGGCTGGACATTTTACAACCCTCTGACACAAAAAGAACAGGCCTCCTGCTCCCTGGGTACCAAACCAAACTACAATCCACACACCCTCCCATTTCCATTTAGCCCCGTGTGGATTCTTGAGATTCCTGGATTCATTACTGCACACCAGGAGGATGGGACAGGCCCCTCTGAGTTAAGGAGGTTGCAAGAAGCATTCCCCCGCTCCCCCCTCCATGTGACTGGATGTGGGTTAAACCCTCCTGGAGCAGTTTGGACAGAAAGGGGGAAATGATACGGAGATGCCTCTGTCTAAACTCAAAGGCTGTCGGTCACATTTGGTGATTAGGAAGGAGGCCTCGTTTGGGGATTCATCGTGCCTTCCCATTGCGGAGTATCCAGTAAACATTGCATCTGTACAATGTAAATGAATAATACATGCCAGTCGTGGGAGGGATTTTACGTAACAATCCAGGTTAAAGTCAAAGTGCTGTAATATGGATGATTGTGAATTCCGGCATCATAAATCAACCTTCTAGTGGGATAAATGCAGAATAAGAAAAGTTTCGTTTTTTTTTTTTTGCTGCTGTGGCTTCAGCCACGACATCCCTTGCTGGCCAAAGGGTGGACGGGCCTTTCTTCCTGCAACAAGTAGTCCTTTTAGGGTTGTCTCATAATGTGTCAACACCATAATGCCACCAGCATGAGTCAAGAACGCACAGCGGAAGGTTAGATTCCTCACGCATTCAAGAGAGCGCGTTTGCTCCGTAACAAGCGCGCGCGCGTGCGTGTGTGTGTGTGCGTGTGTGCGTGTGTGCGTGTGCGCGCGGAATGCACCATGTCTTACCATGATGACCGCCTCGGGGTAGATGGACTCGGTCACCACGTCGCGGTTGTGCGTGATGTACTCCACCATCTCGTTCAGGCCTGCCCGCTTCACCTCCTTGTATTTGAGGTCGCTCAGCGGGTCGGTGACAAAGTCGAACAGCACGCAGCATTGGCGCAGCTTCTGCACAAAGAGCTCCTCGCGGTCAATGGGCGGAGCATCTAGAGCGAGGACAAAAAAGGAAGAGGAGAGGAGGACGTTTGCTTTGTTAAGAGACTGTGGCATTGGTTGTTCTGTGCAAGAACATTTTAACAGCCAAGAAAATTGGACAGAGTTCTCTATTGATCAACTATGACAAAGTGGGAAGAGACATTATTAAAAAATGTTTTTAAATAAAGGTACTTTCTATTAGAAATGCCCACAAAAGATTTTTAGAGCAAAAAGCTCTCTGCATACAGCTGGTTTTCACTTTGCTATTGAGAGACGGTCTTATGCAACTGGAGTGTGACATGATGCCCAGCGGCCCTCTGATTCTCTCATTTTACACTGAAACATCGCAGTCTCCTGTAGTTGACAACCTCCTGACAGGTCGGGGGGGAAGTGGCACGGCCCCTCACAATGGTTTCTATCGGTCACTCGTCCCACAAACCCCTCACACTGAAGGGCTGCGGTTGCTTACTTGATATTCTTTTTTAAAGCCGGTGCTACTAACAAAGCTACCCTGGAGTACTCAAAGAAGCTTTGAGCCATACAAAGTCGGATTTGAAGAGATAAAGGCAGAGGGGGCTTCACGACAATTTAATACTTTTAGTCAAAAAGAATGTTCAAACAGTACATCTTAAATACAAAGATATGTCTAACATATTAAGAAACTTGATTTGAGGCCAAGCTTAGACTACATCATAAAAGCGAGGATCGATCCAAACCTTTCACATTAAAGTAAAAACAAATGGATGAAGCGAGCCTGAGAGAGAGAGAGAGAGAGAGAGAGAGAGAGAGAGAGCGAGAGAGCAAGAGGGAGAGCAGAATTTAGGTCACTGACCACAGTTTCATGAAAGTGCTTTTGAAAACCACCTCTGTAAGTGAAACAGAAACATCTCAATTCACACAGAAACCACAACAAGTTTACTGGCTGGCATATGCTTTAGAAATTTGGTTTAAATATAATTATTATTATAATCTCATATAATTTATTTGGGCATTGCTGCCCTAAATATGTGGAGGGAATGATAAAGGGTGGTTATCATTGTCCACCTCTTTCTCTTTATAGAAAGGACAAAATATGGAATTGTACAAATAAATCATAAATAGGTAGGTAAATAGGAAAATATTCTCAGTTACATTACATACATTGTTCTACTTATAGCATATTCAATTGCTAGATTGCAAACAAAAGCTAAGATGTCATGCTAGTCTTCCTGTGTAGCTATACAACACGCATCAAAGCAATGTTTCACTACGTTATATCAATACATTCAGGTATAACATTATACCACACCCACCCATTTCTCTAAGGCCTTTGATTTTTTTCATCTTCTAAATTATTCATAAACAATAGGAATAAAGGTTTTCAGAAGCTAGCTCGCATTAGTCATTTATTTCTGGCTAGTTGGCACATGCCCCCTTCTCATCCATCAGAAGTGTGTTGAGATGGTAGCAATGTTATCTTGATCAAGTGAGTACACCCAATAACCTAACAAAATATTAAAGTCTTGGTAAAATGCAGGTTTTTATTTTTAACTTAAAAATTTTATAGGAATACATTATTTAAAATGAGAAATGAATTGTACAAATATACAAGCAAAATGTTATAGTTAATGGACACAAACACTAAAATAAGTTATAATTTGGGCATCGTTGCTTTTTCTTATCTAGACACATCATTGCAGGCGATCAATTTCTTTTTTGGTGGCAAAATAAAAGCACTCCTATAGCAGCGTGACCCCACAGTTACTTAGTCATAAGACCAAACCAAAGTCTTAAAGTTGAATGCATAATCATTCCACAGAGTACACCACTTCCTCTTAAGGGCAATTCTCTGTGTCTAACAGACCTCCCTTATCTTACAGAAATAAACACACACACACACACACACACACACACACACACACACACACACACAGGGACGAGTGAGCAAATGCGTGTCACAACACAATTAAAATGAACTCGCTCACCAGGCAACATATGCGAGAGTCATATCCAGACAATCAATGCTCAACTCACCCAAAGCATCCTCACCCAATAGAAACGCCTGCATAGGCCAACAGGTCTTAGGTCTCCCTTGCTATCAAATAGTTCACTTGTATCTAGGCTACATTACCTAACCTCTCCCTTAGAAATCAAATTCATGTTTATGCTAATACTACGAAAAACAATCTGTGCTGGCTTTTGTTGATCTATAAATGGAGCATAAAAAAAAAAGAACAGAATTCTGTGAATTGCCAAGGCTTATTCACACATTGTCCTTTAGCTAATCTGATGTTCACCTGCACAAAAAAGGCTGCATGACATAAAATAGCTAATGGGCCTGAATGACCTATTGGCCAACTACCAATAACGCTTATTTATGACAATAAATAATACGGTGACTCAAGTTACTGTTCCTTCCTGAGTTCATCGCGCAAGCCTGATTAGGGTTAATCATGTGAGAGTTGGTTACTGACTGGACAGAAAAGGCAAATAAACATAGCTCTGTGCAACAGTGCACTGTTTTTTCATCTAACATTCTTCACAGTATTAATCTACCTTAAAATACTTTGCATTTAGCTGAGGTCAGAAAATCTGTGATCTCAGAAATATATTAGTTTTCTGAAGTTTTAGTAGATTTCATTTCAAGTAAAAAAAAATATTATTTATCGTGATATTTCTAATAATTTTATTTTTATTAAACCTGATCATAAAGTCCATGGTTTGCATTATAGGAACTACATGTGGAAAGTACCTTTAAAATATACAATTTGCGTATTATGTCATTGAGTGCTTTGAATTGCTAGTAAAAGTCGTGAAGCTACTTTATCACATACACGGTTTCAGTTGGCAGTAAGAAAACCTTCTGCTGTCCTCGCCTCAGGGTCTGCTTTCCCCTGGCTCACCGTTTGTGAGCTCCAGGAAAAGACCATAACCTTGTTCCGTGTTGCGTACGCGCTGCGGTGAAGTTTCACTGTCCTATCTAGTACAGACACTCGCACTGCTGATCCAATTTTTGCTTGACTGTGATCTGTCATGTGCTCCTCTCTCTATCTCCCTCTCCCTCCCTCCCTTTCCCTCCCTGCCTGCCTGCCTGCCTGCTTGCTTGCCTGGCTAGACAAGGGAGTATACTCAATGAACTGCAGAAATTAAAGAGAAGGAGAGGATGAAAGCCTCCAGCAAAAGAATAAGCAACCAAGCAAAAACAACAACAAAGCTAACGGAAGCATAGGCCTTATGACATCATTTGTAACCATCAACCTTGTATTATCTATTATCTATCTAGCACATAGGGAAATAAGGGAGATATAGCCTAACAATACAGTTGCATAACCTTCCATTTAGTTTACAGGTATGGACAATTGTGACAATAATCTATGCAAAATGGACACTTCGGCATCACTCTGCTGAGTCACCCAGGAGAGGATGAGAGCTACCAGAGACCTTGAACGCTGTGATAGAAGCATAAAGTGAAGCAGCAGCCATTTCCAAAGAGCCTGATGCATATCTGTGTTCAATGCATTTTCAAAGCCAGCCATTCAGTAACGTATAGACCAACACAAGTTCATATTGATCTTATTTCTACTTAAATGGGTTTTCCTATCCATATTGTAATAAAAAATGCAATGTAAAATATTGCAATACGTGGTGCCAAAAAGTAGTTTATTGAACCTCTGTGACACAGCTACTAGCGTAAAACAAAGTGGTTGTATAATCAATTAACAAGTCCAGTCTATGGATCAATTAGAATAGTGGTGAAGAGGGGCTAAAAACAAGATGGCGACACCTGTCAGTGGACAGCTGTTACCTTTCAGGGCGGGCAGCTTCTGCAGCTCGCGGTTCTTGGACAGGTTGAACCGTGATGAGCTGTGGCGACGCTCCTTCTTGACGATCTGGGGTCCGCCTGAGTATTTGATCTTGTTGAGTTGAGTGGGTGGTGGGGTGCTGTTGCTGGGGCGCTTACTGGCCGTCTGCTGTTGCTGGGCCTAAGGGACACGCAGCCAAAATGTGGCAATTAAGGAATCAGTCTTATATGACGTTGAGTTTTGAGAGAACTATGTGTGATGGAACAACATGGCCAAATACATACATAGCCATTTTATCCTGGAACCAGGTAGTACAAAATCTGCTGTTTTCTGTAGCACTTCGACATTGTCCTGACAATGAAAAGTTAACTATGTACAGAGTATAGCATTTATTCTTACTCTTACTGTAAATAATCGTATTACCAATGTAGCATTCTAGAAATAATCAAGCAAGCCGTCAATATCGGGTATACACAAAACCCCTTTATGTTTCTGTACATTAAAGGTCTCTGCCTTTAACACGTTTCCTACTACTCAGCACAGTAAGACATTACAATAGATACCACAGTTAGAGGTAAAATAACACTCTTGAAATACATGACCGTTCATAGGGTTAAATACAACATGCTATTTAGATTCTTAAATACTACCCATTGGTAAGCATAATAACAACCGTAACTGGTCTGTTTAAGCAATCATGCTAATACACTTAGGTAAATAATTTTAGACTGAACAACAATATGAGCTCAAAAGATCAAGATCAATCATATCACATTAGGCAACTTTGCATGGCTATTGCGCACATCCATTGCACATCAAAACAACTCCTCATTTTTGGGGCCATTTATAAAATGTACTTATTTTGCATAATAGACAACAGGATCCAAACGTGGGCTCCATGATTCTAAAACCATGTGTTTCCTGGTTTAGTGAGGGAGGCTGATATAAAGATGAAAGACAGCAGAGCACCGTCAGTGTTCCCACTGAAGAGGGAAAGACAACTGTTTCCAAAAAAAACAAGCCAGTTTTGCACCCCTTAACTTGCATCCAACAAGCATCAAGTATACACTGCACAGTATACGCTGTGCACAGTATTCTTTGTTGTGTTCATTTAGCTCCTATGTAACCATTATCTCAGACACATGTTTAGGGCTTGCCCTAGGCCAAGCAGCACTGACCCGAATTTTGCGGGGGTGTACATTGAGCTACACTGAAAATAGACCTGATCAATACCATTGCAACAAGCACAACCTAAACCTCAAAGCACACTGCCTTTATCACCATGAATTGTTTTAGAGCACTAGTCATTTCACTATCACTATCTGTCATTTCACTGTCACTATCATTTGTCAAGGTAAGCTTATGAAAGAGGTAAAAAAAAAAAAACTCAGAAATGGACAGAGCATCCAGGCAGCCCTTACAGAGCTCTAATCCTCAACAATTCCACTCTTAGCTTTGTTACATTGAATGGCTAATTGCAGTATTGCATGGACAATTTGTACTGCTTTTAAAACTAGAAGTGACTTGATATAATACTGTCAGCAGAAGTGTTTTTTTTATTTTCTGAAGAGAATACACTGGGTTAAATCCTGAACATCGAGACACATAATCCAATTTAAAATATAGCGTTTTCCTCTCACCTGCACAGTGAATAGATTGGATGTCATGCATAACCTGTTACACTGCCTTAAAACTTTGTATTCCACATGGATTAGTCACCCCATCCATTCACATAACTGTAGCCCATTTTCTTTGCCAAGTTAACGGTACGCAAAATCGACGGTACGCAAAAAGACATTTTTTATGTCACTCGATAATTACCCCGTAGCAATTCCACCAGACCAGTAAAATATATTGTACAACTGGGGCTGAAAATGTGTAGGCCTGACAAATCAAACCACAATTAAGCAGGAACTTAAGGACCTTCTAAACTAGGAAACACTCTGAGAAAGTTATTTTACATAAACAACACGTATTATACCAACTGCAACCTGTTGCACCCCGAGCAAAAGCCCAAGGCCATTTCAAGTATCCAGAACCAAAAAGGACAAACTGAACACTAAATATTTTCTGTCTTAGAACTAGATAATAAACATAAATAGACGCATACCACATTATATAATGTTACAGTCGCAACTCTTAACATAGTTAAATAGAATACTACCAGCTGAAACTTTTATTTTTTATTGATTGCTAAAAACTGTGTAACATGTTTTCAGAAAAGAAATGTATTCATATTTATTACTGATCAAATAATCTGCCAACATGTCATAGAGGCATAAATATAAATTCCACGTTTATTTCCCCGACCCATAATATCTCACCTTCCATGGCTGAATATCACCATTAAAAGATATCAAGTAGGAAGCAGCCTTAAGTAGCAAGCAACACTCCCTTGTTATCAGTCTGGGCCACCTTTATTAAGTGTCAATTATCAAACTACAGCTTCACATATAGCATGTGCACACAAGCAAACGTAATGATAACAGGCCAAGAAGTTGGATCGCAGTCCGCAATGCCTCTGAATCAATGAACAATATTGCCCAGAAGCTGCTCAGAGAACAAACATCTGTATGGTCAACAACAGATCCTATTCTGTAAGTGTATCAGACTGACCTAACACTTAGAACGTTCCTAGCTCAGGGGTAAAAGCTATGGATAAGGAGAACTCAAAATACAAAATGCAAGTGTTTATTTTCACACTTATGCATAAACAGCACAACACCCCAGCTCATCATACTTCTATGGATTTGGGTGAAGTCGCAAACAAGGCCATACTCTTGCTGATGGATTGACATCAATCATACAAACTTTGTTTTGAGATTTCAAAAAGGCCTTTCAGTAAATGTACGTTATGGTGCTATGTGTACATGACCATGGGTTACCCTTCTCGAGCAGAAGTCAACAACTTGAGTACATCATGTCAAATATTGTATGTGAATTGAAAGTTCAAACTTCCAAGCTTTTTAAAAACTTACCTCATCTGGATTTTCAGGCCCGTTGTCTTTACCACTACTGACATTACTGTTTTTGGTGCTGCTTTTAGCAGATTTTGTTGGTTCCTGAAAAGAGACAGGGAACTCGAGTGTCATTATCATCAGTCAAAGCAGCAAACTTTACCTAAGGCCGGGGTGACGCTGTTAGATAGCCAACACTGCTAGCCTATCTATTTGACAATTAAAGGTTTACCATCTAATCGCTGCATGTATATCATGGCAATAAACGTTACGGGCGAATAAAAAAAGAAAAGAAAAAAGATTTACTTTGATTTAGCTGCACTGATGTCAGGTTAGATAACAAAGTCCTTGACGTGAATTGATGTTTGCTGAACGTCAATCGGTTGAGCATCACCTTAACTTTTAGTTTTCTCACGATATTTCTGAGCAGCTATCTAGATAGTTTGCAGTTTTGTAACATAATAATATAAACAGCTGCTTTGCTGGATGTGCTGGCTATCTAAGGCTGCAGCTGACTGTGGTAATTGAAATGAGAAGTAATAACCACGAACGTTAGCTATTAGGCAGCTGGCTTACCATAATAATTACTTGCGTGGTGGTTGACTCGCTTGTCAAATTCTAATGACGTCTGGTAGGTTGGTATATTCACGTTACCTAGCCCACCTAATACTAACTGTGCAGGCTGATAATAACATCATCTGTTCGACTTTGGCTAAGCAACATCACAGTAGCACTGACAGAGTATCATCTACCGACAATCCTGAAATCATTTGGTAAATAAACACTGTATAATATAAACTTAACGTTACGTTGGTTGAGTTAGCAAGTAGCTAGCCTGCTTAAAACCTGGTTATATGGTAGGGAAATATATGGTCAAAATGTTCCGTACGAAAGAGACTTAGGCCTCGCTAAAAGCGTTGGCAAACACATTGCATTGGCTAGCTGCATCTTTCCTAACTGACGTTTTAGCCAGCTATGTTAGCGCGATAGCATAGCGGTCTGCTGCTCACTGTCACACTGTCCACTTGCACCATGAAACATATTCAGTATCTCCATTATATAGCGCTTATCATTTACCTTTTCCTTTTTTGTTTTATTCGGCATTTTCAGGCTCTTGGTGGTTTACACGGTGGGTCTGTTTCAGACTTCCACTGTATCGATCACTGCCACTCGCTTACCCTCACACACTCCCTGCGCCCTTCTCTAGGCCAGGAGAAAATCATTGGTTACAGACTCGTGATACTGCCTAGTGACGGGCCACTGTAATTTGTACACCCATTTGTAAAAAAAGGGGACCTTTGTTACTCATTGGGTATTCTAGTCACTTTCTTGGGACAATCGAGGTAGCTATTTAACAAACTATCGACGTGCTTTTAGTAACATTCTATTGTCATAGTACGTGGGTCTCTTACCGTACTCCATTTGTGTATTTTTTGGAAGGGGGGGGGGGGGGTGTACTTTTGTGTTATGCTTGTGTTTCAGCTATTATATACATGAAAACAATTCTAATGGGCGCAATAAATTACAAACAATCCTACCGTATACATATTTTTTATAATACACTCAAAAGCGTCAAGAAAATAAATGAATATAGTGCTTTAAATTTACAATATATAAATATTACTAAGGCCAACTACTATGTAGGTTCAAGCTTTACCCATTTTGTCATTGCTCAATGTAGTACTTAAATTCGGTTAAAAAAATTAGGATGATTAGGATACTACTTCTGTATGCTACGTCTATCATTAAACAACAATGTTTGAGGCTCGATTAAATTAATTAAAGGTGCGCCGGCGGGGCCGAAATTATTTAATGTAAGTCTAGTATATGTGCATGCGAGGTTGCTTGCTCACACCAATTCCTTCATAAACAGCACCATCTACAGGAAGTCATACTCTGGTTTCTTTGAGTGTAAAGCAAAAACAGGGTCTCCAGATTTATCTGGCTGGATGCCATAATATCCCTGTCACTTGTGTTCTAGTGTGCGAGCTCAAAGCAGAACGCCCATGTTCTCTTGCTTACAAGTTATTCTCAGAGCATTTCGGTTGGTTTCTAGAAGGAAAAAAAAGTGCTGTGTAGCAAAGTTGAACACTGAAAATGCATTACATATTTCACCTTGCTCTTCTATACAAACACTATTGCAGGTTCCAACTTGCTCTCAGGACTCAGGACTGCCAGCAGACAATTTGTTTCTTTGAGTAAAAAAAACATCAAGACATGCAGAAGGAAGACGAACAAGTCTTTACTGTGATAATTGCATTCATGATGCAGTATTACAAAAACCTAAAGGTTGAGGACTGGTATAAATTAAATTGTTGTGTATTAAAAAAAAAATTCAAAGTCACGATGTTTTTATCAACATATAGACAAGCCTGGAAATAATTTGTTTCGACATATTTACTTAAAAAGGTAGTACAGTTCTTATGATATTAAACACAAGATTTTTAAGACGATTCATCCTCTCGTGTGGCCCTCTGAATGCCTGATTCTACTAGGGCAAGGGCGTTCACTTAGCCTCCAATAGTAGTTTTCCACACGAGTGTTCACTGGGACTTTTAACAAACTTTAACTGAATGTACAACTATAACTTAAATCACTAGAACTAATGAGCATCACTTTTTGTTGTCATAAAAGGTTGAGGGCATTATTTTACGTCAGAGGAAAACAGGAGGGAAACGGAAGGTAATAAAGAATTCAGGAGATATCCGGTGCTTAAATTCTGCAAGTTACAAATATGTTTGGATAGAAGGGTTTGTTTTAGAGACAATCATAGAGGAACATGTCTTCAGAAAGACACCATGCACTAGGGAATTAATTTAGATTCTACTTGCATTTCCCTGACAACATAGTAACTTGAAAATTAAAATCTATATGAAAGTAGCAGTCTTGTATGTTTAGAAAGATATTGGTTAGCACTCAAAAACTGAGTTTTCAATAGGGATTGGTAATAGGTTTCGTTTCACGTAATTAATCCCAGATATATCAATCTGCAGAAATGTACACATCTTAATAGACATTCTGGTTAACACACCCAAGACACATTACAAAAGACACGTTTAATTGTACAGCAACTAACTTATGTTACATTATCTTACAGTAGTAGAAACAAGAAAAAACATGACAAAGTACAGTCAATTAAGGTACAGCCAATTGCGTGGAATAAATAGAAATTAGTCCCTTAAAGGATTATAAAAAAATATATATATAGTCCACAAGTAGGGTAAATGTGAGTAGTTTACTTAAACATCACCAAATCCTTAACAAGTCAATAAAATAAGTATGCATATGTGAACATGTGCAGACAGCACACACAGACAGCAAATGTGAATATTTTATCCCATGCCTATAGCATTAAAACAATCACATATCATGTCTTACCTTTTCTGTAGACTTAGGCAGACGTGGATACTTGCTTTGAGGCACCTCCTATCACCTGTACAGGCGGTTGATATTACATTTATTATTATAATAAATACGCAGATGAAATAGTAAATATTTTGATCAGCAAATTACATTATTAGATTTGAGGAAATTGAGAAAGATCCATTCGGTTTTTTGCATGGAATATAATCATTTATATCTTGATGACAAACAATAAAGTATCCACTTTTCTTTTTTTCAATGCAAGGTCACCATAGTTTTTCACATTATCAGTCTGATTTGTTCCAAACAACCATACCATATAAACAAATAATTATACGTAATATGCCAGCTTGATGGTAAGAGAATAATATGGGTAGGTGAGGGGGTGGGAAGAAACAAGAAAATATTTTGTCACTACATTTTATTTAAACTCTACTGATGCAACAATGACAAAACAGGCATTTGAATAACGCTAAGCAACAAAGAAAGGCATCAAGTACAATACAGTATGTGAAGCTTTGACATAGAAAAAAATAACAATATTATTCTTGATTAATAGGTATAATTCTTTTAGGAGTACTGGAGCGGGCTTTATAGGTTCAGCTATTAAAGTAGCCAACGCTCTTCAACGATGCCTTTGGGTCCGTGCTGCACAAATTCTGTTTTCTTCATAACTGAGCATTCTTGTTCCTGTATTAAAATCCCTTCCCATTTTTTAAGAGGAGAAAAAAAACAGCTTAAAAGTCTGGAAATTGGATATAACAAAAACAGTGCCACAAAAACTACACAGTTCACATTACCTTAAAGTGGTCAATAAAAAGGATTTCTGTGTCAGAACAAGGAATACATCTATTTATCAGAAGCCTTGGAAACGTCTATTCATTGTGAAACAGTAAAGTCTCCTACTTGTCCTTTTTACCGAAGCTGCCTGCAGTTGCCTAAATGAACAGCTCTTAACTAGAGAGGATGATTGAAATACTGCTATCTCTATTCTATATATCCTTATCTTGTCTGTAAGGTCAAACTAAAACTTGCTTCCAATTCCAGCTGTACATTGAATTATGTTTTACTCAAAGTTAAAATCATACTCAAATCCTAACGAAAGCATTTCAGTTGGTAGACCAAGATTTTCAGCTGTGATATCCATGGCGTCCGCTTGGTTACCATCTCCAGGATTTGCCTCCTTGGGCTGCAGCTCAGCCCCATGCTCCAAGTCAGATCCCTTTGTTCCTGGAGGAGTTGCCTCAGGAATAGGGTTGGGTTGTTCTTGCTGCTGTTGTTGTTGTTGTTGTTGTTGCTGCTGTTGTTCTCTTTGTAGCTTGAGAGCTTGAGATCGCGTAAGTCGAGCAGGTTGAGCTGGGGTTTGTGGGGTTGATTTGGGAGAGGTTTGAGGCTTAGTTGGTTTAACTGAGTGTTGCTGGGTTTCAGTTTCTTTGGGGGTCTGGAGTTGAAGAGGAGACTGGGCTGGCTTGACTTCTTGGCATGACTGGGGTTGTGTTTCTTGATGTTGGGCTTGTAGGGCTAGCTGGGGTTGAATTTGAGACTGGGTAGGTTTGGGTTGGTGGCCTGACAGGGCAGGGGCTACTTGAGGTTGGGCTTGTGGGGCTGGCTGGGGCTGAATTTGAGACTGGGCTTGTAGGGCTGGCTGGGGCTGAATTTGAGACTGGGCTGGCTTGATTTCTTGGCATGGCTGGGGTTGGGCTTGTAGGGATGGCGGGGGTGGAGTTTGAGACTGGGTCAGCTTGGTTTGTTGGCCTGACAGGGGAGGGGCTTCTTGAGGTTGGGCTTGTAAGGTTGGCTGGGGCTGAATTTGAGACTGGGCTGGCTTGATTTCTTGGCATGGCTGGGAGACTTCTTGATGTTGTGCTTGTAGGGATGGCTGGGGTTGAATTTGAGACTGGGTCGGCTTGTTTTGTTGGCCTGACAGGGGAGGGGCTTCTTGAGGTTGGGCTTGTAAGGTTGGCTGGGGCTGAATTTGAGACTGGGTCGGCTTGGTTTGTTGGCCTGACTGGGGAGGGGCTTCTTGATGTTGGGCTTGTAAGGCTGGCTGGGGTTGAATTTGAGACTGGGCTGGCTTGATTTGTTTGTCTGGCTGGGGCTGGACTTGGGTTTGCAGTGCTGGTTTAATTTCTGGGGATACTTTGAGTATGATGTTAGGCTGAGGCTGTGAAGCATTCTGTGGAGCAGTCTGTGGTTGCTTTATCTTGACAGGTTGAGTTGAAGGGTGTCGAGTTGTTTGAGCTTGTGGAACTAGCTGTTGTTGAGGAAGTAGTTGCGCTTGAGGAGTGAGCGGGACTGTTGTAACTTGTGCTGTACTGGACATTGCGGCTACACTGTTTTTCATGGTAGCCCCCTCCATTTTATTATCTGCAGCTAGTTTGGTAACAGTGCTGGTTGCGGCACCACCACTGTAGAAAATGTCAAATAAATCCTGGGCTTTTGCTGCTGCAAGATTAGATTTGGCCTTATCTGGTCTTGGTGTCATCTCACCTGCACTTCTGTTCATAAAAGGAGGGGGTATGACCAGAACTGAGCGATTCTGCTCAGATGCAGGCACCCCGGGTGCATCCGACTCCATAGTCATCAGAGATTGAGTGATAGAGTCTTCCATCTCAATAACGGTGATCGGCTCAGAGTCCTGACCCGTCTTTTCTAAAACAACCTCTTTGCCACCAAAAGCCTTGGAGATTATATCGCTGGACAAAGTGTCCTCTTTTTGGGGCTGGCTCGGTGCTACAGGTGGGGGAGTCCCTACACTTACATTTGGTGGTCTAATGGAGAGGAAAGTGTTCAGAGGTGCAGGTTTGTTTAATACCCCAGGTGTCTTTCTTAAGACCATAGCAGGTGGAGGGAGGTTGGGCTGTATTCTTCCTCGGCCTGAGTTAAGAGGTACCCAGGGAGCAACAAACGCATTATTGCCTGCCAGTTTGATAGCAATGCTCTTGGCTACTGCCACAGACTTAATAAATGAATCATCATCTACTGGTTCCTCTGCTACTTTTGTCTCGTCCTCTTTTATGAACTCAGCAGCCACTCTCTCCGCCTCCTTAGCCAGCTCACTTTCTCTTTTCTTCCAGGTGAACTTTCCAAAGGCAGACAGATGGTTCACTGATCCCTTGACATTTTCCTCACTTTTCTTGCGAAGTTTTGCTCTCATTGCAGGACTGGGCCCACACATAATTTTGGAAGCATCAATGGGCCGCGGAGGCTCAGGCGGTTTTCTAGGTGCCAGCTTCTCTTCCTCTTTTGGGCGACTAGCATTTCCCTTTCGAAACAGTTTATCATCCTTTTCATTCTTATATTTTCCCTCATCCCTGTCGGACCTAAACCTATCCTCATCTTTCTTGTCATATCTAGATCTGGACTCCTTCACTTTACTGTATCTATACCTTTCTTCCTCATCATCATCATTATCCCTCCAACTGTACTTAGACCTGTCTTCACCTCTGCCAGACCTAGATCGCTCATCATCTTCTCTACGATACTTGTGCCCGTCTTCCTCCTCCCTGCCGTATTTGTAGCGATCTTCGTCGTCCTTCTTACTATACTTGGACCTCTCGTCCTTTTCTGTGCTATACTTAGATCTCCCCTCATCCCTCTTGCTGTATTTGTAATTTTCTTCAGTGTCTTTCTTGTTGTACACATACCTCTCCTCTCCTTCCCTCTTAGTAGTTGTGAACTCATCTTTTTTGATTAGCTTAGACTTTTCCTCTATATCTTTTTTGGGTTTAATTTTGTCTTCTTTTTTCTCCGGCTCCTTCTTCTCTGTAATCTTCTCTTCCTCTTTATTTTCTTTTTTGGGGTTCTTAGATTTTTCTTCATTGTCCCTGTCTCCATGCTTCCGTTTCTTGCCAGTGAGGTCTAGCGACAGTCCTGCTTGACGGTCCAAGTTCCTTCTCTGTTCGTAAAGTGGATGCTCGTATATTTGTTTCTGGTAGAGGCATCAAACAGAAATAAGAAAGTTAAATGGCAGGGACTAAAGGTCAAATTAAACACTTATTACCCTAACGATTTACTTATCGGAGTTTCTGTTTATTCTCCATTAGCGTGACAGTGATAATAACTTGATGTCAGATGTCAAACTTGACACATAAATAAATAAATTATTTCTTACATTTACATAAGATAGTACTGTGTACTGGATGTTTGATACAAAATTAAACAATCACAGCTACACTTTTTTTTTTACAGCAAAAAGGTCTATACCTTATACTTTTCATTGTGAGTATGAGTTGTAACATGCTCTTCAGCACAAATCGCATCCCCGTAGAATTCTTCACACAGCAGGCAAAAGAATCCTTTCACAGGCACCAAAAACTCAGACCCTGAGGAGAAAAGTAAAACTGGTTATAACAAAAGATAGCAACAGAAAATAACCATTGATGTTTACCTTATTGGCGCTGTCCAGGGATAATGCCTGTAGTGGAAGGAGAAGGTTAGTAAACTTCACCCTGCTTTGTTGGAGAATATGAAACTTGCATGTTTTCTGCATCCATGAGCAATGGAAGAATGGAAATGAAAGAATGGTTATTGACATTAACATTCATAATGTCAATCCATTTGGCACATTGGACACTGCTTTTTTTTCTTACTTCTTCTGCCATACTATTTTTTCAGTGACAGAAAACTGTGGCAGAGATCCAGCAGAAGAGAGAACCTGGAAGTAAAAGATTGCTAGCAAAATATTTAACAGTAAAGTAAAATATATAGATGAAAATACAATTTTAAGAATGCCCCAAAATATAGCTCAATTGAGTACCTTTGGCAGGTTTGGCCATTTTGTCTCCTGCAGAGGACGTCTTCACTTTTTCTGAAGAATTTTGCACCCACGGTCTGTCATATGGATCCTGTGTCTTTTCAGAACCAAAACATACGTTATAATACATTAAAAAAACGTTAAAAATCCCAGATATATTAGCCAACTTAAATGAGACAAAGTGAATGATCACAATTAAATGTTAAGTGTACATGATTGAATATTTAAAAGTATTTAAAATGGCATATCTACCTTTCGGTGAGACTTGGTGTGCAAGTGCGTGAAAAAATCAAACATGGAACCAGAGGTGACATTACAGTTTTTGCACCAATGGTTCCCTGCATCATAGTATTCAAACGGATCTGCTGGAGACGGCACTTTGGCAAGGACCTTTGACTTCTCCGGAGATATTCTTGGAGCCAACGCTGCACTCTAATAGAAAACACAAGGTGACATTTTAAGCAAACTAACAAGCATGCAAAGATTCACTCAGGGAAACTGTTGAGAGAAAAACTATTGTTAACTATATTTGTTTGGAGTTCATTTTCATTATCTTTAGGTTCACAAAAACTCTTACCTTCCACAACTTGGGTGATCTGTGTTCCAGCCTTGAGGAAGTTAATCAGCGAATGTTTATATGAATCCAATTTTTCGTATGTTTTTTTTTCTTCAGATTATTATTTAGTTTTTGTGGCCTTAAGGCAAATACTGTTGCTTGATTTAACACTTACTGTATATGAATCCATAGCCATATACACCTTTGATGAGTACTGTTCACAGACTTTTGTTCCAAAACAAAGCGTTGCAGGTTTAAAACATTTCAGGTATTAAAAAATACATAAAAGTTTGTGTTACTGCTCCTATGGCCAGGAAGCGTGTTTACTTGTCTACTCCACAAACTATAACATTAACTTTTCCATTTTCACTGTGGGTGATATTGATCCCTTTACATAATTCATACACTAAACTGGATCCCTACTTGTTATAGATTTATAATAAAAAGACATTGTTAGATATATGACAACCTGATAAAATGAAATACTAATCTTAAAAACTTCAGCTCTAAAGGCTTAACACCAGAAAATTCCCCTAGCTGCTGCTAACCAATTAAATGAGTTGACCCTTGATACCTTATTTCTCCTCTGTTGACCTGTTGTCAGCAGACATTCACGTACAGTAACCGGGTTGCAATACACAAAAAAATATGTTTACTACTGTAGCTTAACATTAAAACATTATAAACTAACTATTATGGAGTACGCTTTTGCAGAAACATTCCACCATTAACATTTACGCGCACACAGCCTATAACTGTGGTGACAATACTTTGAGGTCAACCACAGTAGACTAGGTTAAGAGGGCAACTCTTACTATATAAGACAGAATGAAAAAAATAGATACAGTATGAAATTCTAGTTTCCTTCACGGTTTGCGATATGATTAACATTTAAAATTCCAGCTTTATTTAGTGGAAAGTAAACCTTGGATTTCCATTAAATAAACCAGGTTTACAATTATAGTGATCTAACAATAAAATCATACTCTTAGAATTGGATTAATAAATGTGGTTAGTTAAATGTGAACCAAAAATGACACACTGCACACTATAAGCTATTTACAAACTGTAACCTGTAACTCCACTAAGATAGTTCTTGGCTTTGTAGCAGTCGACTTCTGTTTAAACCCTCTTAAGTGTGACGATGGTCGCAAAGCGAGCCGAAACTTTGCATGGCGTGAAGTAATCTTGTATAAAATCTTTTTCTTTTATCATCTCAAAGAGTTTTTGGTCCTAGCTATATTAAGATATTTTCCATGCATCAAGTATTTGTATGTAAATAAACATGAGATTCCACACAGCTTTAAAAAAAGCTCTCACTAGTGATTAGTTATTTACTATAACACGTAAGAGCCTTCATTACAGTGTGCACATCCTCATATTTATGTACATCAGTCTCTGCCCGGTGCTGCAACTGTAATAAACCTTACATGCTCTAGCTCTTTCACCAGCACTGGCAAACAAAACATGATTGAAAAGTTAACCAAGTGGCTTCTTAACGGCCCTCTCCAAATACACTATGGCAGTGAAGCATTTATTTGGCTGCTAACTATATCTACTTCTATGACCAGGCATAATACCCACATGTTTAAGACTTTATGCTGTACACTACGTGTGATCACTGTACTGCTATGCAGCCATTTGCACGTTTTTTCAGTTGTTTAAAATTATGTTACTTCTAATTCGTTATGCATACATTTTAATTTGTAATCTCATTATATTTTAATTGTTTAATTGTAAGCACTTAGTTACCCGTAACACTACTTTAATAAAGGTTCACTTTATCACTATTATCTTAACTCTTTATCTACATACCTAACATTCCTATAAGGAACATAATACATTTAAAGGGCCCATAATGTCAGATTCTGAACATTTCTTTGTCTAGCATTGTTTTATCACTCAGAGGGATTATACCAACAACATGAAAAAGTAAAATCTGTGCCTAGTGTATTTTCTCTAGTTCACCTCTGACAACACATCCACCCTTTTTTACAAGCAGTTCTGAATCGCAGCCTGTTGTGATGTAGAAAATGGAAGTCAATGTAATTGGCCGATCACAAACTCAGACTAGTATAGTAAGGTTGAACTACTCCGGCAGCAGCCATGACAACTGAACGCTACAATCCCTACTCCCTAGCCAATAACATTGCTCAGCTAATGAATGTTAATGAGCAATGGGCGTAAACTCCCGTTCACCACTGAAAACAGCATGTGAGTCGGAAGGGAAGAAAGAGGCATCATTCAAAAATTTATAAAGACTATAAAACAAGGAATTGTCTACATTATGGGCCCTTTAAATACAATTGTAATCATGTGTGCATCTGTGTCACCAAATTGCCTCAACCATCAGAACTTCTCAATTTGCCTTCAAAAGTTTAAATGTGTCACTTGTGTAAAACATTTATTTTACCAGTGCCCCAGCTTGCTGCTGCTGCTGCTGTTGTTGTTGTTGTTGACTGCTTAGGAAATTCTACCTTGGCTTTTATGTTGGTGGACGAATGGTCCACTGACGATGCAGGGCTGCGAGATCGGTCTGTTTTTTTCGTTCCCACTGGTGGTGGCTGGTCATCTGATGTCCTCACTTTGCGAGGCTTGTCTGACGGATTTAGACCCAAAATCAGGGCCACAGTGTCAATTTCAGAGCGTTTCTTCTCTGCAGTTTCATGCTCTTTACGCAAATCTGAAATCTGGGTCATCACTTCTTCTTGGAGTCGACTAATCTCTGAAAGTAAAGGGTCCTTGTGGCCATCTTTTTCTCTGCGCTTTTTTCTGAGAAGTTCCCCTATTCAGAAAAATAAATAAATGCAATATATGCAACTGTGCACTCAATGCGGTTCAAGATTAGCACATTATAAATGAAAGAAATGTCATGTCAGATTTGATAAACCATCTTGCACCTTGTTGTTTGCGCAGCCTCTCCAGCTCCTTCATCAGGTACTCCTTCTTCTTCATGCGAACATCTCGGTCTTGTTTCAGTTTCTCTCGTTCCTCGAGAACCTAATGTTTACAGAACGTTTATTAGGTTTTTATAAAAAGAAAATTACTCTATGTATTCAAAAAATATAAAGAATCAGTGGGAACGGAAACGTGGGGGGTGGGGAATTACTTTTTGTTTTTCACTCTCGTTGTTCGTCTCATCTGAAGATCTGTCGCGATGGCTGCTGGCTTTAGAATAACCCCTTCCGTTATCCTTCAGGGCCATCTTTGATGATCCTGTAAACAGAGAAAGCAAATCACATTACATATATAAAACATCCTGAAAGTAAATTTGCGTTGATTTAATTGACATCAGTCCATCCAATGTAATCACAGATTGCAACTTTAAAAGACACATGCCCAAATCAGTTTTTTGCTAGTTTAGCAAAAAAAAAAATTAAAACAGAACCGCACCAACAGAAAAACGTATAACATTTATAATGAAAATTATACAAACACAGGGCTTCACCTTTCATATCCGAATCTGACTGAGGGACTGTAAGGTATGGCTGATCAAATGGTGGGGGTTTCAGGTAATCTTCGTGGGACGCTTGAGGAGGCAGGCCTATTGATGGTGGGGGGTACATAGGCGGCCACTGTTGGGGCATGTAAGGCATGTAGTTACCAAACTGCCCATAGCCAGGGGGGGGATAATTAGGGGGTGCCATGCCATGTGTTTGGGGGTAAGGAGGCATGGCAAGAGCAGGATGGGGGGCCATGGTTTTGGAATCCAGGGTTTGTGAAGTAGTGTTCTCTGGCGCTGGTGGCCCCCATTCACTCTGACCACTGCTTGGCTCCCTGCCGCATTTAGACTTTACATGTTCGCCGCGCTTATCAGCCGAGGGCAAACTTTTGCGATTCCTGCTACCATCGTCACTGCTCCAACTGCGACCCCTGCTCCCGCTCCCACTGCGGCTGCCGCTGCTGCTGCTGCTACTGCTCTGGTCAGAAGTCCCACTGCGGCTGTGGCTCCTGCGTCTACGCCTATCTGAGCTGCCCGAGGAGTCGCGTCGGCTTCTTTTGTCAGGTCGTCGAGTGGGGGTTTTTGGTGGGGGTTTCTTCCCATGTAGGCGCTCCTGGGTCCTGGCAGCCATCTTGCTAATGTCACTCACCCCCAAGTCCAGGCCAATGGTTTTGAGAAGGTCTTGGATCTTTTCGTACTCCTCGACGTCCTGCCGCTCCTTCTCGTCCAAGGGGCCGGTTCCAGGCGGGTATTCGGGGTTACACACTTCGATCTTGATGTTTTGATCGGAGGTGATAGAGGACCTGCTCGGATATCTTCCATCCGCCGCCAGCGGATGAGAACTCCTGGGTGTGAGGTCAACAAGGGCAGCTGAACTCACGTGCGCTGAAGCTGCAGCAACATTCCCATAGGTTTTATCCAAAACATTATGCTGCTGTGTGTAGTCCCCATAGAGTGCAGCATCGGTTAAATCCCCACCAGCGACATGTATCAGATTAGGCTGGAAGGGAGGCTGGGTGGCTTCAGCTGAGACCTGAGGCTTCGGCCTTTCCGCTTCATCGGCGTCTCCATAGAGAAATCTCTCCTCATCCTCAATGTCCGCCTTGCTTTTCACTGCCTGTTGCCCTGCCACGTCTCCAAGATAGTCCAGGATGCTTTTGAGTTCTGCGTTTAGACCGGCTCTCTGGGCCATCTGTGGATCATCCCTCAGCTCCCCCAGCATGGAGGCTAGCATGTTGGGTTCCATGCCTTTCATTGCAGTGAGGAAGCGTTCAGCCTCTCTGGACATCCCGCCACCCTCCAAAGGAACTCTGGGAGAATCGCTGCTCTGTAAAGCAAAAAGTACAAAGATTACTACCAACATCGAGTTTGACAATGATAAATGAACACGAACTACTGATTTTATTCTCCACATAATTGCAGCAGTTACAAAAAAAAAAAAAAAATAGACGGCCCTGAACAAACAGACTTGTCAACAAACACATTGCTAAAACCGCCACTGAGAGGTCTCTACCTGCATCAATGAAGGAGAGTCCTCAGAGTCCAGGCGTCGCTTAAGGATAGACTTGGTAGGCATGCTCAGCATCTCCATCTCTTTAAGACGTCGGGCCCTCTCCAACTCCTGGAACTCCTTTTCAACCCCTTTCTTGCTCGCGCTACTCCTGCTACTGCTGGAGCTGCTGGTGCTGACACTGCGACTCCTGCCTCGACTGACGCTTCTTCCTCTGACACGACTCACACTGCGCCCATAGCTACGACCGCGGCTCCTAGACCTGGATTTACTGCGAGGGCGGCTCCTGGCTCTGCTCCTGTCAGGGCTGTGGCTGGGGCTCCGGCTGCGACGTTGACTCTTACTCCTCCCCAAGCTCTGTGCCCTCGACCTGTCGGGACTGCGACTCCGGCTCCGGCTCCGTGCGCGGCTCTTACTCCTGGCCCGGCTCTTGGCCCTGGCCCTGTCAGGACTGCGACTGCGGCTGCGATGGCGGCTCCGTCCTCTGCTGGGACTTCTTCTCCTGGGGCCGCGGTCATCAGGCCCATCATAACCAGGCCTTGGTGCATAGGATCTGAAAGAGCGGGGTGGGGGATCAACCAATGCATTAATATCCATGCAGGCCAGCTTTCTACATAGGTTCTGCTGCCCATGTCCTTTAAACACTAGCGACAACTGTGCAACAGACTTCAGTTACACGCACCAGTCAGTAAATAAAATTATTCATAATTCAACATCACCTATGTTACACGTTTAACAAACACCAACCCCTGAGTGTGCAAAAATAACCGACACATGTCGTTTGCCCTAAAAAACACATTGTTTTAAAGTAGCGCTGTTAACTCAGTCTTCCACTTTGCAGACACTTTAACATTAGCTAACATTTAAAACAAACATGTACTCTTTGTAACATACGCTTGTTTTAATATAGAGAAGATTAAGGTTGTTAAATCTACAGGTACCTGTCGTATGAAGGAACTGCTTTCCGAGGTGGGCCAGCACCAGATGGTCCGGTCAGTTCATTACCCACAGTAATCACCAAACTATGGTCTGGGGGCACTCCACCACGAGGCGAGGGCGATCTCTGTAATTAACATGATCGTATTGGTACCATTATTGTATACATTGAGGAAAAGAAAAACACAAAGAGATCAAGAAGATAAATAAAGTGTCAACTACTCTCCTAGCAGGATGATAGACAAGAGTGACGTGTTGGTTTGGTATACTATTTAACTTTTGTAGAATTGTGTCTGGAGACTCACTACCACGTTTGGACAGTTTAGGTAATGGCAGGCAGTTTGATTATATAAATATTAATAAGCCCGACGAAAGTCCCTAAGTTCCTTTTGCTTCTCAGCATCTACGTTGCTGCAAAAAATGACCCACATCTGTCCCATTGTCAGTGTGTTACTCCTTGTCTGTGTAGCTAAACCATTCGTGCTGCAACATAATAATTGACCAAACAATAAATAGCTGGTGTTCTAGCGTAATATGTTTTCAATCGACATAACTGTACACTAGCCATGCCGCTAGGACAGTAACGAAGCCGCGGAAACATTATATCACTGTGTGACTCTGCCGCACAATTGTATGTTCAAAACAGTCACGTATAATATAATTAAATGTTAAATACACCACTTAAATCTTAACCAGGGTTAACTTTCACACATACTTCTCTCGAAGGATGCCCGCTCCAATAGTCGCTGCCTCGACTTCCTGATCCCGGGGATGCGTGTCTTCTGCGTGGCGGAGAACGTCTGTACGAATCTGGGGGCCCGTGGTCATAGCCTTGGCCTTGTTGAAATGGAGGCCGGGGCCTACCTCGGTCTTCCCTAAATGAAGGGTATGGTCTGGCAGGATGCGGGCCGCGAGGCGGCGGCCCACGTCCATCATAAGTTGGCGAATAGTCTCCCCGAGGAGGAGGCCTACCGCGATACATTTTCGTCCAACGTTAGGTAGCTGAAGTTAGCTAACGTTAGCTGCTTCGTTGGGTGCTAACTAGATAGAGCTAGCCCAACGTGATATAGTCAGATAAAAAGTAATTTTACTTTAATACCCGCATTTAATTGATGCACATCGTAGGACAAACGACTGTATGTGTATAATAACAGAAGACATTTATATGGTCCTACCTATATTTATTTCCAGCTAGTAAGGGCTAGCATCGTGTTCTGTGGTTTGGCGAAAGTGTGCTTTACTGATGTGTCGTTCGTTCGTGAAGGAGTCGGCTCCATCTTCTGAGTGAACGATAAGATCCGGCTCCCATCTGAGTGCCGTTTTTTAAAATATATTTATACTGTAAATGCAAGACGAATAGAAACTTGCACGCATTATATTAATTAATTTCAGGCAATATTTTTTATTTATCTCACATTTGATAGACAATTTTATAAAATGTTTTCTGAATTCTACTCAAATTATTAAATTGCTGCAGCAAATATTAAATTAATGCTCTTTCCTTAATGACAATCTGCCCTGACAATGTTTTACTGTTAGTATACCAACACAGCAAAAATGTTGGGTGCAACTGTTTCGCACATTGTGATTTATTTGTTATTTGGCACACTGTCAGATTTGACTGTGATTTGTTTCTTAATGGTTAGTGTTTTGGATAGTGATTTAAACAAAATGTTCGATCAATACATATGTATCCTAATAGCGTTTGATGTTTTTACAATATTTAAGGTTTGTGTACAAAACAATTATAAGGTTTAGTATAATTACATTTAATCATGTGATATCACACACACACCAATCATCTAGGTCCAGACATCACTTAATTGTCTGAATTATTTAAGCCAGTAGTGGAACTAAATGAAGAGCCGCTTGCTCTCATTTCTGAGCTGAGCCAAATGATCTGACTCACTAAAAAGAGCCGGAATTCCCATCACTGTGTGCTTGTGTATTTTCTAAACATCTTCCTTCCTCCGTTATTGTCTCTACGCCACAGCTAACGTCTCAGCTTATTGGTCCTCCTAGTGGTGCTCGAGAACACTACTATAGGAGCACGGACCGTAATTTGGCAAAGCCAATACAGGTATAATTATTTGGGGGGGTAGGCCTATATATTTTTTATATATCATAAAGCATTTCAAGCACGAGATATCAAATAACCTAAGTAGCATAGTACAAAATACACACGAATAATTAGAAGAGAGTGAAATGCCTCATTTATTGATGTATTCCTATAATCGATAAGCATGTCAGACAAATGGAAAAACATTTTATCAAATCCTATCTGTTGGATTTTTTAAATTTTGCTTATGAATAAAAAATCTATCAAATAAATATAATTCAGCCAAGAAGCTACTTGGTTTATGGGTTAGTTCTTTACGTTTAAAACAATGAATACTGTCAAGTTTGCTCGTACCCCTGACCACCCACCACTAGGTCGAAACACGATTGAGCGTCAAAAGAAATGAGACTAAACACAAATAATTACTTGAACATAACCCATAGACCATTAATAACAGCTTAAGTTGTACACGTATTAATTTGTATACTTTATCAACTGGACATAAATCAACTTATTAGTAGCCTTTCAATGAGAGCACTCATACACATTGAAACTTCATGTTACCATGTACTACCACAGTATAAACTGCTGGCTGTGTATTGGAGCAATTTATGGGTGCCTTTGCAATTCCATCCGTGGTAATACAGTGAGGGGCAGGACTTTAGATATGAGTTAGATTTCTATAGTACCAGGATATCACGGAAATTTATTTAAAAACAAGATTTTCACACAAAAAAGACACTGCACTTGATGTTTATTAAGTTGGCTATTTATTTCTTAATTCTAAACCGGCAAATGTTTATTTCAGCGGTTAAATCCCTTAAGATCAATTTCAGCAAGCCAAGTTCCTTTTTTTAAAGTTAAACAAAAAATACAAATCACAAAGCTGTTGACCCCAACTGAGGAATTTTTTCAATCCTCTTGCTTGCACTCAAAAAATAATTAGGCCTAATATTTAAGATTTATGTATTTTAATTTAATATAACATTTCCATCCATTTGGATTAGTTTTAACATAAACAAACCAATAAACTTGATGTGATGCATATTTGTCAGTCAAACATAAATCAAACTATTAGATTAATGTAATAGTACTAAAACACAATAACCAGGTTTATACATTTATCAATGAATCTAATGTGTTTCAAATTCATAAGAACCAGGTTTATGTATTATTAGCAATAAATCCAATGTTTCTAACTTAATTCCATACAATAACATGTTCAATCAACCCTAAATATTCTAGAGACTCTGGTATTAACTGAAGCATTCTGAGGTTTTCAGCAGATTAAGATTTGACCTGCAAAAATCGGAAAACTTCGATCTCATTTACATACCTCACACATTAATATTTGCAATTTTATTTTTAACAGGCCAGAATTACATTGAAAAGGTAGATTATAATTAATATCCCACAACACCTTGCTGCAAATCCAGACGACATTCTTGATGCCTCTTCAATTAAAAACTACTTGATTACCTTAGGTTGGATTTACTCAATAGTCTGTCCATTTGGAATTACATAAATAGAATGTTTTGCATAGAATATACCTAGAATAAGTCAATGTTATTCCAAACCTTTTTATTTAAAGTTTACTTAAATTGGCACAAAACCAAGGACACAATTATATTGAGTACATTTTACCTATATACATTATTTACAATCACAGAATACATTTTTTTGAGAGTGGAACTGGTTGAATAGGAACTTGTCTTACTGAGATCATACAAAATGGTTAAATTAAAAACAAGTCTGGGTTTGTTTTGTATAAAATAGTCTAGAATTTTAACACTAAATCACCACCCTTTTCAATTTAGAGGTGATTGTATGGATAATTGTGTCATAAAAATGTGTTTGCTTACCCAATCCCTATCCTTGCTTATCAGAATACAACAAAGGCCATGAGCATTAACACACTCAACTGGTGTGTGCAGAAACTGTCGTTTGTCAAGGCTTCTATAACTTCATTCAGAAACAAATTTGGAAAGACGACAGTACCAATATGCAAATAGAAATCCACATTGCCTACCATTGAATGAACAGTCTGTTGGTATATTTGAAGGTAAACTTTGGGGGAGGCTTTAGGTGACACTGCTTGCTGTTCTCTCCCAAAGGGCATATTTGCATTCATGTAAACAACACGTCTAGCCTACTTAGATTCTGGACCATGCCGTTTCTGCAAATAGACCTCTGGCAACAGCTTTAAAAATGTTTTAATAATCCTTGATATCCTTGCACCAAAAATTACCATTTGTGCCTTCATAATGTTTTTTTAATACCTTTGGTGTCCTACGATCATCTCAGGAAATTGGCTTGGACTATACAAAACCTGTAGAGTAAAGTGTTAGAAAAACAGCTAGAACACACTTGAATGACTGATTCTTCATATTACAAAAGGCAAAACAGATCAAACTTTATGGCGGTGAAATTCTTTTCCATTACTTACTGCGTTGTTGGACAACAGAACGAAATTATTCGGCAGTGTTTGCTGAAAGTTCCAAGCATTTCTGTTCTCTGAGGAAACGCTCATATCAAAACGTTTATCACAGTAACTGTGAGATAAATGGTCATGAAATTAATGTATTAAGAAAAAACAATATCGCTGACACATTTTTTAACATGTTTTTATTTTTATGTTATCTTACAGTAAACGTACATACATTCTAGTAATAATCATAATACAATGTACAGTAAACACATGGAGAAGAAAGCTTATTTAATTTGTCATTTTTTTAAGTGACGTTTATTGTTTCCAGCCAGACAACGATTGGGGTGCAAACATGTAAACACAGGTTTACCAAGCTAACAAAATGGTAGGCTGAAAGCACAAAAAAATAAAAACACCATTGTTACATTTCTATTACATCAATACACCTTCTATAACAGAACAAATGAAAATAAACATGAAATCATTTCAAAGACAGATTAACTTTAATCAGAAATCTTATTAGCATCAACTTCCCACTTCTCCAGGAAATCCTGCAAATTCAAATTGAATGTATCAATTCCTTTTGAAGACAGGTGAACCCCATCTGCCCTGTAGAGACCGGTGTTTGAGCCACACCTAACATTATCATGTGTAAGAGCTGTGCCACCAAGCTCAGAAATAATGCTATGAACTCTACGGTTGATAGTGGTTCTAACCAAGTCTACCTCATGACTGTCCTCAGAATGCCTCCAGACTCTACGGGGCAAGATATCAGACCAGACCAACATACATTGTGGGAAAATGCTTCTCATCGAAGTCAGGTCTTTCTTTACGGACGCCAGAAGATCCGTGGGGCTGTCAGTACTCAGGTCGTTTCCGCCCAAGTGCATGATGACCACATCCGGGTTGGGCCATTTGATCTTGAGCTGGAGCAGTTGGGGTAGGAGCTGGGGCCACGTCATGCCTTGGGTGCCCTTCCACCACACAACTACGCTGCTGGGGTCCATACCAAGCTGCATACCTACCTCTGGTGATTTGGCCCTCATCTCTGCCCAATAAACTAATGAATGACCACAGATCCACACATTCCGGGGCTCGCTGCGAATAGGTTTGCCTAAAGTAAAAAAACAAAGGGTGCACGCATGTGTCAGGCAGCTAATGTGTGGTTGTCAAGTGTTTAAAACATAACAAAAAATAGGTGCAATCGTTAGCCTAAAAGTAGCTTGATAGCCAATGATGGAAAATTAAATATTGTATGTTTGTAAAATATGAGAAAAATAAATATATCCTAAATACATAATAAACATCACCTACCTTAATCTTGGTAAAACCACACAACAAACAGTTGCAAAACATTTTTTTTTCATTTTGACTTAAAATACCGAAATACAGCTCAACTGAAGTGCAGCTTAACTGAAGTGCAATCTGAACTACAGATCAAACTGTATATTAAGACCAAATTACTGACTTCTGAGTCTAAAATCATGCAAGAATGCAAAATTACTATCGAAATTGTACATGCAAGCTATCTCTATGAACACATTATACACTGCCTGGCCAAAAAAAAGGTCACCACCTGGATTTAACTAAGAAAATAGGTAAGAGCCTCCCATTGGATAATTACTGCATGGGTGATTATGTTTCAGCTGGCAACAAGTTATTTAAACCTAACTGACACAGTGAGAAGCTTCTCATTTCTTAAACAACCATGTCGAAAGACACATCCTGTGGTCGTAGAAAAGATGTTAATCACTTTCAGAAGGGTCAAATTATTGGCATGCATCAAGCAAACAAAACATTAAGGAGATTGCTGAAACTACTAAAATTAGGTTAAGAACTGTCCAACGCATTATAAAAAACTGGAAGGATAGTGGGGAACCATCATCTTCCAGGAAGAAATGTGGTCGGAAAAAAATCCTGAATGACCGTGATCGGCGAGCACTTAAACGTTTGGTGAAATCAAATCGTAAAAAAAAAAAAACAGTACAACTTAGGGCAATGTTCAATAGTGAAAGTAAGAGCATTCCACACGCACAATGCGAAAGGAACTCAAAGGATTGGGACTAAACAGCTGTGCAGCTGTAAGAAAACCACTTACCGGTGAGGCTAATAGGAAAAAAAGGCTTCATTTTGCTAGGGAGCATAAAGATTGGACTCTGGAGAAATCATGTCATGTGGTCTGATGAGTCCAGATTTACCCTGTTCCAGAGTGATGGGCGCATCAGAGTAAGAAGAGAGGCAGATGAAGTGATGCACCCATCATGCCTAGTGCCTACTGTACAAGCTTGTGGGGGCAGTACTATGATCTGGGGTTGCTGCAGTTGGTCAGGTCTAGGTTCAGCAACGTTATGTGGCCAAAGAATGAAGTCATCTGACTACCTGAATATACTGAATGACCAGGTTATTCCATCAATGGATTTTTTTCTTCCCTGATGGCACGGGCATATTCCAAGATGACTTCATCGGGCTCAAATTGTGAAAGAGTGGTTCAGGGAGCATGAGACATCATTTTCACACATGGATTGGCCTACACAGAGTCCAGACCTTAACCCCATTGAGAATCTTTGGGATGTGCTGGAGAAGACTTTGCGCAGTGGTCCGACTCTCCCATCATCAATACAAGATCTTGGTGAAAAATTAATGCAACTCTGGACAGAAATAAATGTTGTGACATTGCAGAAGCTTATTGAAACAATGCCACAGCGAATGCGTGCCGTAATCAAAGTTAAGGGTGGTCCAACGAAATATTAGTGTGTGACTTTTTTTTGGCCGGGCAGTGTATATTCATGAACACAATAGTAATGAGAATCTCAAGCAATATGGTAGTGATTCCCTGTTGAAGAAAGGTGTATTAATATTATTACAATGAGTTTGTTTTCCATCTGCAATCACTCACAAATTCAGACGCATGAGAACACAAAGTCCTCGGCACAGTCTTGTGTGTGTGGTACTAAAGGTTAAAGCTTAATCTTAAAAGCATATTATCTTTTTGTGACTTTCAATCTTCTGTTAATTAACTTTCTGTTAATGATCCTGGCAGGTGTGCAGAACCTCATAAAGAGTCTTTAAGAGCCATGTAAAAAGCATGACCATAACCTGAATTGTCCTAACAGAAACAAAATAATGGTAATCATGACATTCATGCACATATTGAAATATGGGAATATCAAGATATTTCTTTACTGCACACCCTAGATGGCAATTCTGTCTACAGGACACCCCATTTTTTTCCTTATAGAGCAAAATATCTTTGCAAATACATACTTTTCAGTCCATTGTGAAACAATGTTTCATGTATGCAAGGTATGCATTACATGTTGGATAACTGAAACCACTTTCAAACGCCGTCTTCCAATGAATACCATTATATAAAGCCAGTATGTAATATGTTTCTTTAGAGGCCGAGGTAGTCTTCCTTTAAATGTATCTTTTTAGCACTCTCATTCTAAAATAGAATAGTTAACAATAAGACTACCTGACAATACTACACATGTTAATGTGCCAAACTTGACAATAAAATAGATTTTCATAAACATTGTTTCCTAAGCCTAGCTAAGCCCAACTAACACATTCAATGCTAGCTAATTACATCTTTCAACAATATAGAATTATCTTTCCACTTAAACTCAAGGTTATTTTATGCACATTGTTTTACTATTTAAAAATAGTGCATGGCCACACAATTACGTAGAAAATTGCCTACCCTTAAGCTTCTTAATTAAAATACAAAATATGCTATTAAGTGCAAAAAAAAATATATATACATTTTACTTGGACCAGCAGGATAAAGAGTAGTCTTCCTTTCATGGTGTTCCTGTTATACCATTCATTTCTTGATAGTTGAAATGGGCCGCTATGTTTGCTAGAAAAGGTGTGTTACAAAAATGACCACTTTTCTATGCTCCTAAAGCCTAGCTTAAGCTTTGCTAACTAAGGTTGGGGCCATTATGCCTCAGTCAAATCAGGAAGTGGAATGATTAACCACTTGAGCAATTCAATTATTGCTTACACATGCCGATGGGATGTACTGATTGACTACTGAAGTACTGTTTACTCTTTGAATTGACTGAATAGGCCCCACTGTTCAGGATATAATGTATTATAAATATAGGTTTTATTGTCAACTAGATATGTTCCAACGAGGCTAACTTCTGAACCTTGTAGAATAAATAACTAAAATATTTTATAACTAAAACAGTTTACTAGACACTCATACAATTTTAAAAGACTAGTTATTACATTTTACATATTACATATCATTAGTCAATCTCAAAGTCCTGGTTTACTTTACAAGCCAGGGTAAAAGTAGTTTTCGGTTGTTTTTCTCTTTTTGCATTCTCATCCCAAAAAATATAGCTTAACAACAGTACTGCTAGACAATACTGTTAACTTTTACTATGCCAAACATGACAAAATAGCTTTTCCTAAAAAATGACACCTAAGCCTAGCTTATTATCACAACTAGCTAATTATTATTTTACCCTAATAATGAAGAAAACTAATTCAATCCAGGCTACAACATTGTACCTCAGAGTTTGACTTAGCTTAGAAAGTGTCTTATGGAATTACCTATTGAATAACTGCCTTTTCTTCACCCGACACAACTTTTAACTATTCACTTTTTAACTAATTCTAAGTGAACTGACTTTATTGAAATTACTTGGTGGGCACCAAACTAATCTTTCTACTATGAACAATTAAAGTAAAATTCTAGCAAACTAAATTAGATAGCAAAACAAAAAAATATGTTTTTTACTTCAGAAAAGTCACGGATAAAGAAGTCTTCTGTTCTTGGGTCTTCCTTTTAATTTCACCTCCTGTTTGGGACGATCTGCTATTCTTCGCTCATACACAGTATTTGGCAAACATGACCATTATGAATACCAACCTTTATTGACTGAGGTGTAAGTTGTCTTGCTATATAACTGCTTACATATAATTGCTATGTAAATATGTAGCCATTTCAATTTAAAAAGGTCCTATGCTTAACCCTAGCTTTCTTTGTGAGATGAACCAAATCTCACAGGATAACATTCTGCCTCACCAAATACTAAATGCAACAAGGCCTGGCTTACTTTGTTCCCTTGCCTGCTTACTGCCCCCTTCTGAAAAAGCACCTCATGACAAGATGTATTAAAACGTGACAAAATGAGGGGGAGGCAGATTGGTGAGGTGGCAGCAGAGAGCAGAAGGACGGACAGCTCTGCAGACACAAGTGGGCAATGAGCAAGCGAAGGCACAAAGTGTGCAAGGCAAGTGTGCAAGGCATCTCTCACTAAATAGTAGTTGGAATATGCAATATAAAAACACATCTGTCTGTAAATAGCACCAGGATCACTGTCTTAATAATCTACAATAACAAAAGACCTTTTAAACTCCAAATTCTTAGCTGTTTTTTGCTACCAACTGTTTGAAAGCAATTTCTAGGCTACTGGAAACCTTGAAAAAATCCATGGCATCACTGGAAAAAACTATTCATGCCTTGCAGTCAAAATGGCTTCTATGGATCTCATAATGTTTATCAAAACATTGGCTAAAACTTCCATATTTGCGCGTGTACAAGTCGACCCCTGACTTTGGCGATAAAAATTTGGGATAAATAGTTTTTTCCATATTTTTTATGATTAAGGCCTAAGCGGGAGTCTTTCTCTAGACTAGAGCATATAGGACTATGGCAGCAACAACTCATTTAAGAACTTCGCAAATGCCTAGGGATCAAAACTATTATGTTGCAAACTATCTTAATAATTAATACTAATCTTAAATAAAATCCTAAAACCTTTAGCGCTCGAGCCATTAAATCAATCAGGTTGCGATTGTGTACTACGAAGGGTGTCTATTTTCGTCAACTTCACTTACTGCCGACAGGCTTAGCCCTAAAACATTTGATGTATTGGTCAATCCCGAGTATAAGTCGACCCCCCCAACTTTGAAGTTTATATTTTGATGAAAATGAATCGACTTATACACGCGCAAGTACGGTACATAACGTAAACAAAATAATTTAACACGCCTTTGATGAATTTAGCAGTTGGGTGATATGATCCTTTCTGAAAAGAAGGGGTTAGTTTCAGTCACTAGTTTTTCACAAACCAGCCTTATAAATTTATTTACTCCAAAAGCTGGGCCTTCAGGGTTTAATATTCTTTGGAAAGCAGCTAGTGAAAAAAATCTATATTTATAAGTTGATACTTTATAACTAACGACATTTACTTACCATTTTCTCATGGTATTCATTTTAACCTCTCCATTCTGAATCAATTGTAACACCTACAAAATCTCACTAACAGAATTAAAATTCTTTACGAGCCCTTGGTCCAAGGTTATACACTATTCTTCTGATTCTATGTTGCACAGCCCATTTGAAACCCCAAATTCAACTATCATATCTGTTAATATGGTGAAATGCATTTTCTGGTAAAATAGACCCATCCTTTACCTCACCATCCCTGTTTTCAAATCTATGTTGGCGACTTACTCCCCTAGGTTACAATCTGCGGCACTAATCATCTCAGTTTATGGACACAGACAATTGTTTTAACTATGTTTGATACCTGGTTGGTTCGGATTAGCATCCTTGTTCATTCTGCGTCGAGACACCATTTCTTTGTACTGCTGTTCCCTTTGTTCCCTTTGCTGCTCCCTCTTCTCCAACATTCGCTGGTTAAACTGCTCGAGCTAAAGTAATGGCATACACAAAAATATATGTACAAACCTCACTCATTTAAAAAAAATAAATGCGCACCTCCACATTAGGTTAGCCATGCATAAGCGCATTGATCGTGTCCACTCAAAGCATATAGTGAGTGAAATTTTTAAAACGTCATTTAGTCTAAGGAACAAAAGATAAGTAGCATACCCTTCTCTTCTGTTTGGTCTTAATGTCATCGTCTGCATCAGCTGAAGTCTGTGAACCGTCGGTGGATTCAGCACACGCTGGGGGCGATGAAGGTTCAATTGGTTGCAGATTAAATTGGACAGACTTAATCGGTTTCTCTTTTGCTGCAGACGTCACAGTCTCTATCATCTTGAGGCACCTGGCAACTGTTGAGCCAGTGAGCGGCTGATAAGTGGCATCACCTATAGAATGCGGTGTCACCTCTTTCAAATTACTGACTTGTGAAGGTTGCGTGTTCGTGGCTGGCATTGCGGAGGCCGTTGTTTCAGGTTGTAAAGAATATGAAGAGGAAGGGGGTGGGACTGTCGAAGGCTGTCCATAGTACGGAGGGGGTACGTTGGTGGGGTAACTCAAAGGTGCCCCATACGGAGGGTATCCAACTGGAGGCGGGTACGCCATGGGGGGTGGGTGACTCACATTGGGGATGGTAGAGCTCTGCGGCGGGGGATATTGCGCACCTGTTCCCGGCTGCCACCCATACAGCACTGAAGAGGAATAAGAGTTGCCCAGTACTTCCTGTGCATACTGTGTGGGAGGTGGCGTAGGCGCGGTGGTAACAGGTATGGGCTGAGCGCTCTCCAAAGTCTTGGTGAGACTCTGCATTTGCCTAGCTCTTTCCAGTGCTTCCTCCTCCTCCTTGTCGAGGAATCCTTCGTATTCCGAGAGTCTATTTTGGGAGCCTTGTCGGCTCCCATATGCCTCCTTGCTGGATGACCTTGCGGGCGAAGGGGACTGAGCGCGAGCCGAATCGGCAGAGCTAGTGCGACTCTGACTACGATGCCGTTCCACCTGTCTCGATAGATAGTCACTCTCTTTTTCGGTGGATGCCGACTTTTCGGTTTTTCCACCCGACGTGCTCAATTTTATGCCGATGGTCCGCAGCAGGCTCTGGATCTTGTCAAACTGCCCGGACTGGTTTTTACTTTCCTCACTGTTTTTTTCTACAGAGGATCTTTTGGGGCTTTGGCTGGATATTCTGTCCTGATCTCGTCTAGGTTGGTCAACAGGCGACAGGCTTTTGTAGTGGTCCTCAGCTGCAGGTGTAGTTTCCCCCCTCAGGAGGAACTGTTGTACATTCGCTACACTTGCTGTCTTACTCGCTGCACTGCTTGAGTGTTCCTCCTGAACTAATCCTAAAATACGAGAAAAGCCACTACCGTCTTGGACAGCTCTCTCGTGAGGGAGAAGGCCATCCTCACAGAATTCAGGCTCCACAGGTTCATGGATTTCTTCTTTTAAGGCAGGGATTTCATTTTGAGGCCCCGTACCTGCAGTGGGCGCTGAACTTGCATTAACTCCTTTGTTGAAGATGTTGAGGAAGTTGCTCATCTGTGTGGTCAGGATGGGTTTATTCTCCAAGGACATACTTTGGCTTAAAGGAGGTTGACTGGGCGAGGTTGGCCTCGGATAGGGCTGTGTGGGAGTGGGTGATCTCGGACACGCCTGTTCTGGTGCAGACTCATTGTGGTGAAACTGGTGTGTAGACTGGGCGTAGACCGGTGCTTGGCTGGGCTGAGTGGGAGGAGGTTGCTGTGCTTCAGGGGACTGCCTAAGCTGTTGTGGGTAATCTGCAGGAGCCTGTTCATAGGACCGCTCATCGAAGGGGCGCTCAATGTAAGGACGGTCACCTTGACGACCGTCACTATAAAAACGATCGTCATAAGAACTGCTATAGGCACGGTCACGGTAACGACTGTCATATTGGTCACCGTAACGGTCACCGTAAGTGCGGCTGTCATACGAGCCGTCACCATAGGGATCCTCATATGGGCGGTCATAATAGAGCCTCTCAGGGTCATCATAAGGTTGAATATGATCCAAGGTTGGTGGATTGTATCGGTATTTGTCAGGGTCAGGCGAATCGGTCTGCAGAAATAAAGAGACATCGATTAAAAACTTGACTATTAAAAATATATAGTTTTGTATTTAAGACTATTTCCCTGTGAACCACAAAATAAAAAAGCTGTTTCATTAGCTGAGACGAGTTGACAGATATGAATGAAATTCTTATGAAGCATTGGTACATTCCCAATTAACATATTTAAACACACAAACACGCACACACACACACACGCAGATTTAAAGAGCAGAATGTGTAATATTTAGTATTCAGAATAAAAAATAAAAAATGTATTATGAAAGTTTCAATTTAATTATGATAAATATCGTGCAAAAAACAGAACAAACACCAACCTTAATTGGGAATAATGGCCCCCCAAGACTTTCAGTTCGTTTCTTCAGAATGGACCGGACTGGTTGGATTTCCTTGATTGGCACAGCAATCCTTCCATGGTCGTAGTCTATGCAAGTCCTGTGCTCCGGCTCCATCCTCATGTCCATTATTCCGCCTCGGGGTTCCATGGAGACTAAAGCTTTTCGACGAGCTATCATCTCGTTTAGATCGTCTAGCTCTCTCTTCTTCCTAGCCAGCTCATCGTCCACAACGTCCCCATGTCGGACTCTACCTGGAGGCAAGCTAGACTCTCTGCTCCTCTTGCTGCCTTCTCGATCTTTGCTGTCGCTATTTCTTTTTCTGATAGCCCTGTCCTTGCTCCTCTCTTTGCTCTTCTCCCTGCTTCTGCTGCGACTCCTGCTTCTTGTCCTGCTGCGTCTGCGTGATCGCTCTCGGCTGTGACTGCGCCTGATTCGGATGCTTCTCTCCCGGTCCCGGCTTGTGCTGCGGGCCTTTTTGTAGCGCCCATATTTGTCTTTGACAGGGCTCCTGCTCCCACTCCTGCTGCGTCCATATCTGCGTCTACTGCTGTCGTAATCTTTCTTAACCACACTTACTTTGTTGTCCTGTGCCCTTAGAGTTTTAACAACCGCTTTCATCTTGTCGGATTCGGCTGAAGACTTTCCATTTGACTCTCCAGCGACGTCCTTACTGGAGAATAAATATGCTGTTGAGGCTTGGTATGGAACTAGCCACACAAATAAAACAAACTGGATTCAACAAACGGTTCACCCCTGCATTTATTGTTTCTCTCCCCTCCATTGCCAATATCAAGCAGTATTTATAACTCTCTTCTCATTAGCCTTTGCATCTTAGTGGTTTTCTATGCACTTAGCTTGTATATAGTATGTATAAGTGTCACAACTGTTTTGTTGTTGTTGTTGTTATGTTTGATAAACTGTATCTGAATGTATTGTACAGCACTTTGGTCAGCTCTGCCTGTTTTAAACGTGCTCTATAAATAAACATGATTTGATTTGATTTACTGTTTTACTACTACTGCTCAGTAATGGCTAGGAAACCTTCAAAAACAATAAAGATGACTTGTATAGCACATCCAAATAGTGCCCCCCAACAGTGTAAATCGCTGTGGGTGTCTAGATAAGCACTATATAAATTTTTATTTTAATATTTTTATAATTAATATACAAATGCATTACACAAGAATATAATGCCAGAAAGATGCTGGAGGCACAATGTCTGAATGCTTCAAACAGGAAACACGAGAAGACTGACATTAGGTTATTCTCCAAGCGAGCTTAATTTCTTAACTTACCTAGTGGAGTCCAATTCCTTGGCAGTTAGGTCACTCGTCAGTTTTATCGTCATTTTCTGCTCAACAAAGTTAACAGTTACAACTTGTGACAATCGACAAAAGCTTTATAACATTATTTCAGTAAGGAAACAAAATACTACCTTAAAACACAGAAAATGACTTCACAGAAAGCACCCCGCTGCTTTTGTATACCATACCTTGGTCTTGCTGGCTCCTATGCCTCCCAACTTGCGCACCGGAAGGAATACACGCTCAACAAAACGCTTAATCCTGATCGCTTGAGTTCCCCCTTCGGCAGTTTCATGCTAAAGACCAACAGTAAAAATAACATAAAATAAAATAAAAACTGTCATCATCCTTTATATGTTGTATGTGTTACACACCATAAGTACTCTTGTGCACAAAGTTGAGAAATGCATATTGACCTCAATCAACTTTACAAAATCAGCAAAAAATGAAGGGGTCTGATTACCTTCTAGGGGTTTGAATACTTTCTGAATGCACGGTATGTCAATGTATGAATGCTACAGTGGATTGAAGTGAACAGTTTTTTATCTACTTAAATTGATATGGAGATGCTGGTATAACATATGTAATTGGAAATGCAACTGAAATTCCTGATTAATAAAAAAAAAAAATACAGTTGTAGTTACACTCACGGGTATGACACTAAATTCCACTTTCTCGTTCAGCACGAGCCTTCTCTTCTCCATTACTTCACTCATGCGAAAGAACAACTGTGGGTTCTGCTGACATCTGATGATCCCCGTCTCCTCTTCCAACTCAATTGCAATACCCTAGAACAAGAAAAATATAAACCATAATGCATATGTATTTTTTAATTCAATGAAATTAAATTTGAACCTAAATTTGTTAAGTTAAACCTCCCCTGTTAGTTTGGTCAATATGTGCTTTCTGGCTGGACTAGTACATTCCACATAGATTTTTATATATAATTACGTTTTAATTTAAACAAACGTGTATTGACTTGGTGCTTTACCTAGGATTGGGAGGATAATTTTAGTATCACTTTTATATCTTGGGAGTATCTACTAAAGAGTGAGTGCAATCCAAATAGCTGTACTCTGCCGTGTCAGGCAGACCAACAGAATCAAAAAGATACTTAAAGCCAGGAAGATACAAACCCTGTTTGTAATGAAGTATTGATTCAACAACCATGATGCAACATAAAACCTTACAATAGAGGATGCCTTTATTTTTACCATGATGTACAGTAAGTATACCTCACGAAAGTATTGGCTACATTTCCAGACAGCCTCTATATTTCCATAAGGGCTTTATGGAAAGCAAAGCTGTTTTCAACTGTGTAAATTATTATTATTTTTTTTTTTAAACTCCGCAAGCTTGCTACTTTTTCCATTTATCTGGCTATTTCTAATTACAGTGCGCTCCCCTTAGAATCTGCCGTTTCCTAACGTACCGTTCTACGTTGCTCAGTAGACTCCTGAAAGGAATCTGGTAGGATTTCCACAAAAATGGCGCGTTCTTTCTTGGTAAGATGGTGGGTGGCGATATTAAACCTAATCCGGTCGCCGTCCATCATTGTGGCTGTAGTCAGTGTGTCTGCCGCTGTGAAGGAAACCTGCTTCTGCTCCCCGTCCAGTGTCATCACTAAACGGCCCTGTTGGTTGTCCTCCTCCTTTTCTGGCTCCTCTCCTTCAACCTGCATAGGGAGAGGAGGTATGGAGGTGTGTATGAAACTGCAGCTCGAAAGCAAGCTTGTAAGTTATAGAAATAAGGTCTATGTCACTAGAGGCACTTTTTAATCTTATTTAGATTTTTTTTTTTAAGTTTGTTTGTTTTTTGCATTGGAAATGTTTTAGAAGTACATATTAACGTTAAGAAAGGATTTGTTACACAAATCAAGGTTTATGATTATCTGTGAAAATGTACACTTGACCAAATGTTTTTGTACCACTTCCTAAGAAACAAGCACAAGTCCTAGCTTAGTTTTATTTAACCTCATAACCACTTTTAGAAGGTAACAATAAACTACCGATATCATTGTCAACCCATATTACATTATCACATACACTCCATGTGCATGTATAACATAGTATACAAATACCCTCTTTACTCCCCCTTAAAGTGTCAGTGTAAAAACACATATTGCAAGTGTGCACCACATTAAAACAACTTATTTTAATCATACCACAGATACCAAATAAATGTTGTTTTTTTTAGATTCAGAGATTAGTTATGACCAACCTAATTCTAAATATATGTGACAGCTAAAACCACTGGGGTACCAACGGAAATGTTATTTGATTATGTTTGTTTCATGCTTGGTACACTGACAACCTGTCATACATGTGGACTTCTATAAATCGTAGGTAGCAACATCCTGCATAAAAAGGATTTTACCTTATCCGTCTGAGGTACCTTGACAATGGATTTGAGAACTGTTCCCTCGAATTTCTGCTTACTAATGTCCTCGTCCTCCTGCAGTTTGAGTTCTTTGAAACTTGTAGGCATCCACTACAATGTAAAAAAAAAAAAAAAAAAAAGAGTCAAAACTCTAAAGAACAATTAAACACACACATGATTTTGCCAAGTAAGTAAATTGCTTTATTCTTAACATGGGTTCATCCCAGGTGTGAAGTTATCTGGGTTTGCCATGGACAGTGAGATGAGGGGTAGCATTATTCTGTTGTAAACATGTATAAATAATATGTCTTCCACGTCTTTGGCGGCAGGGAAATGTTTTACCTTATCTTTGGCTGCACGGGGCTCCTCTTTTTTTTGCTCTTCCTTGTCTTTTTCTTTGTCCTCCTCCTCCTTTTCCTTCTTCTCCTCCTCTTGCTCCTCCCCCTCTGCTTTTTCTTTCTCCTCATTTTCCTTTTCTTTCTTCCTCTCCTCTTCCATTGCTTTTTCTTTCTTTTCCTCCACCACTTTCTTGGCCTCTCCCAGTCTGCTTTGGACCTCAGCTTCAACCTTTACTGGAGGTGCTTTAACCTTACTTATTCTGATGGCTCTATCCTTATCCTTGGCCTTCACAATAAATCACAAACACTGCATGTCATTGCTATACATCAACAATGAAAAAATAAAACATTGAAATTCTCAAGAAATCCAGAAAGAATTCAAATAAGCTTCCGTCTCAGAAGGAGATCTTTCTTTACAATAAAAATCAACATCTCTACTACAGATTGAGGGGGCCGACCACTTACTTTAAAAATCGTAAACTCCACCTCCTCTGAGGGACAGAACGGTGTATCACCCAGGTTCTCAATCAGGTCAAAGGGCAGTTCACCGTGCTCTTCAGACTGGATGATCCCTTCGATGTCGGATATGCTCACAATAGTACCCTGAATCAGAACGGGGGCACATTACGTTTATCAGCTATGCAGCATCTCGCCGAGCGAAGACAGAAAGGGCTGGCTTTTGAATCTTATCGGACAACTGTGAGAGATGAGGCACCTCACCTTTTCCCTTGTTTCCTTCGTATACTTAAAAGTTGCAGGTATCTTGGGTTTGATGTTGGTGGCTCTCCTTTTGTCTGTTACGATATCCGTCAAGATGTTAATCAGTACGCGGTCTCCTCTCAGCAGAGTCACAGTGCAGTCACGCTTCTCAAACGTCAGATTTGTTTGGATGGGGCCCATGAGGATGTGAATCTGACCAGGCTTTTGTTTTACACCAGGCTGTAGCGTGTCAGAAAAATAAAATGTTTTTAAAACCAAATGTGCATGACTAAATCATACTTTGATGTAAATAGGAATAAATATTTTCATAACATTCTGCTACAGTAAAGAGACACAATTTCATATTATATATAAATAATATACAAAATTACTACAATATAATTTATTATTAAAATATTAGTGTACTTCACTTAGTTTCCTTTTTTTGTAATATTATTTTTTTTCCCTTATCTCACACAAGCAAAAAAAAAATACCACTCTTGCATGTGCATGTGAAGCCCCACTCACCGCTGGCTGAACAATATTTTGACTGACAACTCCTTCATATATCTCCGTATCCACGTTCTCCGTCCCTCCTGGCGCAACTTTCACGTCAGTGGCAATCTTGCTGTTCTGAGATGACAAAACACAAACAGAGCTCAATGAGCCAATGATAAATAACAAAAACTAGATGATATTTGGACATCAGTCCACTTGTAAGTGCAAAGGCCCACCTTCTCCTTGCAGGCTGTAAAATGAACCCTGATCCCAGGTGACATAGCCTTTGGGTTACCAAAAAATGCATCGAAGCTGAAGGTAAATTTCTCAAGATCCTCTCTTTCAATGTAGCCGAAGGAAGGCTGTAAGAATATGTTGCAACGTCATTAACAGTCACAACGTTAATTCACATGATCTACGGAGTTGGTAAAGAAAAATTAACATTTTGAATACATTTTATTTACTACTTGGTGCTTGTTACAACAGAAATGCATGACATAATGAAAAGTTTCAGTTTCAGAATCAAGCCAAAATTTAGTCAAAATCTATTTTGCAATTAAGTCCTCTGTACAACAAACACAGATAATTTAAATAGATATTTATGTCAAATGAAACAAAAACAATTAACCAAATATTACTTAAATACATCCACACAACAAAAACCCAGTAATCAATATATTTAACAATTACAATTACTACATCTTCCTGGCCTAAATTAAATATTAAAAAGACTACAATTTCAAAAGATTATTACTAACATGTTAAAAACTTGAATTGTATTATTTCCATAGTTTGCAAAATACTGTGAAACAGTTATTCCAGGTTCACCTTATTGTTTTCTTAACAATACAGCAAATTATTTGCCCTGATACTGTAGCTTGAAACAAAAAATTGCAACAAAGATTTAATATATCATCATGGGAATGTTTGTCATTTTACCGTAGCAGTGAATATCTGGCTAGAACGTCAAGCCTTATCTAATGACAAACTGCTACAACATACTGTATAACTGGTCCTGCAAATATTTTGTTTTTTTTCTTGGCCTTGCAGTATTGCTCTACAAGGTACCTGATCGTATCCTTGAGTCAGTTTCCTGAAATGAAATGGAGCTTACCGAATTGAAAGTATGAAAAACCTTTTGTATCAGCCACAAATAGCTTCAAGGGCCTAGTTATTGTCTAACTGAAGGAGCAACACGGGGCTTTGAAAAGGGCAAGCCTTACCCCGATAAATGAAATGATTCCAGTCGATCTCCCAGCTGGTGGCCTATGATATTAAACACGGAAAAAATAAAATAAAAAAAATAATTGTTATTTTAGTATTTACAAATAAAATATCAAGGACACCGTTTTGATATGCATGAAAGATAATTACTTGTCAAAGGTTCTTGTCCCAAGAAGGTTCAAAGGTTTGGTCTTTTTTACGCTGTCGTCACAATCTTTACTCTGGGGCTTAGCCGCGGGAGGAACCTGGGCAGTAGCCGTGGTCGGTGGCTTAGACTCAGGTGTCTTGATAGGTTTGGCCTCCACAGTCACATCTGTCTTTTCAGGGGCTGATATCAGGGCCTTAATCTTTTGGAGGATGTGAGAGGTTATAATTAAAGAGTTATGAAGAGTTATACTGTTCTAAATCACACTAATAGTAACCTTAAAGAAACAGTATTACCAATGAGGTTTGTTCACCTTGGATTAAGTTGAAGCAGAACTTTGGGAAAGTTCATAAAATTGTTATATATTACAATTCAATTATTATATATTATGCAATGAAATTATCTACAAATGTCTATGTCAAGCAATTATAATCTAGATGCACAATAGGCCCAACAATCATTTAATAAACGATGGACAACAAATAAAAAACAGTAACCAACGCTAAACAGCTGTGACTTTGTACTAATCTAAACATCACATTGCTAAATATATATTTACATTATTATTAATATAGTGCAGTTATTTCTATTTACTACAGCTGTACTTAATTTGGTGGGACTCACCCATTCAGGCTGTTCTGGGGCGGGATTGACCATGACCTCTGGAGGAGGGGCTACGTAAGGGGTCACCTGACAACGATGAAACACATCGGTCATTTAAAAAAAAAAAAATGTTTTTAATGTACTGTTATCAACACATTAGTTACCAATTTAACACTTTATACAGACATTGCATTACCTCAGGTGGCCATGTTGGAGGATAGGTGACACCAGTACTGTCAATTGGTGGAGGAGGGAAAGTATATGCAACTGGTGGCACATAACCAGGCGGAGGCACTGAAGGTGGAACAATAGGCATCTGTCCATATGATGGATCAGGTGGTACTGGCATAGCTCCATAACCCATGGGGGGTATTGGAGGTGGTCCCACATAATTCGGATGTTGAGCTGGGCCACCGTAGGGTCCTCCCGCCCCCCATCCACCGTGCGGAGGCAGTCCACCTGGACCCCAATCTCCTGGTCCTCCATTACCCCACCCACCTGGAGGGTGTCTGTCAGGACCCCACTCTCCGTGACCCCAATGTTGGGGTGGAGGTCCTCCAGATCCCCAGCCCCCTGGACCACCAGGACCCCAACCACCAGGCGGCATAGGTCCGTCTGGACCCGGCCCCCACCCCCCTGGTGGTCCACGTGGCCCCCAACCTCCTGGGGGTCCCCCTGGCCCCCAGCCTTCTGGTGGAGGTGGTACTCTAGGTCCCCAGAATTCTGGTGGTCCATCTGGCCCCCACCCTCCCTGTGGTCCACCTGGTCCCCAACCCCCTGGATGTCCGTCTGGCCCCCAGCCTCCTGGCGGTCCATCCGGACCCCATCCTCCTGGCAGTCCATCCGGTCCCCAGCCTCCTGGTGGTCTTCCTGGGCCCCATCCTCCTGGTGGTCCACCAGGCCCCCAGCCTCGTGGAGGTCCTCCGGGCCCGCCAGGCCCCCACCCTCCCGGCGGGGGCGGTCCATCAGGGCCCCAACCATCAGGTGGTGGAGGCCCTGGGCCCATTGAAGGTTCATCTACGCCAGGTGGGGCATTCTTCTTTTTCCCCCGTGCCATATAGGCGAACAATAAAGCTAGCAAAGGTGTGCGCTATATTGGGGCGCAAGCTAATTAGGTAATAGTTAAGTTTTTCAAATGTTACTGCAAGGCACGGTCTTTAGTTCGCAACGCAAGCTAACTAACTAACGTTAGCTAGCGTTGGTTCTTTTCTTCGGGACTCCAATAAACTAACGTTAGCTAACATCAATCATAAAAGATATTTGTCTGATTAACTCATCTAAAGAGCAAGACGTCCCATCCCTATAATCTCTAAAACCACATATTAGAGGCCGAAATCAAATTTACACAGGAAACGACTGCCAACAGAGCTATATAAACGTTACTTTAGTAATTTGGCTAACATGGGTAAGCGAGCACGCTAGTCTGAAGCTAGCTAAAGAGGGAAACTTGCTTCTTCTGAGCGGATGTTGTCAAGAACGCGAGTGATGTACTTCCGGATATAAAATAATACTAGGAATGTTTGATAGTGTGAAAAATGTAATCATCAAACAATGCCGAAGAGCTTGTTCTCTGAACAATATTTTATTTAGTTTGCTTGCTGTCGCACAACTAAAACGATTACTTCATTAATATGGAACGTAGCTAGAACATCAACATAATAGTAAAGTAATTGAAAGACATCCGACCTTTAGACAATGAATTGATGTCATTGAATTGATGAGGTCATGTTTTATTTTTATTTTTAACAAACCCTGTTTTTTATTGTCATGTTAAATCTTACTTTAACCGCAAACACGTGAACATGGTACAGTGTGCGTTGAAAAAGTATAACATCAAGGAAATAAAGATTAAGAATGGACATACTAGTATATTAATAGTATTAGCCAACAGGGATCATGACATGTTTCCATTTTAGAAAATGCTTCTTTTTTCCCCCCTCAGTACAGGTTCATATTATACTATAATCATACCCAATCATAGGCAGAATATGTTCTTTTATCCATCAACCAATTAAATGTGTTCATTCAATATATTTATTGTTCTTAAATGAAGGCAATTCCAATAAATGAATCAAGGCATAACTTGTGATGAAAGAAATACATTTGGAACTACCAACTAAATATGCCAATAGGCAATCCAACAAATATATAAAACTAAATTATAGGATTAACCGCTGTCTAAGAACTGGATTACAAATCCCTTCTTTATTCCATCTCAAATAAATCCAAAAAGAGACAGCTTGGTTGCAAACAGAAAAAAATTGGCTTTGTTCCTAAATGTATTCTAAAGTTCCCCACATATTCTTAATAGTATTCGTCCTCGATATTGACAGTCTGGGTAGCCAAACCTAATCACTTTCAAAAGAGTGGAAAACCTGATTTGATTTGGCATGGAAAAACATGGGAAAATACAAGCAAAGCCATATGGGAAAGGTCAGCTAAAGGTGACTTACCAGAAATTATCTATCTATATAGCTATATAGATATAATAGTATATATATAGAATATATACTTTTAATATATATAACTATAAATATAGTTAGTTATATAGTATATTATAATTCAATATAGATTTTATATTCATAATGGTGCTTGAGATGGATCTTTCTATTTCCTTTTAAAACATGTCAAGATACTTAATCAAAGGGGCTAAAATCTCTTTCTAAGTTCTCTGACTCGTCATCATCAGAAAAGAAGTCGTCCTCATCTATATCATCTTCATCGTAGTCTTCATTCCACTCTGGCACATACTCGTCGTCATACTCATCATCCTCTTCTGCTTCATCGCCCACATCTTCCCCGGTGTTGTTGTTGTTGTCTGAATCTCCAGAGTCAGAGGCTCTGTCAGACTTAGCCCTACAGGAGAGAAAACCCCAATTTTATAGTGTTGCAATACATCATAAATATATAATAAAATATCTCTTTCTCTATCTATCTCTATAGACCACATACAACAAATGTGGGTCTCCAATGCAGATGTTTTTTGTACTTACGCTTTGTTGGTGTCTGTTTGATTAGAGAGATTTGAAGCTTGAGCAGATTCCTGTTCCTGTCCCGTTTTGGACTGGTAACCCACTCGAAAGTCCTGTGTTTGGAGAGACCAGACAGGAAACCTTCATGACTTGCTGCTGATTGAACAACAAACACCCAATGAGTATTACCGCAGTGCTATTTAACTTCAATGCTCGTTATAATTTCAAGTTTGAATATCATTAAGTTTTCCCATGTTCTTTGATTCATCTGTCCACTTTCTCCTTTTAAAAAATACATTGGAGAACAAAGTACCAGTGATAACGGTCTTGGATACCTTCAGCTCCAATGTGAGCAGAGAAGGAGGAAACGGAGAGATGGAAAAAAGAGAGAGAAGACTTGACCAGTGTGTTTTGAGTGAGCCGTCCCTCACCTGCGTAGAGTGTTGCAGAATGGCAACCAATCGCTCTTGGATGCGCCGGATGAGCTCGAGGCCAGTGTTCAGGTGCTCAGGCTTAAGGAGACGGACGCAGGACGCCAGATCAGTGCACTGCAACAAGGTTTCTTCTGTGGAACGTAGACACATGTATTATTCATACATCACTACGCCATTGTTTGTTTATATAAATCAAGCAATAATCAGCAAGCAGTAATGCGACCGATATGATATACTGCATTTGACTATATCGTCACATTGTGTTATTACTCAACAGCCCAACTTAGTAAACGACAAGAGAATCGATTTGGTACAGTAATCAAGCTGTAAGTCATACCCGTACATATTTGCTAAAATTATGAATCGGTTCCAGTCAATCAGAATTAAGTATTTTATCTGGCTACGGTATAAGATACATTTAATTCTTCAACCAACCCAAAAGTATCTGTAGTGCGTTGGTATGAAGGTCCAACGCTTCCATTTGCTGCTCCATCACATCCATTTTCTCTGTATCCTGGTTGTAGTAACTGTACACACAAGAGTAGGCCAGCACCTAGAGAGTAATACACCAAACATGTTGCATTGAGGACAAGTAAATATTTTTGAGAACAGTAATAATTAGTATTATGTATCAAGTTACTAATAATCAAAAGTCTGTGTATCATTTTGGTAAGTTGTACCTTGCGAGCTTGAGCAAGGACCTTGCACGCATCAATAACAAAGGTCAGGGACTTCATTTGAAGGGCCTCGTTGATAGAGGAGACTTTGTTCTCCAGAGTGATGGCAAAGTCCTGTCAAGAGAGATTGATAGTTCACACAATGACTGACTTAGCATGACTAGGAGGACTAGACTAGGAGAAGCTCTTGTATAAATTGTTTATAAATGTGGTTAGTTAACGTTTCACTGATACCTTTGCCTGATTGTGAAAAGTGCATCTCTCGTTGTAATCTTGGAACTTCTTCTCTTGCCTTGCCGCCTTACTCACCTGATTAAATCAAAGAACAGGGATGTGGCACCGTGTACTAACTAAGCTACAAAACATTAAAAAATATAAATTTTTTGTGAAAAAATAAAACTAACCATAGCAGAACAGTTGTAGTAGTCTTTGTGAGTTGGTTTCCATGGCTTGAGACACCTCCAGCAAAAGCCATGGTTGCATTTGGCACAGGTCATGCTGAGGGGGTTGTAAAGAACATATATGTTCATATATCAGTTAATACCGGACACGTCACAACACACTAGCGGTAAATATGATACTTACTGTAGGCAGCCCTCATTCTTCTCTATCTGCGCCTGGCAACTTGGGCAGCGTTTGGAGATAAGCTTCGCGAGGTGTTTGCTCTGAGCTTCCATGGTCATGCCCTCGTAGTAGCCTCCATCGTCCATCCACTGGGACATGTGACTACAGCTGGCGGGGTAGTGGGCCTATTGACGAAAGACAGAAAATATGTACTTTGTCTATTCAGAGTATGTGGACACTTAAGACATGTGCTACCACAGGAATCACAGTTTAATTGATATTTAGATTCAACTTACATATAGGATTAAGTATAATGCATTATATAATTATGATTTAATCAATACATTCGGCAAAATTATGAATACAAAACAAATAATTTTAAATAACGTCAATATATAATTATAATAACTATTTCAAAATACGTCTTCAAAATCATACAAAAGCAATTAGTGCATAAAGACACAGCTTGAAAGTTTGGTGTTTCTGACCTCAGGGAAGTTGCAGCTGAAGCAGGAGGACCAGCAGCAGCGAGAGCAGGTTCCCATGCTGCCGATGTTCTCCTTGCAGAGGATCTGGTCACAGCCCTGGGGGTTAGTGCACCAGGTCAGGTTGGAGCAGCACTCCACGTAACCCCGCAGGAGAGCATTCTCATACTGCAAAGAGAAAGGAAAAGAACAGACAGAGTACAGAGAGGAGAACAGAAAGACAGGTGTTTGTAAGATAAAAGTGGAGACGTTTTGATCTGTGGTTGAGAGGTGAATGAACATAAAAGTTTGAAAATAAAATAGGATTTCTTAAGTTTGCTTCGAGCAGGACCTTGGCGATTGTATCCTTATCTGTAAGGATGTTGAAGAAGAACTGAGATGTGGGCTGGGCTTGGCAGTCTGTGATGGGACAGTTGCAATTCATCACCAGATTTTGCTCAATTCGAGCAGTAAGGTACTCCTGCCAACAGGACTGGGAGGACAAATAAAATCAAAAAGTTTTTTATTTTATTTTTTATTATACAAGGGACATTTTCACTGAAATGTCCTTTATTGGAAAAAAGTATTCTTTCTATGTCCATAGTCTTTCTAATATGAAGGTGCATAGTTACATAAAAAACAATAAGGTTGTGAAGGACAGACTCACCCTGCAGCAGTAGTGCATGCAGCTTAGGGTGGGTGCCGGTTCAGTCTCGTCTGTCATGGAGATGAGGCAAACGGGGCAGCTGGAGACCGGGCTAGGGGGCGGCTGGGGGTTGCGTCCCCTCAGCCCCGCCGCCAACGCCAAGGTGTCGGCGTCGTCCGTGTAGCGCTGGATCAACACGTCCACGTTCCACTTGCAGTGGACCAGCAGGTGCTCGGTCCGGTCCAGGTCCAGACTCAGGGCGCCAGAGACCTCTTGCACGGTACGCTGCATCAGCTGGCGAACCTCCTCCCGGGACATGGTGCGGCCCATGGAGAGGAGAATGGCCTCCAGGACCTCATCGTCCGACCGCTGAGGGACAGCCACCTGACCTCCCAGGCTGTTGGGACGAGACACATACACAGCCAGTCAAAAACTCAAAATACACCAAAATGTTATTTATTAATTGAATCAGCATTACAAGGCGGCAAACACAATAAGTGCCGGTCAGGATCAAAAAATAGCATACATTGGTATTGCAAATAGACCGCCTAAACATTTAAACAATGTGTCCTATCTATTTAAAGCATGTTGATAACAGAAATAAAAACAGAAACAGACATAGCTTATTAAAAACCACACAATGAAAAGAGCAACAAACATGGTTTAAAGTTTAGAATTTGTCTTTATTTATTTAAGTAAATTAAACAATTATGTGCATATTTCTGGCATAGAGAAGGTTGGGTAAGTGCATAGCTCAAAACCTTTTAACATTCCATTTGCAGTTTGGGTTCAAATTCTATATTGTAAAACTTTTGATTATTTTCTTCCAGGTTATCTTGAGAGTAATATTCTGACATTCATTGCCATGCAACTGCAGTGCATATAAAGCTAAGAGAGACGAGAATGTACAGTATGGAGAAAATAAGTGCTATAACATCAGGGTTGAGGAGGCCAACCCTTGACTCTGCTTTCTGGGTATATCCTTAAGGTTAAGACGATTATGTATATATATATAAAAAAGAAAGCCTGCTAGTAGATTCCAGGGAATATTCCAGAGAACCGTCCATCTGGTTAGACAACTCTGGGATATCCCTGATATGGATTATAACCAAATAGGTCAAACAGCTTTACGCTTTAAGAAAACAATAGAAGATTCTAAACCCTGTGTGTGCCCCGACTCCACCCCTAACCCCCTCCCACCGCCATAGGTCAAGGGTTGTCCTCACACCTGATGTCAGCCTTGTTGCCCCCGCTGCTGGCCTCCTTCCTCGGCTCCGTCTTGCCGAAGGAGAAAGACGCCTGGCCCTTCTGAGGCGTGCCGGGGTCCTCGGCCAGGTACTCCACGATGTGGGGGCTGTCCTCGTTGCGCAGGACGTAGCCCTTGCTGATGACGTGCATGACGCAGGACAGGACGTCGGTGGTGCTGCAGTTGAAACGCAGCGAGCCCGGTGACCGCGCCGCTTCCTGCTTCTGGCAGGCGTCCAACACCTGGAAGCAAGGCGAGAGAGAAGGCATTTGAGGATGTCCGTACATAACATACATTTTACGCTTCTCGTTGGTTACAAAGACAGACAAATCCGTAACAAAAACGTGTTTTCAATAAAAACAATAAAAGGAAGAAAAAATGCCTGCAGAGATAGACCAAATGTACAAATAGAAATTGCTTTAGCAACTAACTACATTCAGTCTAATAACATCATAGTGCCAACGTAGTTAATAAAGAACACTGCTGACGTCATTTTGCCATTTCAGAGACATAAAACAAATTTCATTGGTTGAGAGGAAATGAGATTGACATCCTCACCTTGAAGACCAGATTGAGGGATGATGTGAACTCCTTTTTACCCTCGCGAGGATCTTTGAGGGGGCCAGGGAGTATGCCAATCCGGTCTACACGTGTTTTGTGGACAAATTGTCATGTGCTGCGAGATATGGGGTGAGGGGGTCTCACTCAGAGCCATCCAATCTCTGTACTCCTGTGTCCGGGTCTCCTTCTTCATGTCACCTATCCCGTTTGTGTATTCAACGTAATGCATCACTGCTTTTTGCAGATGATGTGGTCCTGATGGCATCATCAGTCTGCGACCTGCAGCATGCGAGTGTGTTCCATGGTTCTCGATGGATTGTCTACTCCAGGTAGGGAATGAGTCTTTACCCCAAGTGAAGGAGTTCAAGTATCTCGGGGTCTTGTTCTCGAGTGAGGGAAAAACGGAACGAGAGATGGGCCGGAGAATTGGAGCAGCGGGAGCGGTATTGCAGTCGCTTTATCGCACCGTTGTGACAAAGAGAGAGCTGAGCCAGAAGGCAAAGCTCTCGTCTATCTTTGTTCCTACTCTCACCTATGGTCATGAAGGGTGGGTCATGACCGAAAGAACGAGATCGCGGACACAAGCGGCGGAAATGAGTTTCCTCCGGAGGGTGGCTGGCATCTCCCCAGCCATTCAGGTAGGTCTAGAAAGGAGCTCGGGCATGGATGCCAGCAGTTCCAGGCACGTAGGACCAGGGTGGCCTGGGAACGCCTTGGAATCCCCCAGTCAGAACTGGTTAATGTGGCCCGGGAAAGGGAAGTTTGGGATGCCCTGCTTGAATTCCGCGACCCGACCCCGGACAAAGCGGATGACGATGATGATGATGATGATGATGAGAGGAAATGAGATTGACATCCTCACCTTGAAGACCAGATTGTCGATGTGCATCTCCTTCTCCTCCTTCATGATGTGAACAATGAGGCAGTAGATGTAAGTCCACATTCAGGTAAGCAGGTAGCAGTAGCTGTGCTGGTCAGTGCTCTGATTCAGAGCATGCTTGTTCAACTTCAGGACGCCTGAAGATAATGAAGAAAAAAAAGTGTTACTAACAAAATAAAGAAATAAATAAAATGTTTGCACAACATGCCACGTTCCGTTTCTTTAACAGCCTAAATATTGAGGTTGCTCGCAGGTGTACAGTTGAACTCGGAAGATTACATACACTTCGGTTGAAGTAATTTAAACTAACTTCTTAACCACTCCACAGACTTCATGTTAACAAACTATAGTTTTGGCAAGTCTTTAGGACATCTACTTTGTTTCCAACATCCAAGCCTTTACAGACAGATCACCTCTAATTCAACACATCAAAATTTCCAGTGGGGCGGAAGAATTCCACAAAAAAGCAAGACAACGATTTGCAACTGTACATGGGGACAGAGATCTTTGTCAGACCGGAGGACATTTCTCCACAAAGATTTTTCTCTTTGGCCATAATGACCATCATTATGGAGGAAAAGGAGGGAGGTTTGCAAGCCGAAGAACACCATGCCAACCTCGAAGCACAAGGGTGGCAGCATTCAAGACGTTTCTCATTCTTAAAATAAAGTAGTGATCCGAACTGAGATAAGACAAGGAACGTTCAGTGGGATTAAATGGCAGGAAGTGTGAAAAACTGAGTTTTAAATGTATTTGGCTAAGGTGTATGTCAAATTCAACTCTAATATCCTAATTCACTGTATAACAAATGTAACAACTGTATGTACAGTGCATCCGGAAAGTATTCATACCCCTTCACTTTTCCCACATTATATTATGCTACAGCCTAATTCCAAAATGGATTAAATAAAAAAAAATTCACAACATTCTATATACAATACCACATAATGACAAAGTGAAAAAAGTATTTTAGAATTTTTTGCAAATGTATTAAAAATAAAAAAATAAAATATCACATGTACATAGGTATTCACACCCTTTGCTGTGACACCCAAAATTGAGCTCAGGTGCATCCCGTTTCCACGGATCATCCTTGAGATGTTTCTACAACTTGATTGGAGTCCACCTGTGGTAAATTCAATTGATTGGACATGATTTGGAAAGGCACACACCTGTTCATATAAGGTCCCTTAGTTGACAGTGCATGTCAAAGCACAAACCAAGTTATGAAGTCCAAGGAATTGTCTGTAGACCTCTGAGACAGGATTGTATCGAGGCACAGATCTTGGGGAAGGGTACAAAAAAATTTCTGCAGCATTGAAGGTCCCATCGAGCACAGTGGTCTCCATCATTCGCAAATGGAAGGCGTTTGGAACCACCAGGACTCTTCCTAGAACTGGCCGCCTGGCCAAACTGAGCAATCAGGGGAGAAGGGCCTTGGTTAGGGAGGTGACCAAGAACCCGATGGTCACTCTGACAGAGCTCCAGTGTTCCTCTGTGGAGATGGGAGAACCTTCCAGAAGGACAACCATCTCTGCAGCACTCCACCAATCAGGTCTTTATGGTAGAGTGGCCAGACGGAAGCCACTCCTCAGTAAAAGGCACGACAGCCCGCATGGAGTTTGCCAAAAGGCACCTAAAGGACTCTCAGATCATAAGAAACAAAATTCTCTGGTCTGATGAAACCAAGATTGAACTCTTTGGCCTGAATGCCAAGCGTCATGTCTGGGAAAACCAGGCACTGCTCATCACCTGGCCAATACCATCCCTACAGTGAAGCATGGTGGTGGCAGCATCATGCTGTGGGGGTGTTTTTCAGCAGCAGGAACTGGGAGACTTGTCAGGATCAAGGGAAAGATGAATGCAGCAATGTACAGAGAGATCCTTGATGAAAACCTGCTCTAGAGCGTTCTGGACCTCAGACTGGGGCGAAGGTTCACCTTTCAACAGGACAACAACCCTAAGCACACAGCCAAGATAACAAAGGAGTGGCTTTGGGACAAATCTGTGAATGTCCCTGAGTGGCCCAGCCAGAGCCCAGACTTGAACCCGATTGAACATCTTTGGAGCGATCTGAAAATGGCTGTGCACCGACGCTCCCCATCCAACTTGATGGAGCTTGAGACGATCTGCAAAGAAGAATTGGAGAAACTGCCCCAAAATAGGTGTGCCAAGCTTGTAGCATCATACTCAAGACTTGAGGCTGTAATTGCTGGCAACGGTGCTTCAAAGTATTGAGTAAAGGGTGTGAATACTTATGTACATGTGATATTATTTTGTAATTTTTTAATACATTTGCAAAAAATTCAAAACTTTTTTCACTGTCATTATGCGGTATTGTGTGTAGAATGTTGAGAATTTTTTTTATTTAATCCATTTTGGAATTAGGCTGTAACATAATAAAATTTGGAAAAAGTGAAGGGGTATGAATACTTTCCGGATGCACTGTATATAGCACATGTCATACACAAAGGCAATTCAATGTTTTTTACACAAGGCAAGCAGAAACAGACAAGGAAGATTACAACAAAAGACCAAGAAGGAAACAGGAAAAGAGCACAGCGGACACTATACAACAGTAGGTGGTCCTCACCCTGGGTGAGGTCCGTGGGCTGACTGGAGACCAGAAGGCCCTTCTCCGCAGTGAGAGGAGTCAGAGCGTGAGACAGCATGGTGGGGGAGAGCCCCGTGTCCTGCTGGAGAGCCTCAATGGATATGTCCTATAACACACACAGAGAGAGAGAAAGAGAGAGCGCGAAAGAGAGAGAGGGGGAGAGTAAACAAACAGGAATTCAAAATGTATTGTGGTTGGTGTTCACATGCCCCGATCCTACCTGTTGGTGGTTAAACTGGAGTAAGATGTACATCTGCAGGGTGGAGACGTAGAGGGTACAGGAGCCATACTGCAGCTCAGCGTGGCCCAGCCAGGTCCACTGAAGGCGCCGGGGTTTACTGTGGCTCAGGCCGTACATACACTGGCCTGCGGACGCGTGCACACACTAGTGATTACGATACGTCACAGAAATATATCTAGACACAAAACTGTTCATTTTAATAACGAGGATTAAATTTGCTTTAATAAAATCAGTATCCTAACTACAGACAATATGTTGTCTGTATTTGTAAAAATTTAAATCTAATAAACATACCCAGCACAACCAGGGAAAATTTGAAGAAAAAAACAATACTGACTGTGAGCGTAGAAGTTGGTGAACTCGCCCAGGTAGGCACAGAGTTGTTGAGGGAAGTGCTTGCTGGGGTTGTCCAGGTAACAGGGAGAGGACACGGCCCAGCAGCGCGGTGAGAGCACCAGCACCTTCACCTCGCTCTCATCCTCGTCTTCGGGTGTTTGCTCCTCCATCATCTACACAGGGGCAGAGCACCGACGTCAGTACGTTTTAACTTGATTGTTTTCTTTAAAGAGCACGAAACGCATTACATTGTATTAAGGAACTGGTCGATAGAGTTTAACCATTACAGATATCAAAATAGCCTTCAAGTAGAGAAATGTAAGCTTTCAAATATTTGTAACATAACATTTGACTTAATAACAGACACAATTTAAAATGACTGAATCCACTTAATTTTATGCAGGTTCCATTTGACAGCTATGCATCAATAAGTCTAAAAAATTAAAAACGTATTTCAGAGTGCTACTGACCTCCTCCACGTCGTCCTGCAGGGTTTTGTCCAGCTGCTGAAGCTGGTAGAGGTGGAACTCCTGCTGCAGCTCCTCCGACTCGCTCAGGTTCTTCAGCATCTGCTGGGGGAAGCGGTTGGGGAAGCAGGTTCCTATTTGCTCTATCACGGCGTTCTCCAGCCACAGCTTGCCCTGGCCAAGCAGCCTGTCTCCAAGGTAGTACCTAAGAAGACGAAGAAAAAACAAAACGAGGATCAGAAACTACTGCTTCTTTTAACAAAATACATTGATGGAACAGGCTCTAATTCAAAACAACTATGTATTTTGTCTGCAACTAAAACAAAAAGGGCTTGCCTTCAAATAGCAAACATAATCACAAAAACACCTGCAGAACCTGTAAAACGTAGTATACCTATAGAAGTGTTCAAAGGTGTTGGCCAGCTCTAGTCCTGAGATAAAAAGCATGGGCTCCAGGAAATGTTGAAGCCTGTTGAGCATCTCCACGTTCCCGGAGTCTACGCCGCTTTCTTGGATCATCAGGTCAATGTACTGGGCAAAGCGTTCACTCACCTATAATGGCAAACAATAAATAAGACATTTAGTGGAATCATATAGTGCAGAATTGGGGTGATAATTTAAAACGTATTCCATGTTTGTGTTCTAAGGGAGACTTTTTCAATTATTTCCCTTTTTTTATGCGTTACAAACGCATGAACTCGTCTATACCCCCTGATGTTATTCATCCACGTAGTACATGCATTCCTACTAACACCATCACATCCAAATTGGCTTTATTTTTATCTTATAATGATGTCAAATCAGGCATGAGCAGTGACTCACGTGCATTGCGGTGAGGATGGACAGCTGCAGGAGAGCGGCGGAGAAGCCGTGTCTCAGAGCCAGGACGAAGGCCGTCTGCTGGCCGAACAGCTCCTCCATGGCGTTCTTCAGCAGCTGGTACATGTTCCTGTAGCGCTCCACAAAGTCTGGCAGGCTGCCCGTGGAGTCCAGGAACTTCTTAACCTGTGGTCACACAACATGGGGTACTGTAACCGTAGAGCCATTTGTAAAAACACAGTAGTATGCTTTGCTTTATGGCCGTGTTTGGATTATCTAAATACTTCTAAAGCCATGGCAAAACCTGATCTGGACTGAAGTGGCTTTAGCGGTTCTAAAAAGGGACCTTACCTGTCGTTGCACTACGCCCTGCCAGCACAGAGCGATGCCTGCAATGCTGCTGGTGCTCTTCACCTTGGGCTTAACAGCAGAGCTGGAGGAAGAGGGCGCGGATGTGTCCTTGTTTTTCCCATCTTTCCCATCTGAAAATGTAAAAAAACAACGTGTCAAGACAAAAAAAAATTATATTTATGGGCCAATAAAGGGTAATTAAAAATAATACAGCAGCATCAAACTGAAAGAAAAATTATGAGAATTAAAAAGTGATTTCAAACTGGGACGGTTGTGTGTGAGGAGGCAAAATGACAGTGTTTTCTAATGGAGTTGTGACGAGTTTTTAACGCGTCCTTTTCTACAAGTCTAAAGTGCCGACGTCAATATTTTGCTATCAAAAATCCCATTTATTCTGTTATGTAGACTAGATGTTTTATAGAACGTGCAAAGAAACATAGCTCTAATCACCATTAAACACCACGGAAAGGACCGGATTGGAGATGGATCTGTACATGTCAGACTTTATGTCGAGCTCAAATTATCTCGTACTGCCAATTCTTAATCTCAAGTCAGACTTGAGCCCAAGTCATGTGACTCAAGTCTCGATATCTTGTTTTCAGTTGTTAGCAACAAAAATGTAGATGCCATACTGCTGAAAATCAACTTAACACAAAAAAAAAAGAATGCAGTACATGAACCTCTAATCTGTTACTTACTCTTTAAATCTTTGCTTCGGTTGATACCTTCTGAAAGCAAAGAAAATACCTTAAAATATGGAAGAAACGGTACGTCTCCTTTTAAAAATCAGATATTTAAATTTAAGTTTACAATTAAAAACTATTTTACACACAAATATTTAAAATCCATACTGACAGGCACTAAACAAAAAAAAAAAAACTTTGTTGAGGCAATTGACACCCCCGCCAAAAATAAGGCAATACTATTAATTTAAAACATCCATTGTAAATTAGAAGCAATAAGTGACTACCTAAACTGCCCTCAGAATTTTGCTAAATATTCAACGCCTCAAGTTGTAACCCCACATGGTGCTGGTTGAGCAACTGCGCCTGCTTTATCCCTAAAGTGATGGCATCCCTTAGCATGACTGTGCAATGGTACATTCCATGACACAATACGTTTTTGGAATGTTTGGCACGGAGAGGAGGGGGGACGGAGGGGGTCACTCACTGGACTTGATGGGCGGCTTGAGCTCCTCCGTATCCACTCGGCTGGTGTCCACGTGGACCAACAGGTGTGTGAGGCGGCGGACTCGCGAGTTAAAGATGGCCGCTCGGCCCTTGCAGCGCCGGGCGGACTCGGCGTTGTCAAGGTACTCGCTGAGCAACCAGGCCAGGGGACTGAGGACTGAGGTTTCTGGGGAAAATCATACCAAAAAACAAAAGCAACATCAGTCTTAGCTAACTTCAAAACAACCACGCACGCTGTCTTTGGCTGATGAAGATGATGGACGTGAAAGCAAATGAATCCCAGGAGAATAAGATGTAAAACAACGGATGGTTAGTAGTAGCAGTGGAGCTACCTGAGAGGGTGATGCTCTGGACTATGGGGGTGATAAGGGCCTCCCAGCAGGTCCGACCCAGAGCCTCAGCCGCCTCGGCGTCGGGGAGGAAACGATCGGCAAACATCTGCTCGTGTCGGAGAGCGCTGTTCAGTCTGACGACAACAGAGTAATACCATATTAGAGCCACTGAGTTTACTTTACAATGGTTAGTGTTTAATTCCGTGTTAAAAATAATGAATACAATATTAATAATAATAATAAAATGTGTCCTGAAAGGAGATTAGAGAGCACACAATATGGAGTGACTATCTAACTGGAAGAAAAAAAGCGTACTTGTTGAAAAGCTGCAGGAGCTGAGATTTGTCCTCCAGGATCTCTTGGCACCAGGTGTGGGCCTTTGTGGTGTAGAAGAGATAAGTGCGGCAACACAGCTGCTCCTTAAACACGGGCCAGAAGGTAGGCTTGGGCCCCAGCACCTCAAAGTCATGCACCCTGGTGTCAATGCCACCCTGGTGGGGAGGAGAGAAGAACCTGGGTCAGGCTGGGTTTTCAGATCCAGGATAAGGGGTTCTGCTACTCTGACAAAAAGAGCCCCATGAACAGTAACCGTGAAGGGCTGACCTGCTGACACCTCTTGACTCTGATCTGGATGATGGACCAGAAGCGATTGGCGTTCTCTAGCAGCACGATTCGACTTGCTGATGGGGGCACGTTGACCTGAGGGGGGAGCAACGTAACAGTTAGCATGACAAGAGGCAATTTACACAGAAACACAATCCCACTCCAGGTAATCTACATAAATATGTGTGGCCAACTCAACGTCAAGAGATTTAAATCTAGTCCATCTATAGCCATTCTGGACTAGGTCAAAAAAGACGGATGCTACATACCGTGTTCAGCTCAGTGTTGATGTTCGTCGGGTCATCTCCTCCTAGGACTAGAATCCGGGCCGGCATGTAGCTGGAGTCTTCACTGGCCACAAGCACAGACAGTTGCCTGGGTTGAGAGAGACCACAAAAGACAATTGAGTTTTCAGGAATGTGTATAATATTTGTTTTAAATCGAGTATAATAGTACATGGCATAAGAACAAACAATTGTGCTTCAGTGATATGCAAGTTAAAATTGTTGAGCAATATGCATGTGCAAACAACATCTCTCACTGATTTCTATTGTATAAAGATATGTCTCTTTTTTAAACAACAATGAATATTATAATTAACCTGAGCTTTAAAAGTACAAATACATAAATAAAAGCCATTTTTAAACCTCTTTTACGAAACCATAGTGAGGTAGGAACGTACCTAATTATCACCCCCTTGTGCATGTAGATGTTGACAAAATGGGAACCTGTGCAACCATTGGACTCCCAGTAGGTTTTGGGGTTCTTGTCTGTGAGCTTGTTAGCTCGATGGTGATTGGACGAGACCTCCACCTTCTCCCAGCACTTATCCTCCTTGAGTTCAACACTAGAACCTGATTTTACAATGTTCTGTTAAGACGACCGCAGCACAGAATCAAATCTTTTTTTCCAAACAATAAAACAGTGACGACTGAAAACAGTTTTCATCTTGTGACATCTAGTGTCGTTTTCTACAACTAGAATTTTTATTTTATAAAGAAAGAAAACAGCCATGACACTTTCACTATAAAATGTTCATGGTTAACATGAGTAAGCAAACGATAGGTGGAAATAACCTTGGCACAAATTTTGGAGGAAAACGTCAAAGAAAGGAATGTTGATTGGTTGGTGGCTGCGGCGATGCTCCTCAATTTGTCCCAAGACCATCTGTAAAGACACGGATAGGAACATTTTACATCTGACAATTTTTTTTAAAGTAAAAAAAAAAAATACTATTTTTTCTGTAATCAATCAAAAAAACTCGCATAATTTTGCTTGTTTCTGGTCAAAAATAATCATTTAAAAAAGTCAATAGCTCACCTGTATGCATCCAGCCAAAACACTAGTAGTCATTTTCTTGTAGAGGCTGGCGTATTTCTCACAGTCGGTGATCAGGTCTCTGAGCTCGGTGACCATCAACAGGTTGGTGCTGTGCTTGTCCAGGGCCTTGACCAGGACGTCCTTGGTGCCTAGGCGACACATCACCACCGCGTAGTCTTTGTTCAGAGAGGCCAACCGATACAAAAAGCGGATGAAGAGCTGCACCACCTAGATACACAAGAGACCAGTGATTTACAATTGAGGCAATGTGAAATACTAGGTGTACATACCTACTGCTTAAGACTTTAGTGCGGAGCTTGCTTACCTCCCGTTCGTTGATGAAGGCTGTCATTGAAGACAGGCACGGCTCAATGCTCTCATGCCACGGAAGCAGATCCTCTTGATAGTTGTCAAGGAATTTGTTCAATATTCTGGACAAGAGAAAAAAACAAAACAGATTAAAATAGACCTTTGACAGAAACAAGCAAAAATCACAAAAGGTAAAAGTGCAACTGGCAAAATATTGAACGAGCCAAATGGTTACAGCCAATGATTGTCAGACCAGGCTAGAGAGAAACTTGAACGGGGAATCGATTTTTTATTATTATTAAATAATATAAAAAGGGGTCAAAGTTCAGTGAGGAACTAGGCAGCCGGTACCTGAGGATAGAGAGCTGGGCGGCCCGGTCAGCTCGGTGCTGATCCATGAGGCGCACCAAGTCCTGGTAGGTCTCGCGGCTGCGCGTCACCTGGTTGCGTTCTTCCTCAAGCTGCGAGCCGTCGTCACACAGCAGCTGCTCCAGAGTCATGATCACTTCCTTGGTGGCGGTCATCTCCTTCAGGCTCACCACCAGCATCTTCAGCTCCGTGTCCTTGAAGTCCAAATCATCCGTGGACTCTGAGGAGAGTGCCAGAGATCTTAGAAAACAATGTTTTTTGGGGGGGGGGGGGTTTTCAGGAAAATTGCAAATACAAATAGGAATGAGACAAACAGTCAATGGTAAGAACTTTTGTTTTGTGCACATCTATGCAGAAACAATGTTAATTGCAATTTTAGAAAGGTGACACCCTCTTCGCAAATATTAACTGCCTAAAATGTAAAAGGCTCAAAATTTTTCACCTAACAATTTAAACAAGGCCTAACCGCAACGCTCAGGAAAAACGACCGCGTTCACACCCTACCTTTTTTCTCCAGCTTGTGAACCATCGAGATGTGGTTGAGGGCGATGATAGCCAGCATGGTCTCAGGCCGCGGGGCCGACAGGCACTTCTTCAGCACGGCGCTGACGTCACAGGCCACCAGCTGCTCCGCCAGAGTCTTGTGGCTGGAGATGAGCATGATGATGACCAGCAGGCCGTTCCTCACAGACAACATGCACCTGGTAGGGACAGGCGGAGAGCACACCGTCTTAAAACAGGATTGTAACAAGGGAAGGGGATTTTTGACAGAATATTGTATGTGGTGTGCAAATAGCCGCAGTGTAAAATTGTGTCTAAAATTAAACATAAATTGTATTAATGATAATAGTACAAATAATAAATTATATATTTCATCATGCATGTTTGAATGGGCATTCTCATTGGCCTAAATAGATGTAATAAGGGGTCTCCAGAGTTCAGATTTCACCAAACGAGCCTGGGGTGAAAGCCATTTTAGCTCCATCATCTTGGACAGAGATGCAACGACCATACAAAGCTCTCTACCCTCTAACAACATCTCATCTCCCAGTGAATGTATAGTCTCTAGTACCCCGGTGTATTCAGCATCAATTCAATGGCCGCAGGGATGGCTGCCAGCAGCCCCTTGGAGCCCTCAGGCGTGGCAGAGCCGATGCTGGCGAAGATCTCCAGCATCATCTGGGTGCCTGACTCCGAGAGAGGGAGGCTGCTGCCCATGCTGCGCAGGTCGTGCTTACTAGCTCCCGTGATCACCTTTAGAGTCTGAAAGATGAATAGAGTTAAAAACGGAAGAGGTTAAAAAAAGCACAGCCACGACTTGGGATGTGTTAGGATGCAGACAACCTACAAAGGGTTAAAAACAGGTGCAGCTCTTCATCATCATCATCATCATCATCATTCTATTATTACAGGCATTGTAAAACCACAGGGAATACAGGAACAGGAACTCAACAAATGTATCTTTCTCACACTTTAAAAAACGGCACGTGGTAGGGCATGTGGTATGGTATGCGACAATAAGAGAGACTGCTGTATTTACCGCTAACGCAACCTGCTGCAACTGTGTGACGGTGGCGTACTCCTGCATACAGGAAAGGATGGCTTTGACGCCCCCCTCGGTGGCAAAGGAGACCCTCCACTCGTACTTGAGCATGAGCATGCGGGTCAGACGCAGAGCGCTGACCACGTTCTCCTTGGACTGCCCGCTCAGCATCTCCACCAGAAGCTTCAGCACTTTGTCCCTGGGCGGAGAAAATAACACCAGACACCAATAGTTTTAAATAGAAATTATTTATTTTTCTTCAGTCCACCATGTCAAACTAACATTCAACCATATAATTTTTATTGATGAGGTCAGGTCCTTGCAGCATAACTATTTACGCAAAAGGGGAATAAATCCCAAAAGTTTGGATTGACTGCACTATGATCACACATCTGTAAACCCCGTCTCACACATCTGTAGGCCCCGTCCAACACATCTGTAGGCCCCGTCTAACACACCTGTAAGCCCCCGTCTCACATCTGTAAGCCCCCGTCTCACATCTGTAAGCCCCCGTCTCACATCTGTAAGCCCCCGTCTCACATCTGTAAGCCCCCGTCTCACATCTGTAAGCCCCGTCTCACCGGATGGTCTGAGCTGAATCTGTGCGCAGCGTGCTCCTTTCCTGAGGCCCTTCCTCTTCCAGAACCTTGGTGAGGAATTTCATGCCGGCCAGCTGCTGGCCCGCTTCTGACCCGTTCTTCTTCATGATGTCCACCACCTCGCCCAGCTTCTCCAGAGCAGACTTCTTGCCCTGCACTCTGGGGTTGTTAAACACTAGAGGGAAGAGGAGAAGGCTGAGATGTAACACCATTTTTGTCCATTTCTGATAGTCTTTCGAACAGGACTGTATTGTTTTTACACTGAACAAAGGGAGAAGTCTGCATCTTGCAACAAAGGGAATATGTTATACGCACAGTGTCAAACACAGTTGAGAAAAGCCAGCACACACACACACACACACACACACACACACACCTTTCATCCTCTCCTCCAGGTCTGCGGGGTATTTGGTCTCGTCCTCGGTGGGAAGCTCGCTCTCCGTGTCGGGGCTCCCGCAGCCCGAGTCCACGGGGATCTCCTTCTTTGGCTTCTTGGACACGGAGCCCATGGCTGAGGACGTGGAGGAAGAGGAGGAGGACGAGGAGGAGATGGTGGCGGAGGTGGAGGCGCTCACTCCGAGGCCGGAGGAACCCATGGAGCCGTCGGCCAGAATCTCCTCGTCCTCCAGGCCCCCTCCGCCACGCCGTAGGTAGTGTTTGGAGAAGGCGTGCGAGCACAGGAGATCGCCCAGGCACGAGCCCGGGAGGTTCTGCTTCAGGTAGTGGAGCAGCTTTTTGGCAACCTCACCTGGCACCGGCAGGCTGATCAGCGTGGCCTCGTCTAGATCTGTCTCCTGAAGTAGTGGAGACGGTAGCAGGTGATTGATAGGAGATGTCAGCGATATGAGAGTTGATCATAATTAAAGTCAACAAAATGTAAATTATAGAGGGGTGTTTGTGGTCTCACTTTAGTGTTACTGTCACCAGATATAATATCTATCCGACCTAAAATGTCTGCAATAAACATTCAACCACATTCAATAAAAACTAATAAAAAAAGTGAAGTTGTGGGTGACAGACGTTAAAAGTCACTCATGTCAAATGATTAATGACTAGATTAGATTCAACTTTATTGTTAAACACTAGATTTAACATTGCAAAGAGTACAAGTAGTAGGGCAACAAAACACAGTTTGGCATCAAACCAGTGCAAATACATGGTTACTTGCTCACACCAGTGAATTAAAAAGTGAAAAAGAGGGTAAAGGACTCGCCTGGTCCTCCAGACACTGGAGCAACGTGTTGTTGACCTCCTGCTGCTGCTTTGGTTCCAGCTTCTTGATGAAGAAGAGCACTTCCCACCACTCGGCCCGGCTCAGGCAGCAGTCCTCAGCTTGCAGGCCCTCAGCAAGGTATGGCAACGAATACAGTCCCCCGGGTGGCTTGGAGAAGAACGTCTGGGTCACTTTAAACACAGAAAGCATGGACAAAGAAGAGGTATGAGATTAAACCCCCATGTGTTTAAAAATGTGAACGAAAGCACTGGTTTAGTCTACTCGTCATAAATTGTAAGACATTTTTTCTTTACACGTAGAACTGTGTCCCAAATGTTTTTTATATTAGAGAGAAAGGCGCTTTGATGTTTGCGCCAGTGTCTATTATATAACTATGAGAATAGTGAAAGCCTTACCAGCTGTGAGTTTGAGGGTCTCGGTCAAGGTGGAGGCCTTCTCCTGAGTTTCCTTCTCAGCCTGACCGCTGGTGCCACTGCCCAGGATCTCTACCATATGCCAGTGCACCCAGTAGGTCCTCGACAGGGAGTTCCAGTACACCTAACAAGACACGTTTGTAACATTGTTAAGACAAGTGCTACCTATATAAAGGTTTATCATTATGATATGTTGTCCACTGTGAGACAGCTAGTCAGAAAACACCATATTATAAAAATTAAAGGACAGCAGTATGAAAAGTGAGACCTCTCTCTCAGACTGGACTGTAGTAAAATAAAAACTGCATCCACACATACTTTGACAATGACCTCAAATATTTTAAGGCGAAATCTTCTTCTATTCAGTGATTCCTCCCCACAGCATTCTATTCTCACATAGGTCAGTCATGATCCTTAGTCTTACACATTGCTTCACTGACTTGACTTACATCACATTTGAGACATTGCAAGCACTGCCATATCAACTCTGATCAAATATTTAACCAGCCCAAGGCAAAACGTTCGGCAAACGTTTGGGCAAAATAGTAAACACTGGCTCAATGTGCAAAATAGAAAACTAGGACTTGGTTTTATCTTTTTCAAATTCACAAACTTTCAAGGACTTTTAGGACCCATGTGATAATCGTTTTGTTTGTTTAGGAACAGTTTTATCAAGTCTTTTTGGCTTTGACTATATTACGTTTTTGAATTAGAAATAAGCTTCACTAAACGCACCTGAACTCACTTTGTTCAACAGGTACGTTGTTCATTCAGTTATAAAATCAGGAGCTATGCAGTTGGCCAAAGGCCAGTAAAAACTGAAGCTATTAGCAGCCTACAAAAAAAATCGGGAAAACCACTCTAGTGCATCAGTAAAAGGCTACCCATATGGAAAGATTACTAAATGCACAGTAAGCTTTAAATTAGATTCCAATACTGTTGCATAAACAAGAATGCATTTCAATTCGAGATTTCATAGTAGGGCCAAGCACAAAAGAAATAAAGACGTTGTCGTTGTCAAGATGCTTCCTACCTGCACGGGAGGGGAGCCATCGTTGCTGTAACGGAAGTCTCCCTCGTCTCCGGCGCTGACCTCCTCGTAGTCCTCCAGCATGCGGACCAGCATGCCACTCTTCAGACTGTCCTGCACGTACTCCACGTAAGAAGAGCGGCTGGAGAAATCGGTTCGCGTTTTGAAACCGTTGCCCGCCTTCTTCTTGGGAGGGGTGGGTGCCACCGCCGCCGCCGCAGCCGACACCATAGCTGTGCCTGTAACGGTGACGGGCGAGGTGGAGAAGCGAGGCTGGAAGATGGAGCGGAGCATGCGTCGGTTTGGCTCGTCGTCCTGCTCCTCGCCGCAGGCCGCGGCCCCTGCCTGGCCCAACCCGACGGTGGGCTGTCGGTTCCGGTCCCAGCCCATGACGCGAACCAGCTCGGAGATGAGGTTGGCCATGGCCATGGTGAACTCAAACTCCCGGTGGATGCGCTGGTTCTCCGCATGGTAGCTAGGCCCAGAGGAGGTGCCGGCTTCCTGGCGGTCTGAGCTCGACTCCACTCCTGCTGTGTTCAGCTTGTCCATCAGGGAGGTGACACACAAGTAACGCTTGACCAGAGAGAACAGCAGCTTCCCTGGGATCTGGAGACACACAAAGGGTGAAGGGATGAATTATGTTTAAACTGACTGACATAACCTTTTAGCTTCAGATCTACTATTCTGCCCAAAAAAACGAAGTACTACTAAACCACAAATTTATATAAAAAGAGCACATTCAAGTGATATAACTTTTTAATTCTACCACAGCAGGCTGAAGATAAACATACTATTATTAGGTTTGTAGTTAATAAGTACCTGGGGCAGGTGGATCCCTTCAAAGGAGATGCCATGCTCCTCAGAGGAGGTGGTCTCTGCAAACAGCTCCAGGAGGGTGTAACGGTTATCAAAGTCCATGTGCTGTTCGATACCATCTTGCTGGCTGAGGGATAGCAGCACGTAAGCACGACTTCCTGCGTAGGGCGACAGAACAGGCTGGTTAGTTCGAACAGGAGAAGCACATAGCATGTATGCACACTTCAATAAAATTCACACTAAAGCACACAAACAATCATAAAATCATCACTATGATGATGTTATGTTCACACGTATATTTCACATGACTGAACAAACATTTCTCAACTTGACCTAATCGCGTACATGGTATGGATTGAAGTGCAAAGGCCACCCTCGAAGTAACAGCTACAAAACATGCAAATCTGACTCAGATGTAACAAGGACTAAGCCTATGATCAATAAAATAAAATAAAAATAATGGTAGGTTTAAAGAAGTAGCTGCTATGAATCTTGAACTTTTGCTTTTATCCCCGCAAATATATTTTTACTAATAGATAGCCAACAACCAATTAATGGATCAGGACTTTCAGATTCTTTGATGTCAAACACTTGAAAGGGAAGTTGATGCTCTGAGCACAAGCTTCTTTACTACGTAGCTTTCTGAGTCAGTATTTTTACAGGAATATCCCATGAAAAACCGTAATGAAACATGATTTCTTAATAGGTTTAGCAAGAGGGAATTGACTGAATGTATAAAACACGGACGTAGAAAAATTAAACACCAAAGAGCAGGTATGAGTTTTGAATGGGCGAGTCAAGGTAAAACTTTGGTCATGTTGAAAAAAAATAATTACACAAGACAATAATACTAGTAATAGTATTCAGTACTAGTAACAAATAATACTAGTCAAGTTGATTTTGGGAAATACGTGTAAATGAAAGCTAGTCCGTTAATTAAGGCAAATACATTTAAAACATACAATGGCGTATTCCCTCTCCACCCTGCAGAGTATATGCTTGAAATGGATAAAACAGCACAACCCCATTTTCTTCCATAACGTCTTTATGAAATTAGTTCTCCAACTTGTAACCACTGTATCTCCATTGTCAGACAGGGCAAAACAAAGCTTTATAAAAAGAGACATCCAATGTCATGTCATTGCCAGACAGTTACATTAATGCAGAACAGACCAGACTAGCGCTGTGTCAAAGGTGTATGCCTGTCTGCAATAGACGTGGTTGGGAGTAGCTCATTGCCACTTGAGTTATGGAATGCTTACGAGATGCTGCAGGGAAGCGAGTTAACCGGCTTTCCAAAATGAAGAGGCCCGCTCAATATGGAGGCTGTCACTTACTACTGTCTACAACAAGACTATAACTTTAATATCAAACAGAAAATCAGTAAGAGTACAGGTGACATCTGTTTGTCTGCCTAAATTGTGCCGAAACAATTGGTGATCAGGAACATAGGGCCTAAAGATAAGATTACTGCATATACTGTACAAGGTTAGCGGCAGCAATAAAAAGCAATGATTAAATTTGATACATGACCAGCCTCAATGAAGAATCAAGCATACAGAAACATTAGGATGCCATGAATCCCAACCGTCTGCATTGCCTCTCGTCAGACTGTTGCTATGAGAACCAAAAGTAAAACAAACAGCGGTAGTTTCAAGATGGCTGACATGGCTTTTCTGAAAAGACAGATGACTCCCTTTTCTCCTTAAAGTTGATGACACACAGGAGAAACACTCAGAAGCTCTGTAGCTACACTTTTTTCCGACATCACGCTGCCCAAGAAGCAGCCAAAAACTACACTGAAGCAGCAGGAACAAGGAAATGATATGTCAATTTGTTTTCCTTGTTTGACTAGTTAATCGACCACAGTATCTTTTAATTTCTATGCGAAAGTGTCAATAATCTAATATAATTTGAATTTAAGGTGCTTTAAAATAAATGAATTATAATTGCCAGATCAATAACTAAGCCCTGATACTTTTGTTTATCAGCACATCCCTAACTAAATATATGCTATGCTTTTTATGTGAACGTGTTACATTGCATCACATGCTTAAAATCTTACCCACTACACAAACAGTGAAATACAAACAAGTCTTTTGTTTAAAGAACGAGGCATGGTCAAGTGCAAGGCAGTAAGGATCCTCAAAAGCAGCCGGGGAGACCAAACAGGTAGTTCGGGTTTAACTGATATGTAAATTTATTCTGATTCACTATCTCCTGAATAAACTTGGCTAAATTGATAAGAAAAGGTTACTCCCATAATTTATGTTACTGCTTTAAACTAACTGACCTGGAAACATGCAACATTGCATTTCCACAATGAGGAAAACATCTCAAATTACTAGACTTTCAAGTAAAAGTAGAAATTGGTCCCTAACCCAAGTCTTTTTTGTTTTAAACCAATGGGGTATACACAAAGAATACTATGGCTCTTCCCCATACAGTACCTGCATCATGAGAGGCCAGAGCCCGCAGCATTTTGCCAGCGCTTCGGCGTGTCTGTCGCTCCTTGTTGCAGAGAAGTTCCATGAGCAGGTCTAGGGCGCCAGTCTCCTTAAAGACCCCCACCAGAGAGCCAATGCTGGCATAGGCACTCAGCACGTGGATGGTGTGCGTGATGCTGATCGCAAAGTCACTCTTCTTTCCCATTTGTTTGCGGGCCCTACGCACCAGGTTCTTGACGTCATCCTTCATGTCAGAGAGCTCTACCTCGTCGAAGGTGACGTCGGTGGGGAACTCTCTTCGGGGCCTTTCCTCCTCTTCCGGTTGAAGGGGTCTCTGACTGTCTGCCTTGCGCTTTCCCAGGAGCATAGGGCAGTTTGCATACACATCTTCTGTCGACATCCACATCAAGATGTTCTCGGTCTTGCTCTCGCCAGACGAGCTGGAGCCACCAACGCCCGACCCACTGCCGACCCCACCGCCCGCCTCGGTACCCCCTCCACCGGAGCCAGTGCCGTCGTCAATGGCCACTAGGCTCCAGCGGATCAGGTATTCAGTCTGGCCATCGTGAGTCCGCCGCTGCCGGATCAACTCCTCAGGGTAGGCCTGTTGCTTTGGGCCAAGCTGGACAAGCAGGTTCCCATTACGACGTTCACCCACCATGGTAACTGGAAGAAAACAACAGAGAGGAAATAAGCATCTCATTGATAAAACATGTAACATATGTATAGGAGTACACAACGCATGTGTGTATGAGCGTGACTTCGTGTATCGAGTAGGTGAATGGTTCTGACGTTTTTTTTTATTTCAGTCCTGAAATCTGGGGGGCACCATGATGGCAGGATTTTCACTTTTTTGATCGATGGATCCAGGCTGCCAGACTTGGTCAACCCAACTTCTAAGTAAGGTTTTACTTCTTTGTTTTATTATTCTATTTCACAAACTAACGGAATTACATTAATTAATCAAATATATAGAGATCTTGTTAATTAAATCAGCAAAACAATAAATGTCCTACATCACATAAAATGTATGTTGCTTAAGAGCACGCTTTTGCATTACTTTTCTTTCAGACATTTTTCCGATTTATGCATGACATCAAATATGTTTGAAGTTAGCTGATGTGGCTAACTGATAACAGATGGCCAACAGGCTTGGAAATAGTGTCAAGAGAACTAGCTAGTACTAGTATGCCAACGTGACAACTAGTATACAACTAGCTTGTGTAGCTAGTGGACGTAGCTATAAAGTTGGGCGTAACATCAGCGCATGACACACGTTTGTAGAATCAATTCCTATCAAATAGCTAGCTATTGTTGATATGTAGCTAGCGATTAACGTTAAATCAGCTAACCGTATTGTTCCTCAATCTCATGACCATAATCTAAATTAATGCTGGTCGCTAGTTATAACGGCTCAGAACCTAACTTACTTAGACTATGTTTGACAGTCAGTATGGTTGGGCACTCGATAGGTCGGTGGCAATAACAGTTAGCTAAGCTAGTGGCTGTTAACGAGCAAATTTTGCAGGTGTCGAACTAAGCTAAGTATTGTACTACAAGTTGTTGCTAACATCGTTATTTATCTTGGCTAACGACCGGAGTTAGGAGAAGAAACCGTTAACGTCGTTAACAAAGTTAGGCTACTTCCCCAACTTAATACTTCAGACACTGTGACAGTGGCTACATAACGTTAGCTGAGCTGGCGTATTTAGCTAATGAGAGCTTTGTTGGTTTTGCTTTTACTTTAACATTAGTAAATAACTTAATATAAAGTTTAGGGGTATTTCAGTTTTTCAGTCACTGGCTATACTAACCCAACGTAAAGCAAGCTAACATAAAAGTTATGGCTAATAATAATGCCTGTCTGCGACTATCTCGACGCCATCATTGAATCGGTCTGGATGAGCTCGTGCCCATCCCAGAGACGGCGTGTGCGAAAGGCCTGTTTTGGCAATGCAAGTTACAGGCTGAGTGAGCAAACTGAGGCTGCGGCCTAAAACAATAGCATATCAGGAAATGAAAATAAAAACCGTACCTGCTGTGCCACAAGCGTTCCCCTTCTTTACGGTTTTCCTTCTGATTCGATGGAGTTTTCTTCTCCGCTGTAATGTATCGTTTCCCAGCCTGGAAAGATTTTAAAAGCCTACTTGCGATACTGTGTTGTGTGCAGTACGCACAGTTGCAGGTACGAGCTCAGTCGTCTGGATGTGTCACGTTACCTATGGGTTCAGCAATACTAGGAATGATTCAACATCCGGTCCATTGTAATTAACTACCAACAAAACACGTTTTTTGTTCAAAGTGAGTTTATTTTCATCGAGAATAGTGTCTCAAACATAATCCTGTGTTATGACTAAGGATAAATGATTTTGAATTTTAACGCCCATGTCCTACTTCATGCATTAACTCATCCATCTATTTTTATGTTGCCTATTTATAATCAGGTAAAGATTCCTCTGTGCTGGTATGCAAGCATAGTCGTACAATAGAACCTACTTATTCTTATGTCGGGTTAAAGAAAGCGTGTTTAAAGGATAAAATATCCAATTCGAAAAGTTACTACATCTATTTGTTGCCACACATACACACACACACACACACAAAACGTATTTCATCCGCTAAATACGAGTTGGATATTTTCTATAAATAAAAGCTAATTAATATGAAGGACCTACAGTTTTATTAATAATTGGCTTCGATAACCATTCGTATTATATGAAAAAATCTTACATTTGTAGTGACCACTTGCATTTGGGGCTACAATTATAAGCTATCTACCAACTGGACCAAACAATCCTAAAACCGTATTCTGTTACCTACAAACAAAGCTCATAATATGTCAATTTAACTGTGAGATATTAAAGTCTCATACACGTATCTGTGTTCTTAGATAAAGCAGCCTATGGTATGTAAGAGTACATTGTATTGTCACCCACTATAGCTTGATTGCTAGGCCTACAAAACAAGTTATATTTTGTTTCTGTAGAAACAGATAGATCCCTTCAGGTATTAAGAACTTGGATCTGAGTTATGTGTTACTTGACTGTTTTCCTCTATGCCTACGTGTCAAAATTCGGTGGTAAATACCCTCTGATGATGCAGTGGGTGTGTGTGCTATTTACAAGTATAAAACAGAGCCACTTCCAACTAATGAACGCTAGATGGAGCACATAGACAAATGAGAAATCTACAGGAGTTAGTATTTTGGCATTTGTTTTTGACGTTTTGATGTTGTGGAATTGTGAAAATAATAATACACAAATGCCCATGACTCCCCAACCCCGACCAATATAAATTAATCACTAGAACTGTGGAAAAAATGTGTCCATCCTTCCCTGGATCAAACACAGATTGAGGTATTAATAGATGAATAACCTATTTGTGGATGATGTCCAATATATCTATGATCCACCTATTTTTCTTAAAATAAAAAGTTTAATATGTTAATTTAACACCAATATCTCTTTAACTTTACCTACACAACTTACTCATAACTCTCAGACAAATACAGACAACACTATTTTATCACTTCTGGTAACTTATTTGCGAATTCTAGTTCTAGTCATTGTCATAGCTTACCTGATGAGGTTGTTCAAGCTCTAAAAAGTATTTACCAGAAGAAATCTGTGGACCTGACTTGATCCCTGTCATCTTAGGCTCAGCTATTAAATCCGCAGAAAGCCTATTACATACATTTTTTATGTATCACTTTCAACAAATAGAATTCTAAGAGCTTGGAAAATGGCAGTTCTGGTTTTTTTAAGGGAAGAGATCCCTCAAACCTTAATAATAATGTCAAAGTTATCTGTACTTGCTAAAATCCTTGGCTCACTTGTGAATTCTCAACACAAGGGTTACCTTCAAGCAAACAACCTCCTTTGCTCAAAACAGTCAGGTTTCAGGACAGGTCATAGCACTATAACTGCTGTGACCTTGATGTTAAATTATATTGTCAGTGCACTTGATAAGGAATTGCATTGTGCCACCCTTTTTATCGATTGGTTGAAATCATTTGACACAGTGGATCACTCACTCCTAGTAAGTAGAATGTCTAGCACAGGCTATAATACTGGAGTATTAGGTTAGTTAAAATTACCTTTCTGACAGATTCCAAAGTCTTCATGCTGATGGTCAAGAGTCCTCTTCAAAGGTGGTCATTTGAGGTGTGCCATGGGGGTCAATCCTTGGGCCTGTTTTATTTACTATCTATATAAACAATATGGCTTCACTTGTGCTTAATTCAAAGATTCACATTTACGCTGATGATACTACTGTTTATTCTTGTTCTGACACTTTTTCCCAAACAGTTTGTGACTTGGGAATGGAAAGAGTCTTTTAATACATTGCAGGAAGATTTTAATGACCTCAAATTGATCTCAAAAGAAGTGAGCTATTTCTCAAGATCCCCTTTTCAGCCATTGGCAGACCTCAGTATCTCTACTGTAAATGGAAGATGGATGTCTTGAGCATGTTATATGTTATACATATCTATGCATTTATCTGGATGATAAACTTAATTTTTCTAAGCATATTCACAGACTTGAAAAGAAACTTAGGGTAAAGGTTTTAAGGCTGCTTTACAGTATTATGAAGTTTGTCTGCTATCATTTTTAGCTGTACAGTAGGCTTTCTATTCTTAAATTTTTCTTCAAATTATACAAATCATATTTACACCAGATAATAGCAACATAATAGTTATTGTGTAGTTTATGGTACACATTAATGACCTAATAAAAATGAAAAATCTTCAGTAGATTTAAGCAAAAAGCAATCACATTTTTTTCTAAATAAAAAACGGCTGACACCACAGCTGATAAGTTATGAACACGCCCCTCTAGCATACTGGATATTTGTGGAGTGAAGGGTGACTGGAGCTTGCTTTAGGACCATGGGGATGAGTTGCTAATTAATTCTGGAGACTATGTGGCCAGAAACCCACAATACTTCAGTTGGAAACAGTGCCTCGCTCGTAGCCTACTTTGTAGTGTGCTAGAATGGGTCAGCCAAAGCATTGCAGCGTGTTTTTTTTTTCTTTTCTCTTTTTTTTTTAGGGTAACCTAACAAATGTATGCCTGTAATGTCTTTACAACCCGTCTACTTGCCTGTCTCATCTGAAACATTCTTTCAAAGTGTACTGTATTCATAAGAATAACATTGGCCTTGTGAACGTAAGTGAGTACAAGTTTTGACAGAAAAGGTTGAGGCAAGAATCCTACCTGCAGAGGATCATCGTATTTTTACAGTAAGCACATAGACATAGCACGGATTGATACCTGTATGGGTCCAATATTATTTCTCCGAGGGTTTGACCACCGCAGAACGCTCTTTCACCTTGAAAGGTAAGTGCTTTCTTTACTAGTCAGATCACGGACTTGAAGGTTACAGTAACAAATATTGCACCAAGATGACAGCACTAGCAGAGCATCATTGCAGGACAGCAAACGCAATTTTTTGGCATCGAATTTAATTGACAGTGTTTGACTGGCTATCTAAGAGTATATCCGAACGTGTTTGCGTCGTTTTGTCACAACACGTACGATGAACATTATATGAATTATTATATGAAATTATATAAATCAAATCATAACGTTTCAACACAGATTACACTTTATCAATTCAGTCACATTGTTAGGCTGGCTACTGCATCTCGTATCATACGTTGTGATTCAGTGGCAGTAGTGGGCTGTGGTAATGATCAATTTTCCCAGGAAATCCCATGGGTACCCTAATAACACTTTTGCCGTGAATGTGACAGCACCATGGACAGCTCCTACACTATTTTTTTCATCTTGTTTTGCCCTGTTGTAATTACTCTGAGCTCGACCACCAAATATGTTACCGTACATTTTATTTTCACTGTTTCTTTTTAGAATACTGTCTATAATTCAGTATCGTATGTTTATTTTCTATAAATGGGAGGATTGCATGGGATGTCGTGTCGTCCTTAAGTCTCGTTAAGAATAATCGACAAAGTCTGAAGTTCAGATTCAATCCTCCCCTGTCATTGTGTAAACCTATGCAGTTATAATCAGAATTACACATCAAAACTAACGGCTAGAAAACAATGTTATTTTATTATAATCAGTATGAGGCTTAAATGCTAAGCGGTAAACATTGTAAAAGTCTAATTGCCACGTTGATCATGTTCAACAATATGGTGTGATTTGTTTTGAGCTAGCCAGTGTCGCAGGAATTAGACTAGACAATAATTCCCATTCAGAGAAAGTTATTCTGGTGAACATTTAACCATTAAAGGACTTTGCTTTGACCTTAGCTTCTTAAAAAACCGAGATATGGGAAACAGCAGCACATTTGTTTTTATTCCAGTGACTAATAATGAGCTAATTAAATCTTATTTGGGATGATACTATGTGCTATACTATGTCTCTATGTGCTTTAGTGCTGGTAAAATAAAACCTTGCCTGGGGCCGGGTTTTTAATCCTGCATAAATAGGCCTAAGGAAGAAACATGGCAAAAAAGTGTCAATGTGTCAATGTTCCCCATGCACAGTCACATTGATTGGTTAAAGGGAAGCTGGAACTCTCAGTTGGTGGCAATCCACTTTGGAGCCTATACCAGCATAGCGTGTCCATTAGTGACTGCCCTTCAGCGGGCCTCATCTCCAACAAACACTTTCCTGCTGATTCTAGCAAAAACATTTCCCTTCTATCCCGAGCCTTGGCAAGGTGGATTGTGTCCATAATGCAAAATGTGGAATCAATGGATCTGACATGCAATTTTGATGTTTGCGCACACATGCGAACGGTTGACTCACAAAGGAGTGAAGCAAACGGAGAGTAAGAACAGGTGTGTGTGTGTGTGTGTGTGTGTGTGTGTGTGTGTGTGTGTGTGTGTGTGTGTGTGTGTGTGTGTGTGCGCGCGCGCATGTGTGTGTATGCGTTGTATACAGAATGTGTGGGTGTTCATGTCTGGATGTCCATGTGATACTGTTTCGGAGTTCTGTTTGTGTGGATGTCAATGTGAGGCTGTTTGGTGTTTGCACACACACCATGCTTGTTTGCACACATCTTTGCTTACCATTACCCACCAGCAGTTGATGCAATGCAAAGGGATGTCCGTTGGGAGTTGAAGGGGCTCCAGGCACTCAGAACCCCCTGGGGGATATAATAATTGGCAGGCCCACAATGTAACAGGCATCTGGGCCGTTCAATCTTCACCAAGTTTGCGGAGGTTAATTGACAGAATCTCCCCCTCACACTTTTTGATTATATGAGTGGGTTGACTAGCTCTGCCTCCCCAGAAACTGGATTTACCCACTTTCCCTTTAAACACATTCACAAACAGAGAAACAAAAGCTCATTTTATCTATTCAATCATTTTAATCTGGCCCGCAGGAGAGTGCTGCCTGCCTTCCCATGTCTTCCCAAGTGCCTCAATGAGAAAGGCCTCTAAAGACCAGGGGATTTGACCCAGCAACCCAGCTCTCTAAGCCGGGGGATGGAGGGCAGAACGGGCTCAGGGGCAGGACAGAGGGAGGAGATGAAACCCTCCACCCCAAGGAAAACCTCGTCAGCCGGGGGAAGCGAGGACGGCGGCAATGCATTGCCAGAGCCCGACAAGCGCAACGGCCTCATCAACACCCGCAGTCTGATGGTGGAGACCAAGGAGGGTCTGGTGCCGGTGTACTCGGCCCCCCAGTACCAAGGCCACGTGGTGGTCAACCTCCCCCCACAACAGGAGCACAACGGCAAGGGAGGAGGGGGACCACCGCAGCTCCTCAACCCCAGCAACCTACCGCAGGGCATGGACACGCGCTTCAGGACCCCCAACCTCATCCTGTATTCCGAGAGCATGCTCCGGGCCTGGGGCGAGGGAGGGGAGTGCTGCGAGACCACCTTCATAGAAGCTGATCTGGCGTCTGCCGGTTCATCTGCGGCGTCCAGGTTCCTGGACCTTTCCGTGGATGAGGCCAAGATCCAGACGCTCTCGTATGATATCGACGATGACGATGAGTTCCAGGAGCTAGAGGTAAGAGCAGCAAACAGAAGGGGACCTTCAGGTTTCTAAAGTTCTACTAGCTTCTTTAATTCCCTTTTCCTTTTCCAGTCGTATTTGTTTCTGTAAGATGCAGGTAAAGTAGAGAGATAGGCCGTCTGGACCTCTGTATTCCCCGCTAAGCCCATGCTGTCTCCACCACCTGTTCAGATTCAGCCACGCGGGCCATGCACTCCCCTGGCCTGAGGGCTGCTAGCCAGACCAGACTGTAGGGCCCTCAGAACTGAGATGGCCAGGTGCTTGTCTTTTTGAGTGTCTGCTTGACTAGGAATCGGTAGCCTTATTTTTGTTGGCACAGGCTTAAGCAGTGCTAGCTCAGACAAGGGTTATCTAAAGAGGGCAGCATTATAGAGTGGATAGCAGGATTATTTTCTAAATACACTTCTTTCTATTGTATGATCAGATTAATATGCAACTCTCCTTCCATTAAATACAACTTGTTGGGAGGGATGCAGAATAATTTTTTCTTTGTCGAAATGGAACATGCTTGTCAGTCGAATAGACCAGGAATCTTATAACCATTATAACAGGCTAGCCTTGACTAAAACTTACAAATAGATCCTCAAATTATATGTGCATTCCTGTAAAATGTTTTGATAATGATGATTTTAGTGAGCTGGGCTATCCAGCAAGTAATCATAAGCCTCTATGGGTTACTCTACCTTATTACTAGTAACTGACCTATCCTGTTCCTTTTAGTTTTTACATTTCTGGTCCTAGCTATTCTGGAAAATATGTTTCGAGCACAGCAAGATAACACAATGTTTGTACATGTTAACAAATTAGTATTCAGATCGCTCCAGATTTGAATAGATTCCTTTAGTTTATTTTTATTTTATTTGACCGCTGAGACCCCTGTCTGACTGCCTTGTAAAGTACACATATGTATAAGCTATTAGAAATGCATGAATACAGAATAAATAAATACAATTCATAGAAAACACAGCATATTTACACATTTGCACAAACACCAACATTATTAAGTGGTCCAGTTTAATTTCCTACTTTGCTTCATATTTCTAATTTTTCAAACATGTAAGTGCCTTTGTCTTTTTGGATCTTTCACTTCATGCTTTTCTGGAAAGTAGCAAGTTGAAGACTTGCCAATCGTGGATTGCCCCTCTAGATTTCTGCCTCTGTCCCAACTGGCTGTGTCCCATTTTAAAACTAGAATAGAGAGTCAAACATTTGATCTTATTCTTCTATGTCAGTTTTTAAATTGATTCCCTAGAGAGGTTTGAATCGCAATGATTTTATCTGTCCCTGTTTAAGTGCCATCCACCCAAAAAAACTACGATGTCTTTAAAATGCATGAGATCTGAGGGGTTGGAAATGATCTGAGAGAGTGAGAGAAAAAAAGATGTTGCCCATCATTTCCCAGCTGGTATGGCTGGCCTGTCAGGGGGGAATATTTGCATCAGGTCACTCTCTGAGCAAATTGACGGCTAGAGAGCCCAGCTGTGCAAGTTGTCTACGCAGTGGAAAAACCTATGCAAAGATGAAAGAAATAACGAGACATCTGGCGTTTGTTGAGACATAAATCGAACCCACCTTATCTTTTCTTTTTTTTTCTTTTTTACCACAAATCCCCTCAGAGGAGCTTACAATTCTATTAGCTAATGTCATCATAAATGCATGTGTCATTTGGTCTGGAATAGTAAGTGACATTGCCCTTGGTTGGCTCAATTATTAAGTAGGAAATGCCTGTCTAAATAGTAGGACATGGATGTTGAGTATGTAAGTTGAGGAAAATGTGGGTGGCGGAGTTCTAGTGCTAACACAGACACAATTTTATTAGCTGTTCCTATTACTGTAAGTGGTTTGATTTGTGTTTTAAACTGTTTAATGCACATTCAAATGTACATTTTAAGACAGACGATTAAATTTTTAGTAAATATATTTACCAATTATGATAAGTGACGTCAGTGGACTGATTTTCAAATCAATATTTCATTCATATTTTGTTTAATCACAATGGACATGCCATACACAGAGGTACAAAGATACATGCTTCAACAGGCAGGGACATCATTCCAGATTTAACTTAATGATGGGACGAGGAACACGGTAGACTGCGACGCATTTCATTAGTACAAACTACACTACCGCAACTACCTTAATCTCAGTGTACAATATCAATGTGTCCCCTGTGCAGAGCGACTACTCCAGCGACTCGGAGAGTGAGGACAACTTCCTGATGATGCCTCCCAGAGACCACCTTGGCCTGAGTGTTTTTTCAATGCTGTGCTGCTTTTGGCCGCTGGGGATTGCCGCTTTCCACCTGTCCCATGAGGTAAACTCATCGTGTTGCCATTTTTGTACCTTTCAGAGAGACATAAGTCAAATTACACTGTTCCGTCAATTCAGTTCAGTCATTTAGTCTGTAAGCACAGACAGAGTACACATGGTCAAAAAACAATTATTGCGTTGTGTGTCCTCACCCCATGTGTCAGTGTTTCTTTATTGGTGGATATGTTGAAGCAGCTTTGGCACCATTTATTTTTGCTGCATCTGTGTATAACATTTGGAAAATAGGACAGCATAAACACGGGACCTGAGGGGGTGCCTGGTAAAGAGAGAACTACACAGTGTGTGTGTGTGTGTGTGTGTGTGTGTGTGTGTGTGTGTGTGTGAGAGTATGTGTGTTTGTTTGTGCCAGCGTGTATGTGTATGTGTGTGTGTGTGTGTGTCCGTGTCAGCTTGTATGTGTTTGTGCCAGTGTGTATGTGTGTCTGTGTGTTTGTGTGGTCTGTGCATGTGTGTGTTTTTCTGTGGCTTTTAGCAGTAAACATCACAGTTGTTCTCTAGCTAGTGGGAGATGTGTAAGAGCAGAGAGAGAGAGAGAGAGGGAGAGAGAGAGAGAGAAAGAAGGAGAGAGGGGTTATCATGTGCAGGTTGTTTGTTGCTGATGTTCTGGCAGCGAGATTCATTTTATTTTGCAACAAATGTTCAATATTGTTTGGCCCATAGTCTCACATGTAGTGTACAAAACCATGTATACCACTATGAGGATAATCACTGCTGCACTGTGAAACCATTTTTCACTGTGTGTTCTCATATTATAGTACATTTAACCACTCAAAATGCATTGTGCAATATGTGCCAATTATTTTTGTATTACTTTCTAGACCCTGTGTGTGTGTGTGTGTGTGTGTGTGTGTGTGTGTGTGTGTGTGTGTGTGTGTGTGTGTGTGTGTGTGTGTGTGTATGTGTGTGTATGTGCGTGTGTGTGTGCTCGAGCAGCAGTGCTCTGCCCACTCTGCACCACTATAGACTGTGATTATGTCACGACTAAACACCTACGTCTCTCCTATTCAGTTTGGTAAAATAAACAAATAATTAACTTAGAAAAAGAAAAGGAAAAAAAACAAACACAATGGGTTGGCATTGGCAACACAGCCCACGCAAAAATCTATTCTTTAAAAAGCCAACCAGCAGAGCTCTGCAGCTGCGGTGGGAGAGAAAGAAACGTGTCGCGGGCTGGAATTAAAATATCTGAAGCCCACGTTGTCATTGTGGGAGGTTTTGGAAAGGCTTCAGCGTCACACTGATAAGACATCCTACGAAGCTGTTCGATAAGGTTTCTGGGTCTGGTGCCTACAGAATAAGGTTCGGCTTAGCTCTTGTAACAAGAGAGGGACGGGTAAACAAATAGTAGATTAGACACATAGGACATTGAAACACAAATATTTCAGTTTTCACAAATTTATTGTGTACCTTGGTTCAGCGAGAAATATGTGTCTATGTGTTTGTAAGAACGAGGAACTTGTGTACATTTTCTTTTGACTTGTGTCCTAACGAGGTGATATTCCATACCCACTGTCATGAATCATTTAAATCTATAACAGAAAATAACCAATTAAACAGAAGGAAGAAACAAGCAATGATCAAGTACAATTGTATTGATGACTACAGAGTCAGAGTCTGAGTCTGTACACAGAGAAATTATTACAGTCAGCTCAGTCTAACGACATATTAAGTTATCATTAGGTTGACATGGTTGACACGATTATATTGGTTTTTAACCAAACAAATCATCCCATTGGTCAAGAGGGAACACATGCATTAACTCCCAGTATCAAAAAGAACACGTACATAGATCTGCATGTTATGGGGGCGACACACTCAGTGTCTCTGAAAGGCACATGCTATGTTGTTGGTGACCTGTCCGTCCCTCTGACCCTTTCCTTACGTCTGAACAGCTCTGGCCGGACCCCGGCTATGATGGCCAAGTCTGGCCAGCCCTGCGTACACATATCTTTTCATGCTATGGCTAGGACACAAACCTAGATTCCAGTGTCTCCGAAAGGCACATACTATCTTTCTGGTGACCTGACCCCTCCCTCACGTCTGAACACCAGCTCAGGGCAGAACATCCTAAATTTGTCAACCCCCCCTCCCCTCCCCCCCCCCACACACACACACACACACACAAACATTCACATTGATTCATCACCTTGTTATTAAGAAGGTGTAATAATGAATCATTCTAGGATTATAATCAATAAAGATATTAAGGGCTTCATGTAAAGAGATACTTCACAATCTTAGTGTGGTGTCTGATTTGGTGTTCTTTCTAGAAATAGAGGGTTCAGGTGAAGAAAAAAATCCTTGGCTATGTTCTGTGCATTTGAGAGTTACTTTGAAGGCCACACACAATTTAATTGGCTCCTTTTACCTTTTGTACTTCTCAGGACTCCCAATTAATTTTCTCCTTTGAGGAGGAACCAAGCAATCAATGCACAGCTCGTTAAAAGGAGACAGAGGTTAGGGAGGGAAATCAGGGGCAAGGCAGGAAAATCGAGATTTCACGCCCGAGATTGCAGTGGACCTCCCCACCTTCTCAATTAGATCAAGTGGCTTTAAAGGTGGAAGGTTGAAGGAAAATAGTTTTTTTTTCTTTTTTTTCTTTCTCTGTGTTTCTTTTTTTGAATCATTAAAATAAGCTGGTTTACTTTGCCTCGGTCTACAGTGTGCCTTCTCAATACATCTTTTCAGGCAACAGCGAGAGTAAGAGTCTTTCATCCAGGGACCTTGAATTCGGTAAATTCCCAGTTTCCCTTCTCCCTTGATTCCCTCTTGGGCTCAGATTACATACAGTGTGTCTCCTTGATGAAACATCTGAGGGTGATACATGCCTAGAAATTGCCTTAAAACAGCAGCAACATGAAGCGAGAGCTTGAGCTAACTACCAGGATGTTATTCGCAGAGAGAGAGAGAGAGAGAGAGAGAGAGAGAGAGAGAGAGAGAGAGAGAGAGAGAGAGAGAGAGAGAGAGAGAGAGAGAGAGAGAGAGAGAGAGAGAGAGAGAGAGAGAGAGGAGTAGCTTCATTGGAAATGTATTATGCATCCATCACGCACCACCACACCACTCATCTCTTTTGGGGCTGAATGAGAACCCAGAGAGATGGTATTGTGATAATTTTACTAGTGGGGTATTTCGGTATGTGTGCTGCACCAAGCAAACACACGAGGAAGGATGATAGACAGATACAAAAAGAGGTAGAAACGGAACAAAGTTGATGATGTAGCCGTATGGAGAGAGCAATGCAAACAGACAGACACAGACTGACTGACTAACAGACCCAGTGACGGACAGACAGACAGACTGAATGAGGAACAGACCCAGTGACGGACGGACAGACAGACTGACTGACCAACAGACCCAGTGACGAACAGACAGACAGACACAGACTGACTAACAGACCCAGTGACGGACAGACAGACACAGACTGACTGACTAAGAGACCCAGTGACGGACAGACAGACAGACCGACTGACTAACAGACCCAGTGACGGACAGACAGACAGACTGACTGACTAACAGACCCAGTGACGGACAGACAGACAGACTGAATGACTAACAGACCCAGTGACGGACAGACAGACAGACAGACAGACAGACAGACAGACAGACAGACAGACAGACAGACAGACAGACAGACTGGCGAACAAACCCAGTGACGGACAGACAGACTGACTAACAGACCCAGTGACGGACAGACAGACACAGACTGACTGACTAACAGACCCAGTGACGGACAGACAGACAGACTGACTGACTAACAGACCCAGTGACGGACGGACAGACAGACAGACAGACAGACAGACAGACAGACAGACAGGCAGACAGGCAGACAGGCAGACAGACAGGACACAGACAGACAGACAGACAGGGTGACAGACAGACACAGACAGACAGACAGACAGACAGACAGACAGGGTGAGAGACAGACAGACAGACACAGACAGACAGGGTGACAGACAGACAGACAGACAGACAGACAGACAGACAGACAGACAGACAGACAGACAGACAGACAGACAGACAGACAGACTGGCTGACGAACAGACCCAGTGACGGACGGACAGACAGACAGAGACAGACAGACAGACAGACAGACAGACAGACAGACAGACAGACAGACAGACAGACAGACAGACAGACAGACAGACAGACAGACAGACAGACAGACAGACAGACAGACAGACAGACTGACGAACAGACCCAGTGATGGACAGACAGACAGATTGAATGACTAACAGACAGACAGACAGACAGACAGACAGACAGACAGACAGACAGACAGACTGACAGACTGACGAACAGACCCAGTGACGTACAGACACACAGATTGAATGAGGAACAGAGCTTGGGAGCGAGAAGGTTTATGTGAATAGAATCAGAATCAGAATCCATTATGCTAGAGTGTTCTTTTAAAGTGCATTTTAATGCCCTGTCCCTAAATAATAGGTACCAAAAATCTGTTTATCTAGTTATGGTAATTGGATAATGTAACTCTTAGAGAACCGCTGTCTGGTGTATAATTGAAATGGGAGAGAGATACACTTTGCACTCTGTCGCATCCTCAGCAGCAAGGTTTGTCTTTTGTTCTGAACACCAGCATCACAGAGACCACGTTCTCGGCGAACTATTCAGCAAAAACAGTGTCGCTACTTTTGTTTCTGTGACACAGTTCCAATATAAGTTATTTGTTTAGTCAGTATATTTGCGTCTCCTGGCAAATGAAGGCTAGAGCTTTGAAATGCTTGGCACAGCAGTAGTCAAACCATGAAAAGAAGATTATGACCTTTTTTTCACTTTATCTGCAGTTGTGATGGGGGTGAATGAAAAAATAAATAAAACTGTGCAGTTGGTTGAATGAGCAGCTCCATCTCAATGCTACAGGGCCATTTAGCAGCTTTCAAATTCATTAGACTGGGAGGCCAGTGGGCCAGTACAGATTGAGTTATCTAAACACAAACAGCATAATGCAATCTGCCGGAGATGAAGGGCAATGACAGATTATTTAGCTAGAAGCTCTGTGGTGTGTACGTGAAGTGTATGGTCCCGAGTGGTTGTGGCTTCCATTGTATGGTCCACCTTTACCAATACCTATTACTGTTGATATATACGGCATTTGTTGCTTTTTTAATTTGAGCGCTTGTTTGAATGTACTTACTTATTTGGAAATCACTGTTGTGAGTAATCTTGCAAGTGCCCGTATTACAACAAAAACTTTGGAAGGGCTCGATCATAGACAGTCCCTCAATGTCTAAACCAGCTAACTGTAACAATCTGTTTTTGCCGAACCAGTGTGCATAATCTGATTTGCTGTTTTTAGAGCATGCTCCAAAACAAATAGGGCAAGCTTTTTACATAATTTTTTTGGCATCACAGAGTGTCAGTGGACCTTGTGTGGAATAAGCTCTGGACAAAACATTTCACTTAGTGTGTACAATATTTATTTAATAAAACACATACATATAGTACTGTGCAATAGGTTTTAGGCAGGTGTGAAGTCTTTAAAGTAAGAATTAAAATTTCTTAAATATAAATGTTCAATGTTTTTTTTTTCTTTTTATCAATTCATAAAATACAAAGTGAGGGAAAAGCAAATCTGCATAAAATCAACATTTGGTGTGACCACCCTTCGCCTTCAAAACAGCATCCCCTGCCTAAAACTTATGCACAGTACTGTATATATATATATATAAAAAAGTTCACCGGGAGCTTATTTGTTGCTCTATTGTCGTTTCCGTTTGTTTTTGTTTGTTTGTGTTTGTTTGTGTGGACTAGTGTAACAGTGGACTATTTCTGTTTACATTTCCTTGGATCCTTGCCATCTGTGGATCATCAGGTAGGAGTGTTGTATGATACTGTTGAAGTGTTGCTGCTATTTTTGTTCAGGCAACAGCCTCACATTATAAGGGTGTGAAGTGGCAATGTGTTTGATACAGTGAACCTTTCCTAGCCCAAAATCAACTTGATTATTTTTATGTTAATTGCCCCTATGGTTAATTAGTTGGTGCTTTGATTTCATTGTCATTAATAATTACAGTTTGCTAACGTGAATTGAGACGATAATTACGAACAACTGTTTTGTGCCTGTGCTTACAATAGGCTTGTTAGTCACATTTGCATAGCTACTATTCTTGTTAAGTGCTCAGAAGCCATGCGTACAAAATAAAACGGCCTCTGGGTCTATGAGGTTTTCAACCAACATAAAGCAAGCTATATTTTGTACCACTGTGACAGAATTGTGTTTTTGTAATTTTCCCAAAAATTCACAACAGGACATTTCACTTATTACATTTCATTGTTTCAGGATGTGACATTTCCAAACACAAATTTTTCTTTCAATACAACTACTCCAAGGCTTGTTTCTTTACTTAATCACAATTCACATCCCCACACTGTCATTTCACTGCTGTCTTTGTGAGGCCACTGATCCAATGACGCCGGAATTCAAGGTCATTTTTCTAGTTTCTCCTCCTGTTTACACACGTGCCTTATTGACCATAAAGCATCGTGATCAAGGCTGTGGATGCATCGTACATCAGTGGGGCTGCCGGCCCGACCCTCACCCTATTGCCTGGGGCCAAGGCCTGCAGTTCTGTAGCCAACTTCCCATAGCTCCACACAGGCTAAACTTATTTGTTGTCCTGCTCCATAAACCTGTAGCTTGGCCAGGCGGTGTGCTTGGTCCAGGTAACCTACTGATCTGCACAGTCCCCCGGTGGAGGCTTATCGTGAGCTGTTGGGGCTGCGAGTGGGATTTGGGTCTCTTTATGTGAAATAATAGGATCATGGGCAGATTAAGCATGGAGGAGGGATGCCGACAGTGGGACCGTTGCCGCTGGTTACTCATCGCCACAGCTACATTGTTTTGGAGTTGGACTGGATAGAATTAAGAGGCAGATGCATCTCGTGTGTTTTGTGTTTGACGTGAGAGTGTGTGTGTGTGTGTGTGTCAGCGTGGTTGTTCTGTACGTGTGTGGGTGAGTTTGTGTGTGTGAGTGTGGGTGGCCATACAGAATCTGGTACAGAAAACGTACAAATAGAAAGGTTAGTCAGAATTTACATTTATCCTTTGCCACTGTGAAGCACTAAACTGCATTGCAAATGGAATAAGCCTTCCGGATTCCCCTGTAAAAAAAGATTAGCTCTTATTGTATGTCTACTTATCCCTAATAACTCCTACGATTTTCGAGCTCATGTCGAAAGTGAAATACCAATTTTTCAAGTAGTAAGCTTTTCAGTTAATCTCCAAACAAGGGGATTAGAGGGCCAAACTGGAAGTATTTCATGTGGGAGCATTTTGCCTTGTTTTTCATCCTCTGAATGCCTATTGTCATGTGTGAGAGCAAACGGAGCACGAGATGCCCTTTTACGACATCAATGAAATCCAGTACGCATTGATACATCAACCATGTGCTCTAATTTGCCTTGAACCTTTGTAGTCCTCGAAGCACAAAAGCTGGAGGTTGCCGTCCTCTGTCGAGACGACAGAGCCACCCAAGCTCCCCCCGACCCTTGTATCAATGTGATGTGATTTCAATGTACACAGCAAAACCAATTTGTTAGGCTTTTTCAAGTCTAGTCATGGTTAAGGTTATTCATAACTACACAGAATAAGATTTTTTATTAAATCAGTTTGGAAAAAAACATATGATGAGCACATTCATATTTTATTATAAAAAATGTATTTGGTGTGGATTTTTAAGGTTGCCACCATCCTGCATGGCCGTTGGGATGATTGGGCCGACCACCTCACCAGAAGGCCAAAGGTTGCACCTCTGAGTGCTGATCCCCTCTAAATCTGCTCTCGGCAAGGACAGATGCCTGATTTAAAAATGCTTACTGCTAATCAGTAGTATCTTTCTGTACTCTATTCCTGCTGGCCTTGGTAATAGCCCATACACAAGAAAACTAAAGTTTAGTTTAATATATTTTGCAACTCTATTCATTCTAGCCTGGTAGAAGCCCACTTAACAGAAATTTTACCTTTTGTCCTGAGATATTTTATCTTTCCATACTCTATTCCTACTTCACTTGTAAAAGCCCGCTCAGCAGGAAACTTGCCTTTGGTTTGCTCTCTTTCCTGTTATATTTACTGGCTTCATAAAAGCCCCTGCTCAGCAGAAAACATGACATTGGCCTCTTGTATTATTAATTAATTTATTTATGTTTATTTAGTTATATTATTTAGTTATTCTTTATATGCAACATATGTCTCTAAAAAGGAGAGAAAGCTCCTCGAAAGAGAGCACAAGATCTGAAATTGATGGCTTGACAAAAAGCATTACAATTATTCTTTGAGCTTCTGTGTAGATAGCAGAATGTGCTTACATACACTAAAGATGCCTCGGTGCTCTAGATATCAAATGTTTTTGTATTTGAAAAAATGCTGCAGTGCAGCTGCATGTCCACTCACTACAATGCTTGGCTGACGCGTCATGTGTTTCTGTTTTTTTCACAGACGCTAACAGTGTTATTGGACGTAGCAATAGTGTTAAACAGCCAAAACAGCATAAAATAACCTAGCTAATAACTTAATAGTGATAAGATGTTGAATAGAAAGGCATATATTTTGTATTTCGCAGGATCGGACTGTTGTACTGTTCTCCGATTCAGCATGATCCTCTCTAGTTCCAAATGACATCATAGCTGCCAGAGCGCTTTGATCTTCAAGGGCTTACGGCTATTGGGGGGCTGACCTTGAATTACAGAACACCCATTACACACCATTACTCGACTGCATTTGACGTTGTGTGTAGAGAATGCAAAATGATTGTCGAGCAGCTCCAGGTTTAGTTAACATTGACGATTCAATGTTGATACATTGAAAAATAATTCACACAGATTTTAAAACACACTAACTTCTCTAGCTACAGTTTATTTTAAAATCACTTTTTGCTCCATGTGGCATTCTTGATCATTGCCTCCAACCCTCTCCTCCGTACATATTCCTTTTCTTTCTTGTCTGCCACCCGTTTATTGAGTAGTGGTGGGCCGCTAACATTGAGCGGGTGGCTGACGTTGCATCTGGGCTCTTTAGGAATTCTGGGATTCGATACATACATAAATATTTCAGTTGCCAGGTCACCGGTCACACACCGGTACGCCTCAGTGGGTTCCATCGAGAGGGAAATGACACCATCAATTGCTGTGTTGGCCTAGTGGCTTCTGTTCCTGTTTCTGTACCTTTATTTACATTTGTGTGTCTTTTGTCATTGTTTTCCCCTCCTCCCTCATTTACTTACTCTCAGCATGAGAAACAGATAGAAGCAATTTACATAGTAAGAGAAAACATAGAGGACAGAGATAGAGACAGAGAAAGGAGACACAGTAGAAACATTTTAGACAGCGAGAAGAGAGAATGTTAGAGAGAGAGAAATAGAGAGAGAGAGAGAGAGAGAGAGAGAGAGAGAGAGAGAGAGAGAGAGAGAGAGAGAGAGTGAGAGTAAAAAAAAGGAGCGATAGCCAAGAGAGAGAGTGTGCGAAAGAGAGACGGAGAGAGAGGGGAGTTATACTGCAATATGTAAAAGAGCGTACACACAGACGCCACATAAGGTTCGTTCTTCTCCCTTACGCCTGACTCATTCCCTGGAGGATTACCAAGCAGCCCACATTCACGAGTGAGGATTGAGACGCAACACAGACAGACAGCAGCCATGAACGACAGCCATAGAGAGCGTCCTAACAGCTGCTGTGCTAGCAAGGTTCAGGCTATCAGACCTCTCCTGTGATCTTACGTCTGTTTTACCTCATGTGAAAAAACCATACCCCAAATAAACAAAGAAAAAACATCTTGCAAGATGTATTTTGTTTAAATCTGCGTCTCCGTTGACTCCTCATTCAACCCACACCCACCATTTACCTTTATAAGGTCTTGGAAGGAGTGAGAATGATCAGCTTCAATGGCACCTTATGATAGACTTAGTCATAAGAGGGCTCTGAAAAAGCACCAGTGTAATCTGCAGACCTAGTTCAAATAGACACGATCAACAATTCTAGATAGGAGGACTGTTTTGAGGCAGCCCCGATTGCTGTACCGCACATGACAGGCCTTTTATCAGCTCCAACTCAACACCAGCATTGCATAACACCATTAGGTAACAGAAGGAGCCAGAGTACACGCAGAAAAGGTCACCAAGAAGAGCGAGGGTGAATCTATCGTGCGCCATGCCTTAATCTGAATGGTATTTTACGGTTGGTGAGAAAACTCGGTGCGAATGAGCCAGGGACTGATTAAAGTCATGATTGCCATGTCCTGCTTTTCTAAACCCCCAGCACCAACATTATATCCCCATATATTTTTTTCGTTAGGCTCTCATATACAGTATGAGGTTAAAATGGTAATACAATGATAGTTGACCGACCAAAATGTAATGTTATCCGATGGCTTTGTAACCCCATGCTCCCTTCATCTGCTCTGCCTGGAAACCAGCCATTTGGACAGGAGGGTTCTCCTGGGGTTAATTTAAACTTTCTTTCTTTCTTTCTTTCTTTCTTTCTTTCTTTCTTTCTTTCTCTCAGACCAACAAGGCCGTGTCAAAAGGAGACTTCCATGTGGCCAGCTCCAGCTCCAGGAGAGCTCTCTTCCTGGCTGTCCTGTCAATCACCATCGGCACGGGGATCTACGTGGGCGTGGCTGTGGCTCTCATCGCATACCTTTCCAAAAACCACCACTTGTAGCCTGGCCTTGCCCGCTTTTGGGAGGGGTGGGGGGGTGGGGGGGGGGGCAATGGACTTTTGGACTACTAACTTTGAGACTGAGAATAAATTCTGGATTAAATTTGAGTCACGATAAGAATAAGGGAACTGTGTTCCATGTGGAACTGTGAAGGTTTTACTTTTATTTGGACAAAGATGGAAGCAAAATCTTTTGGACAATTTTTAACGCTCAAACATGAGTGTAGGCTTTTGAAAGATCAGAAGTTATGAATTGACTATTACTATCTGTATCAAGGGCAAACTTAAACAGGGCACAAGTCCTCTGCTTCTCCAGTTCACTTGGGGTGTTTTATGTGTTGCTACTGTGAACTCACAAACCATCACTTCTCTTTGGCAGCTCATGTTAAATATGTAAAGGGATTATAAAAGGGCTGTAAATTATGTCATTAATACAAACATATTTACACATTTGCTCTATGATTATAGACAGAGAATATGGAACATAGTCGTGTGCACTTGGCAACTCGCTAATATTTTCCTTTTTAATTTTATTTATAAAAATATGTCTCTAAAGTGCCACTGGGTAACGTACGGTCTCTGTTGTGGGATTCATTTCATATCCAGATCAGACGGTTGTTTTCCCCAACAGATAACAACTTACGTCATGCGGTTGAAATATAGAGCCGCTGTTCTAGTTTGGTACAATGAATTACAATCCTTTCTGTTCTGTCTGTCTAGAAAGCCCATCTCCCCAGAGGAATCTGCTTACCCAGATATATTGTATGTTGTCACGCAGAGATCATTGGGAGACAGAGAGAAAGCACCATGAGACCCTTGGAGGCAGGAGCTATAGCTGTAAATACCCCAGGCTGCTTTTTTGGGTTCGAGAAGATGTCTTATTTTTTGGTTATTGTAAACTGTCATGTTATCCAGACTGCGTTGGACAAAATGCTTGCAAATTAAATGTAATTTTTCCATTAATGTAAGGTTGGATTTGTCTTCTTTTTATCTTTTTTCTATTTTCTTTTTACTGCTAGAGCAGTAATCACATTGCATAAAAAAGCATTAGTTTACCAAGAATGAGAACACGGAAGTCTCAAAAAATAAACTCCCTCATAAAAAAAAAATCACCAAGAGAAATGTGAATAATTGAGTGTTTATTAAAACCAGCAGGACTCGATTATGGATCCCCGAGTGTTGGACTCTTCTCTCAACTCTCTCCGTCTCCTCTGCCAAGTTTATAAGCCCCTTTGCACAGAATGACTAACCACCTGCAGCACACCATGCATATTTTACCGCCCCGCACAAACCTCTCACTGCCTGTCAGAAATAGTCTCCTTCCTCGGCCCTCTTGCCCTGCTCTTTGCGAAGGGACCCGTGCTTTCCCCTCCCTATGGAGTCGATCAGAGAGGGAGACAGGCACGCTCTCTAATTAATGAAAAGCATCACTCAGCCCCAGCAGTATGCTCGGGCCAAGGCAATTAGCCAAGCTTTAAGTGCGTGCCAAGGCCTCCATGTTAGAAGGGGGGTTCGGGGGAATGGGTGGAGGGGGTTAGCACCTGGGACTGCTCCGTCGTGTCCTCAGCAATGCAAACCCTGTTATCGCACACACACACACACACACACACACAGCCGAGGGCTGATGTCGAAGACGTGAAGGTAGCGAGCCGCTTTGATGCAAAGCCTGTTTTGAGTACCGCAGCCAGAGATACTTTACATTCGATGCTGATCAAACTGCAAAGGGACCGCCAGAGCAGTGTGATGATGGAGGGGTCTATGCACTCTCTCAGTGAGCTCTAAAGGCTTTGTATACAGGGGTGGTTCCAGCTGTGGGGATGGGCTGAGAATGTTCTATGTGAATCGGGTTGGACAAGAGGGTTAACAGTCCTAGAAAATTAATTGAGACTGTGGAAGGCAATGATTAAATGTTTCTACAAGTTACAAAGAAAGATATGTTCGAAGGAAACAACGGAAATGATAGCCCCTTCTATTAACTACACAAAAAGCCATGCCTTTTCGACACTATTTTTCTATCGACTGTGTGCTCTGCAGCTGAAGCGACGCTGACCTTTAGCATATTGACAGAGGCAAGGACCAGGGGAATTAACGAGGTCCCTTCGTTAGAGAGGAGTATCTAGCGGAAACATCTCCGCAGTATCTCCAGGGCGAAAAGGAAGCGGTCTCTATTTTAAGTCTAATACAGACCGTAACACAAACAACAGCTGTTTGTCGAGAGCAAGTCATTAGCTAAAAGTGCCCTGTGGCCTCGATGCGTATGATCCTAAGAGCAGGGACAGTGATAGGGTAATTTATTCATGCGCTTTCCTGTTCTCCAGTGTTTCACGTAATGACAGGACAATCGAGGAGGAGGACATTGTTTATGGTTGTTTAATGGGGATGTGAGATAGGTATGTGTGCTCAGAGGGACTGTGGGGGATTTGGGGATAACAAATAAACCCTCACCATGTCCAGACAAGGAGGACATCATCGTTGTTGTTTTTTAATCACAGTCGACAGGGAAAGGTCTAGAAGCAGATAAGTTGTTTAAATGTCGATTAGCCTAACTCCCTTGTCTACGACGACAATGTCATGACGAAGTCACACACAGAAAAGGCATGCTCGGCTCCAGATGTCTGATATGTCCCCTAGAACAAACAAGTGTTGAAAATTCACCTCCAGCTGCTTCTGAAACAAGGAGACAAACTAAATTGAAAAGGTGCTGACATTCATCACAGCCTGCCACAGGTCTTGTGGCAAGGAATCGAGCCCATGAATCAGGACAGCTGTTTCTTTCCTCCAGGCCCATTAATTACAAATGAGCAGTGATTGAGTTTCCTTACCAAAAAAACACCAGGGGCTGATCTGGGTTTCACAAGGAGGAGGACAGACAAACCGACATAATATGTAGATTCATGATGATGCCTTTGCAGCAGTGCAAAATGTGCAAATGTAAAGATAAAAAAACAACATGGATATTGATCGTAAACATGGATCTATTTCATTAAGACAGTCTGAATGACAGCTTAAGGGTGCAATTGCTATGTACAATATTTAATATATATGGCATATATTTTAGGGGTACAAATACATTTATGAAGTGAAAATTATGTGCAGACATTTTCAGATGGCAGACAATTATCAAGCAACATACGTGCAATGTTTCTTATGGATGTCCAAAACATAAATGGGCTGTGTAAAATGGTGCCATACATAAACGTACAAACACATACTGTCTCCAGTAAATGTACTGCCAGAGTAAGACATTCTTAAAAAAACAACTACGTAAAATAGACCATATCCAGTATTTGGCCATCTTCAATGTGATATTTTAAGCTCCATCTCCCCTTCCACGAGACGTGCTTCAGACTATCCTCCAGCCCCACCCTGCTTACTAATCCTGGAGTGGATACTTACGTGGTTTCCATTAAAACAAGCAAAGGTTAATTGGTGTGGAAGAGGAGCTTCATAGTACAGAAGCCCACAGCTGTGGCAAAGCAGGAGATGACTCAACCTACTTGTGGCTCTCTCTTTCTGGAGGTTTTAAATAATTGATCATCGACCCTTGTATGAGGACAAAGTTTCCCCTAGATGTAGTAGCAGAAGATATTATATATCTATATATAGTATTCAAGTTGCAGAGTACATGTTACCTAGTTTAGTTGATATCTTAGATTGTCAATGTGTGTATGTTGAGTAAGTTGAAATTCACAAATTTACCTTATCTAGCAAGCGATGTACAGTAGATGTACAGTATATATATATATTTTTCAACTCTTTCTGAAGCACACACACACACACACACACACACACACACACGGTTACTGTCTCATTCCCTCCATTTTTGGGGTCCGTACGCCATCGAGAATTCTCCTCAATAAGATTAGTTGTGAACTTCTAGGGCCATTTCATCCTACTCGGTGAATGACAGAAGATGAGAATTCTGGAGAAAACCTTTCCAGCTCTCAATGACAGGGACCCAAATGTTTTTGACTCTCTGTCTTGGCCTATGAGGGGACCTTTTAGACACTCCTTTATCCCACATGAGGCTCAACGGGGGCCTCGGGGAATCGGGCGGAAGCATGGGGTGAACGTCTCCTGAGATGATCCGACGGCGGTTCAAATCAGAATCAGAATCAGAATCAGAATCAGAATCAGTTTTATTGCTAAGTATATTCACACACATGGAATTTGACTTGGTGTTCTGGTGCATCACAATGAACATAGCAGAGAATAAAACCAGCACTATAATAAGCGCTGCTACTCAAGGCATGGTCATGATGCTTCTTTTTGCCATGTCGCAGAATGTCGACGGAGATAAATCAAACGACTCCATACTTGCAGTCACCTGCAATTTACGTGGAATGAGCAGTGAGTAGAGGTAAGTAGTTTTGTTCAAGAGGGAGGTTTGTAAAACAAGCACAAAACTGTCGTTTGCTAAAAAGGCAGGTCACGGTTAGCCACGTTCTGCTAATCACAGCTACTACCCTTTGCTATTAGGTAGCAGAGGCTGCAGGCTACACCACATAGGCAGTCAGTAGAAGAAAGAAAAAAAAAGTACAGCTTTACTTACAAGGCACTGTGGGAAATGGAAGAAGCATATGGTGGCTCATTAAATAAAGAGTGGACGGAATAGATCCACTTTTAAAACAACATTAAATGCAATCAAATTAATTTCTATGCAAATGGTGGCCGCACTTGGAAGACTGGGACAGCATGGGACAGTCTCTGACTCCAGTTCCAGTGTAGGGAACTGGTACGGATATACCGCTTCTGAATAAAAGCACCACAGACAAGTCTCAAATACATACTTCATCCCTCATCATTCATACTTGCATGATACTATGTTACAAAGGCAAGAGTAATGACGAAATGGTTGCCCAATGGACTGCAGAGGTTTGGGTGAATACACTTCCCAGGTAGCAAATCCGTGAATTGTTCCGAGTTTCCAAGGTCTGATTTGATACTCACATAACCACAATAACAAAATATTAGAAATGTGTAAATCTATAATCTTTGTCTCTGATTTGAAAACATGACTTGTGTGATTAATGGTGTTGTGCCCTTTTCCCATCTGCTCCATCCTCGTGCAGCAAGTGCACTGTACGACTGGATAATGACAGTGGTCTATCAGACACAGGATGGAGGAAGCAGCCACACACAGGAAGTGATTCGTATCACTAGGCACATCAAATTACATATTACATATAACTTTATTACAATTTTAAAAAAGCAAGCTGAGCCACATCTGTTTTACATGTTCAGTACATTTTCTAAAATACTATTCAGTCCTGAAAAGCAGTTTACAACAGCATCACGTTACTTCTGTTTTCTTATTATTTTTTATTTTCTGACAGTTTAAAGGCGTCCCCTTCTGCACTATGTTTGTGGATATGTATACGTGTTTAAAAACTTTACACACCCAGACCACAATGAATGGGCTGGGGCTAATTTGGACCAGAACCTTCTCCTGTTTGTGGTCTCTACTACCTATGCTGCACTCTCATTGTAAGAAATGTAAATGTGAGTTGATGAATTTGCATTTGAAAAATATATACCTTAAATAAACGCTCCTACGATGATATAACGGGGACATTTTGCACATTACGCTGGTTTAATCTTCAGTGACAGGCCCCGTCACCAATTGGGTTGATAGATTAATGTTTACCGTCTGTGAAAATCCCATTGGTCGAGAGAGGGGAGGTCAGAGAGTGATCATCCATGAGCCTAAAAGCCACCAACTGACATTTTCTGACACTATCACAGAACATAACCCCTTGGAGAGTCATCCATCAATACCTGCAGCTCAGCTGGATAACCAGGCTTAAATTACACATTCAAAACTCAATTCCTTTCAAGTGTACAGCGTGTAGTTAGTTTGAACTAATTCTGTCAGTCTTCATGCTGTTGAATGGTTGCCTGGCTGTCTCCGTTATCTGAGCAACACACCTCACTTCTGGCCCCTTTCTTGTTATCTGCCTCTTCGTATTGGTACCCACACATACACTCCCATGTCTGCACACACTCCATTATCAATGCTTGAGGGTAATCAAGACATTTTCTCTCGCTAACGTTGAAGTTTGAGTGGGGAACAGTTTGTGGAAATATTCAAGTTAACTGAAAAATGTTTCTATTCTGGAAGATTAAGCAAGACAAAACAAAACGGTCTGTGCAATCAGTGATGCCATAGAGGGCTGAGCATGGGTTGCATTGAGGGACCTTGACTAGGGGAAAGTATTTTAAAAAAATTCATCCAGCTTTGCTTGCCTGGAAGCCGTTGCTAGGTTACGTTAACACAATGTCAACCACTGCTCGCTTAAACTGGTAGAAAATGGCTTCTTCTGTTTCAATCCAACCAGACGGATCACTATTCAAATACAGTGGATGCAAATAAACAACAAATACATCCTTTACAAAGGGACATGCTAAAACGATAGTCATTGCACATCAATTGAAAATAGACAATCAAATCCATTGATGTGGGAACAAAGACACGAGTTCTCTTTTGAAAAAGATGAATATGGTGTTAGTCAACCTTTTCATATTTAGTCGTCAGGTCAAATGAGGGTAAATGACAGCATAAATGTGGCTGGGAAAGCAATCTCTTATCTCTACTCATCACATTACACCTGTAGAAAGGGAAATGGCCTTGGGATAAAAGAGAGTAGGATGCAAAAGTACTCTAGCAATCTCTGGCTCTAAACCCCCTTGACTATCTTGAGTATTGTGTGCTCGTTGTGCAATTACTTTCAGCGCAGTCGAAAACTATCTACTACTAAATCAAAACCAAGGGATTGCGGCTTTTAAAAGTAAACAGGCAACACGGTACAAAATAAATCAATGTTGTTTTGAAGCAAATAGTCGAGTATAAAGAGGTGAAGGGATGTGAATAAAAGAGGTTGGGAATTTTGTGTGATGACGTAAACATGGATTCTAGCACTTAATAAACAGATAGAAACTACAGACCATCAGTAAAAAAGATGCATCAATTTTGATCTCAAGATACTTGAATATGAAAAAGTAATCTCTCTCACAATATTGAGTTTACATTGGGCTAAGTTAACACAGGTAGAGAGAGTAATTGTTTTCTCTCACTTCATGGACAAACCATTTTCTATTCCCTTTTAAAATGTCAACTCTTTTGGATAACGACGGAGCTAAATATGAAAGATATCATGTGCATGGCCTTTCGCTTAAATTTTTTTCTGAAATGAAATTAAGAAAAAAAATTGATTTAATTAAGAAACAGACTTGCAGAGGCAAAACTTCTCAGATTTGATATGCTATGTTTGTCGTTACCATGTATCTTCTGTTGCTATACCAGAGTGTATTCTTTGGCAACCTGTGATATCATTATATACCATATACTTCTGCTTTGATCTCCTCCGTGGGAAGATTGTGTTACGTTCACCACACACACACACACGCACACACACACACACACACACACACACAGTTCATGTGATTATTAAACCTATAATGCTCTAAAAGAAGCCTGAACAGCTGGAGTATCTTGTCTTTTTTGCAGCAAAATTATTGAAAATGATACCAAGTTAATTTGTTCACTTTAAACTTATTCACTAAATTTATCACATATTACAAAGGAATGTGTGTGTGTGTGTGTGTGTGTGTGTGTGTGTGTGTGTGTGTGTGTGTGTGTGTGTGTGTGTGTGTGTGTGTGTGTGTGTGTGTGTGTATCACAGGTTGACAGGGCCACTATGTTGATTTCCCAGAATAATTCCTAATGACTCCAGAATTGGGCAAACTGGCCAAGATTACATGAACCTGTCATGCAGGAATCAGGGGGGCAGGAGGAATACTAGAGGATGCATTGACTAACCTTCATACAGCCCTAGGTTACCGTATGTTACCATGGTTACATCAGCATGTTTGCTGAGGTTATTTTTACCTGAGATTATTATTGCATTGAAAAAACACCATGGTAAATATAAAGTATAAAAGGAGAGCTTTAAAGCCTCGTACAAGAGTGCACTGGCAAGAAGCAACACTTAATCAGCAATTCTGATTACAAGCTTCTCTATTTTCAGGCATGCCAGGCTTTTTGTTGAAGAACTCTTTTGGGAAAAAGTACAGCAAAAAAATACATTACAAGAGAAGACAAAACCCAAGTTGTGTAATGAGCAAAAAAACACAAAAAGAGTATCTTGGGGTTACCGAAGTAAAACTAGAGCCAGTAGGAAAAGTTAGGAGAGCGTTGAGTCCTCAAATTTTCTCCACTGGGGCAACCCAAGAACTATCTCTGTGCCTTCTGACATCTTCTTACACGCTATGGGTGAAACTGTGTGGAAAAAAAAGTGCTGGTGAGTCCTGAAAGAAAATTCTTTGGAAAAAGTTGATCTTTTAATGCGTTTTTAAAAAGGCACTCAGTCAAGCCATTAGTGAAAAGGATGAAGTGCTTCAAGAGTGCACTTGTTAAGTTTCATTTCTATGATTGGCTAGTCGTGGAAGATTGCAACTCCGAATAAATTCTAAATGATGAACTAAATAAATGGAAGTCAGGTACCATTTATATAACAGAGGAGAAAGGATTTCTTATGAAATGTCAGATGGGCCTGCAGTGAAACAAGGTGAAAAGAAAGAGTGCACACATCCTTGATGAGCGCACCACAATACAACTAATTAATACTATTAATAAATGAAACTACTGATAATTTAGTCGATGAATGCTGTTTTTATTTCTGTGGAGTTAATTAATTGTATGCACTTTATCACATACAATACATCTGGAACTTATGGATACACATGTTTCCCCAAAATATACAATCCTTGCATTCCAAAGAAGGCATATTGTTTCATTAAATTGATGTACTGTAGATGCTGGTAATGAATTCTAAAGCATAGTTTGTCTACCATACAGATGTGGAATGTTTCGGTGATGTCACACTCATTTGAATTTAGCCTTTATATATACAGGCATATATTTTTTTTTTATTGAGAAGTTAATTGACCGTAGCATTGATTTTGGTGTCGCCTTTCATTCTTGCTTCAGAAAAAAAAAAAATTGAACACAATAAAATTAATATGCAAAACCTTTGAGGTTACATTAAGGAGTCCATTCATTATAAATAGAGACATTTAGGATTATTGGGTTTACTGCTCGGTTATGGCTCATGAAAGGGATGTTGCCAGGAATTTGAATACTAGAAGCTCTCATGGTTGGGTCACAACAATTCACTGAAACTGGTTTCAGTATCAACTGTATGTGTATTTATGTATGTATGTATAAGCTGTGTTTATGGAATTTCCCCATACTGTGTATGTATTACTGTGCTACAAGCTCACACACGTTTATATTTACCAAAAATAATTCAAACACTTGCACCGTGCTTGCACTGTGTATTTGTTTGGACTGTTCTCCCTTGAGCTGGGAATGGTTCCATGTGATCCATGCAGCAACAGAAACATTAGCCAGGAACGAGGTGTTAAAAGCACATGGATGATTAACAAGATATTTATAGAGGTTTGACAAATCCTCGAGGAGTTTAGGATCCCACCAGTGTTGCCTGTCAACCTGTCGGACTCAGATTGGGTCAAATCTAATGTTTTACCTGTACATTACAGTGTTACGATGTGAGACAATGAGATAATAAACAAAAATGATTGAATGAAAGAATTTTTCTTTTAGTTTAACCCATGTGCTTCATTCCGTTCTCCGGTAACCTTACAGGCAGGGCCACTTCATGGACAAACCATTTTCTATTCCCTTTTAAAATTTACACTTTTGGTCAACGACGGAGCTAAATATGAAAGATATCATGTGCATGGCCTTTCACATAAATTTTTTTCTGAAATGAAATTAAGAAAAATTTTAGATTTAATTAAGAAACAGACTTGCAGAGGCAAAACTTCAGATTTGATATTCTATGCTTGTCATTACCACTTGTCCTTGGTCAAACAAAGTCACAACCCAGAGCTGTGGCTCACATGTCAGACTGACGTGCACACCCAGAGCTGTGGCTCACATGTCAGACTGACGTGCACACCCAGAGCTGTGGCTCACATGTCAGACTGACGTGCACAGCCAGAGCTGTGGCTCACATGTCAGACTGACGTGCACAGCCAGAGCTGTGGCTCACATGTCAGACTGACGTGCACACCCAGAGCTGTGGCTCACATGTCAGACTGACGTGCACACCCAGAGCTGTGGCTCACATGTCAGACTGACGTGCACACCCAGAGCTGTGGCTCACATGTCAGACTGACGTGCACACCCAGAGCTGTGGCTCACATGTCAGACTGACGTGCACACCCAGAGCTGTGGCTCACATGTCAGACTGACGTGCACACCCAGAGCTGTGGCTCACATGTCAGACTGACGTGTACATTGGTTACAATTTTAAAACGCTATTGTATGTACTACTGTATCATGCCATATACACGGCAAATCTACCAAGCCTGTTAGAGTCAGTCAATTAAGCAAATGCAAAAAAACTAAACAAAAAGGAAAAAATCTCCATGCCACTTCTCCATTTCAGAGCTGATCCAACTAACAGTGGATAAGAACATGTGCCGTATTTCAATTGGTCAGAGATCAATTTTGAGCACTTGATCAAAGTGTCAGGTACATTATAGTGTTTACCTCTCTTAAGAAGATTGCCCTGTAAAAAGGCATATAAATCAATACAGTGTTAGTTGATGAAGCAATTTGCATTGAAAACATTAAAGACTGAAACTGCAAATTTTCACAGATTCACATGAGTGTTTAACTAAACACTGTTTGCTTTCTAATCAATAAAAGGCAGGCCTGCCTATTTCACACAAAAGGTCAATTGTTCATGAGCTACTGATTAAGTCCTGTTTTTTTTCAGATTCTGAGAGATCTCTAAAAGAGTTCAAGCATGTAATAATTAATAAGTAGCAATGAACTTTACAAAGGAATTGAGACCAGTAGCCTGCCTTATACCATCAAACCTAAAGAGAATCTCAAAGTTACAAAGTGAAAAAGACTAAAATAAGTGAAATAGACAAAAATAAAGACAAAAGCTCACTGGCAACGTGTAAGCAACAACAGAATAGATGGGCAGGTCCAATAGTTCACGGTGAATGCCTAAGCATATCGCTGTTTTATATCGATCCAAAAGCATTTCAATTACAGAGGAAAAAGGCACTGAAGTTGTACAGAGTGGGCATTTATTCGCTTTAGCATCAAACGATCAAGTCCTCCTCTTAAACCCCCAACACTTCTTCCAAATCTAATCCCTGAAAGTTATGCTATAAGACCGAGTGTTACCTTTCAGAAGTTTGCAGGTGAGTAAAGCCTTCGGGAAATCCTTAATTATCATACAATCAGTGGCATTATGTGATGAACTCATCACGAACGCATCTATAGCTTAATTGGTTCCGCTGATTTAAATACTTGTGTGAGCCTGTGAGGGGATGACAGTTCAGCCAGTCCATCCCAATTGAACGTTATTAAATACCACCCTTCTCCTGTCGCCTGGTCATTGATGGGACACTTGATTTTGATGGCTGAAAGTGAAAAGTCACGCCATTTGGCACTGCCGGGAGGAACCTTTGTGACGTTGCATTGCTTTTAAACAGATTGGCCCACGTCTGCTATTCTTGATCTCCCATCACTTTAATGCTACACTGATTCTTTCTTCAGCATTACTTCGTTCATGTGAAGTAAAAAAAAATCTCAGTAAATCTCTCCATTACTGTGCCAAATTACAGGTCAAGTCTAAAATTAAATACATGACGAAAGCATTTAGGGCTCGACTAGATATCTGATTTACAGCATTCACATAGCCTATGTTGTGAACATGTTGATAAACCTTTTCTTTGTCAGATTGTATCAAGCTATGGGACCACTACAATAAATTATCCTAGTAGGATATTTGTTGACATAGAAGAGAGACCAAAAACTGGTTGTTAACTGGGCAATGCACAAATAATATATCCTATGTGCATATTATTTGTAATAAACACTATGGCCCGGTTTCCCGTACAGGGATTAAGCCTAGTTCTAGACTAAATCTCACTGTCAATGGAGATTCTCCATTGAAAATGTTTTTTAATCTAGGACTTGGCTTTATCCCTGTTCGGGAAACCGGGCCAATGTGCCCAGTATATTTAACTTGGATTGCACCCTTTGTATGTCCTCTTAAACACAACTCCTCGGAAGGCTACATTTTGCTGAAGCCAGCTCAAGATTATTTGCAGAACAGGTGAGGCCTATCCTTAAATTATTTGTCCAATTAAGTCAAATTGAAGTCCAATGTAAAAAGTATGCCAATCACCCAACAAGTAGCCACGCTTCTAAAACCTTTACAAAGATGACAACAGTAGCATACATAGCACGTTTTCATAATTCAGGAAAAGCACATAATGGTAGGCTACAAGTACGGTAGGCTTGTGGAGGGAGCTCAAGGCGTACATGCTAGTATACAGGGTAAGATATTGCTTGTTGATTGAGCAATCGATTGGATGAAAAAATGTATACTCTCTTGCAGCCTGAGGTAAAATAATTGATTGCATGTTAAATGCAGACTGCAGTGACAGACTGCAGACTGAGTATGAGAGCAAACTGCCACCTACTGGTCATTGTTAGTATAACGTCCTTTGCCTTGAGTGACCTTATTTTTCATTTCAGAAATTATCAAAAAAATGTTGCTCACTGTTTCAATGATCTAACTTAATCTACCAAATCAGTCTACCTTATTTGCCAAACAATAAAAACTAGGTTTCATGGGTTTATGAGCATTTTTATAGCAACTTCTGAGTAAAAGAATACGTTTAGTTCTGAAATGATACAGGTCATTTTTCATTTCTTTTTATATCAAACGTTTGCACAGTAATACCCGCCATTTATGACGCAGGGTCAACCTATTTCAAAGCAATATAGACTTAAACTGTTAAACTGTTTGAGAGGGCTTTTTTTCTGTGGCTTTCCACCGAACTTGCACAGGAAGCTGTGAGAAGAACCATAACCCCCTATCTGTTACGAAACTTTTCTTGAATTGATGCTGTCGCACTGAAAGTTACTTATCTATGTTAGAATCAAGGAAGCTTTCACAAATTAAAATACAATTTATTAACCAGCAGACTATGGGGGAGTCAATCTACTATTGTACTGATTGTACCTATCAACAAAAGAATTGGAACAACTACTGCTGTATGTATGACAAAGTCCAACGTATAGTATGAAATGGCTGCCATGCAGAGGTTTCATTCAAATTAACAAGGAAAAATGAATGGATCCAACAAAAATGCCTTCATTGCCTGCACCTGTAAGTTAATTAATTTAACTAATGTCCTAAAGAAGTGGGAAACAATTTAGAAGTGCTTGTCAAAGTTGATGCTGTGGTAGAAGTGTTTCATTACAGGAAGCTAGTCATCAGTGTTGAGACAGCTTTCCACAGACACAGAACACACACACACACACACACACACTGGTCTAACCATGGGTCTGTGCTACAAGTTACTTGTCCTATCTCTGCTTGTCTTGGGTAAGATACAATATATATTTTTAAATTAATAGATGGGTTTAAGATTCTTTAAATTTATAGTATTATTTTTATTTACTGGGTTAAATTTCTGGTGGTGGTGGTCTCCATTTGATTATTTTGACTTTAATTCTTGCTGTTTATAGTTCCTTCTGTCGTAAATACTGGTAGTTGCATTACTAAATCAAGCTTAAAAAAACACTTTAGAAACATTTTGTATTTTTCACAGGAACGTATACTTTTGCTTTTGTTTACTGAATTTGATTGCTGCCAGAGGCCTAAGCTTCAAGAGACAAACTATTGCTCTATTTTCTACTGATTCAATCAGTGTTCCCTATTTTATCCTTCTTTTCTTGGTCTCTTTTTGTTTTGTTGAGTTTGACAAATCTCATTAAAACTTAACAATAATTCAGTCAGATGACTATGTAATGCAGGCTATTTGTGTATAAATATTTCTTATAGAATGTGTTCAAGGCAGCATAGTGTATCGTCGACCTGTCCCAGGAGCTCCTAGAAACGTCAGCAAGAACGACAAGGGTGTTCAAAAGGCTGTTCTAATGGGAACCTTCTCTTTCAATAACCAGTCCAACGATGCTTTTCTCTTCAAGCCACTAGCCATTAATGAAGCAGAGAGACAGGTATGGTATAGTAAACTGCATGACCTTTGCACTACAAGTGTATTATTGTTCAATTCATGATTGTGTCATGATTTGGGGTAGCAGCCTTGTTTGTGTTTCTCCATGTCATTTAACATTATAGCCGGGGTTTAACTATAATTTATTTAGATTTTTACAGTGTAGAACCCTCATTCTTTAAACAAATAAGCTTACCGATGTTTTAGTGAAATAAGTAATCTGCTGCAGATCGTAAAGGGGATTAAATACATTTTGGAGGCTGACATTTCTCGGACCGTTTGCCGCAAAAAGACGTCCAATGATCTGGTCAACTGTGACTTCCAACCAGATGGCTTGTTACATCAGGTATTTAACCATCATGACTTGAGGTGCTTGCAGAGTATTTTCTTAAATTTATTACACAGGAGCTTACTTGTGAATTATGTTTATTGCTGAAAATAAACTAGATAACACTTTTTTGGGGGGGGGATATTTCAGACATTCTCATGCCACTTTGAGGTCTGGACAATTCCTTGGCTTCATGTAATGAAAACCACCTATTTCCTATGTCGTCCCTGAGGAATGGAGGACAACTGTGACCCAATAACGCAATTAGACATATGTAAAGTGTGCTGTTGACTAGCATTTTACCAGACATCTTTGAAACTTCAAGTTCAGCATATTAAATGTATACATATACATATATATATATGTATAAAAACTTGAACATGCTATGTTTCAGGTTTTGTGTCAGTTACTACTTCACAGTAACTTTTCATTTTGCAAACCTAAACCAGGAAGTGTTATTTGACTTTAGAACAGAACGGAACTATAGTCAATCATAGATTAATAAGGCCATTTATAAATGCAGTCAGTTTTGCTTGGTCTAGGTTGCACTATATCCCTTTATGCCTTTTATTGTCTAACTACTTAAATCTGTGAAGATCCGAGTGTATGGGGTGACCTGACAGGACAGTGACGATTGGTATACATGTTTTACACGGTGCAGACTGCAACTAATGCCTTTCGTGTGTTTTGAAACTATTTTGACAGCCAACCATGTTTCAAAAGGCTAGTTTATCATCTATTTATAGACTTGAACCCTTAAAAAGAAAAACTGGTATCGTTGCGAGGGCTCTAAATTATTCAGACATTCTTATGAAACCATTGAAGTCATCAGTGAGTGTTTTTTTGGAATAATGCAAGGGGGCTTTATACTGCAGTATGAAGAGCTAAAGGAGGGCTTTCCACGTGCAGCTCTGAAGTGAGGCCCTCAGTCATCGGGTCTATCACCATACAGTTCCTCTTAGCAGTCCCCTTTGAAGTTAGACAGGGATGTGCTCTCTGCTCTGTCTCCCCCGATCTAAAGGGCTTCAATGACTCCTAAAGACAATTCTACCACTGGGAGAAAATACCTTTGTACGAATGTTGCTTGATCTCATTTGACACCTGTGGCATTTTCTAACTGCAGCGCTGCGCTCATGCACACTAGCTTCTTCAAGTGCACTGTACAAACAGGACAGGAGTGTACTAACTGAGACACATAATCATATATCTGTTTTTGGAATAGCAAACCAGAAGTTGTTAACATTAATAAATAATTAACAATTTTGAAAGTCATCGCAATGTATAGTTTAATTAATATTGCTATAGCGTTAAGCCTGGTTGGAAATCAATGAAATATATATATTTTTTCACAAACAGGTGAATACTACTTTATATATAGTAGCCAAAGGGTATTAAGATGGGTAGCCTTCCTAATTCTAATTAAGGACTATGAAGGGAGCCAGCTACAGTTCAAGATTTTCACTGAAGGGAGAACTTTCCAGACGCAAGGGAGGCCTTGGCACAGCTAGACAACAGCTATTCTCCACATCACACCTGTCAACCACTTGCACGTGCTCATTAGTTTAACATGGTCATTTTAAACTACAGTTCTCTTACTCCGCTGGCTCCTACAATCTGCAGATATTTGCTTCCTACCCATTGTGTTTGAATGTGACCGTGGTCAGGAAAGCATTTCAGAGCAGGAGACCCTTGACGCCACCTTTCAATGTATTCCCATGGTGTATGCAACAAACAGTTAAACATGTAAATTATCGTGACTGAACTAGATTTATTTTCATACAGAGATGATTAGGCCAAAACAGAACCTCAATTTATTAAGAAGATTTGTCAATACATTTGAAAGCTTGGCAGCTTTGAACAGTGTAAAGGCATGTAACAGAAATATTTAACAAGCAAATGATGGAAAAAATTTTAACGTTTGATGTAATTATGTTTCAACAAACTGGAATATTAAATGAGTCCAAAAATAACACCTGCAAGCTAGTTAAATATAGATATCTCAAAGTTGTCGTCGTCGTTCATGGAAATTAGATGGGAAGGTACATATCAATGTTAGTTAGGATTGCTCAGTGCAAAAACACATTTCAAAGTGCAAATGATAAAAAGATTTAACTCAAACAGAAAACAATTTTTTGGCACTGACATGGTCAAAAAGAAAACAAACATAAAATCAACAATGTACTGTACAACATAGATTTCTTGTTAGACCCCAAATATGGAAACTCTGTCAAGGGCGAGAATGAATGTGTCAAAGTAATTCAAGCAAAACTGTTAAGCAAAACACATGCTGTTTTAAAAATCATTTTCAAGATCGATACAATTGAATGGCTATGCATGTTGTATGTACTTTGATGGTAGTAACGAGTTTTACATTAAAACACGAGTTACGGGCTCTTGGCAAGATATGCAAAGCAGCACATTGAGCGACAAGCCATTCTGGTTGATTTTTCATTAGTTATCGGTCGTTGACGTTTCATCGGAGAAGATCACTCTGCAAGGAAGGCAGAAAGTAGTCTCTTGGCTGTGAATGTGTCTGTTGTATTTGAACACACGAGGGTCTAGGTTGGTAACAGTGCTTCTGGCCCCTGCAATCAGACCTTGCTGAGGTCCAGCTTGCAGATGTAGGGCGAACGGAAAGAGCCCAGGTAGAGGTGGCCGTCGTGCTCGTGGGCCTCGCTGACGTAAGCGGCCACCAGGCCGTGGGGGTCGTGCAGGCTGCGCGTGCACACTCCGCCGTCGTGAAACTCCACCACCAGACTGTAGCGCGGGACGAACTTCATCAGCACGTCTTGACTGAAGATCTACGGAGGGAAGCGAAGGGAGGAGGTAGAGTGGGGGGGGGGGGGGGGGGGATAAAACGAGAGACGAAAAGTGTGATTGTTTGTGTCTTGACCACAATAATTGTTTGTCTAGTGTGTAACTTTGAGATGTGTCCCAAGATATGGCAAAATGAATACACACGCATTATTACATTTTAAACTGATAAGCCACTGCAGCATATGGTCCGATATGTACCTTAAAGATGAACTTCTTGATCCAGGGCCTCTGGGACAGGAAGTCCAGCATGGAGAATCCCGGGTTGGGTCGTACGGCTGACATGACCACCCAATAGCCTCCGGTCGAACTGCGTCGCACATTATCTGGGAAGCCGGGCAAGTTGTCCACAAACGTGTCCATGCCCCCTTTATTTAAACCCGACACGTGGACCCTAGAGAGAGGAAGTCGGGCCAATAAATAAAATAATCCCGCATCGAAATGCTCTCTCGAATGTGCGCTGGGCTTCAGGGAAAACGAAATGCAATTGTAGGGTTTATATTGAATGTGTAACATAAGCATTGATGTGGGGCGAATTGGATTTAATGTTAAAGCTTTCAGAATCGAAGAAAGCAAACACAGCACGTGACCACGTCAAGGAAGTCCAGCACTGGAGGTTTAATCTCAGCTCAATCTGGCTCCGCTGGGCCGTCACTTACAAACCAAGGGGACTGACCAATGACCAAATGGTTATGGGGAGGAGGGGGTTTTACTCCAATGCCATGAGAGCCGCAATGCCCATTTGGAATACATATTTCTACAATTATACTTGCTATATTTCTGAGAATCCATAAATTCTTAATTTCCATTCTGCTCTGTTAGCCAACAGTAAATACTTCATAACGGATCAAGATTTTTTTTTTTTTCTTTGAACACGATTTACTCATTCTAAACATTCCTCCTACCTACCAAATCACACACTCCCACATGACCTATGCAAGCATTGCTTGTCAAAACAAATACATATTTCTACTTGGGCAGCTGGGCGAAAGGCCCCCGTTTCAGAATGCAACAGACCTCTTGCATAATCAATCTAGGAGAGCCCGGGAGAGTTCACATTGTTTGACAACAACGTCTCACCAAGAAAAAAAGAAGAGGATATTTATTCATGAGTTATTGTTATGAGGAGGGGAGGAATATAATAAAAAGCCATGGAGACAAACGAAAAAACCCCGTGGGCGCCGCTTGGAGAGCTGTCAGAACGCTGGCGCAACACCGACTCCACAGCTGCAAACACAATGACACGACAAGAGGGGAAAGGGGCACAACAGGGCTTCTCCTGGCAGCCTTTCTGAATTCATCATTTCCCCACGAGGCAGCTCACCGAACGCTGACCTTAGAGATCAGAAATCCACATCATAAATGTACATTTTCAAAAGATAACAAGGGATAATATACTCTGGGGGTAAGACGGCTGAGGTCGTTCAGTAAGCCCACCACCCGCCCCCGTGACAGAATTTTGGAAATCGTAGTAGTTACATAACACTGTCATCCGCTTTGCAGCGTACCATCTCTGCACTGTGTATAATACCTGCGAATTCTCGCCATGGTGGTCTCGGCCACCAGCACAGACTCCTCGCCGGGGAGCAGCTGGATGCCGTTGGGGAAACGAAGGCCCTCCATCAGCACAGTCACCTCCTTGGTCTCTGTGTCGTACTCCAGGACACTGAAACAGAAAAACGCTGCTGGTCACAACCATCTTTTACAAAAACAACAAGAAAGAAAGCAAAGTTTTGAAAATAGTATGTTAGAAAGTCCACACATTTGTTAAAAGCTGGACATTTCAAGTCTTCTCTTGAGCGCTTGTCTTACCGTCCGTCAGCGGTAGCCTCCATGATGAGGAGGAGGTAGTCCCTGCGCTGCCACCTGCTGCTGGAGTCGGTGAAGTACACCTTCCTGCCGTCCTGAGTCACGTCCAGGTCGTTGACGAAGGAGAGCTTTCGGCCGGCCACCACCTGACCGGTGGACACCAAGTGGGTCACCTCACCTTTAAAAGTGAAAGAGAGTAACCACTAAGAAAGAGCCCCCGCGCCCTTTGTCATGGGATAGTGTGACACAATCACTGTCACAATACTGATGGTGCTATAAGTGACCAAGAGCTCTATCACAAAGGTTGAACACACTCATCCTTTTGCTCACTTTCGATTGGGACACAGAGGAGGCTAAAAAAAGACCGCTATTAACTTAGCGCTCCGCTCAATAATAATTGTTAGTATTGTGAACGCTGGATATGAATCATCATGTACTGAATACTAACTATCTATTTGAATGTCTGGAGTCTGCTCTCTCTGGGGATGTGTACAGAAAGGAAGATTGCGATGAGGTGGACACAGATACAGCAGCAGTAGCTGGCTACCGACCTGTGGCAGGGTTGACCTCGAACAGGCCGAGGTACGCGTCAGCTACAAACAAGGTTCCGTTAGGCCCGACCCTTATCCCCAGGGGGCGCCCACATGTCGGCTCCTCATCCCGAGTGCCTTCGAAAACACAATTATGATTGACAGTCACTGACTCAACATTACACTGCACAACATCAGGGTTTCATCATGGTACGTGTGCCCATTCAGATAAAAGGGGTTAAAAAAGGAAATAAATCGCGTTGAGTTACACGACTTTTCTTTATCTCCACAGTATAAAAAAAAAAAAAAAGAATCCCGTTTTTGCATTGTGACTAGTGACGCAATTTACAACACAATAAATCTGTATATATTAATACATAATATGAGCAGCTGAGCCAGAAGCACAAGTCATGCTATTTGTGTCATCATTAATTTACTTCCTTATGGCACACACTTACATTCACCTTTGCTAAGGATTAGCAAACTTGCTTATCAGTTTAACCACATTTGTTTCCGATGGACTGAAACGTCTATCTTGCTCAACTTGAGCCATTGCTGGGCTGTTTTAGGTCAATATTGTGAAATAAGAAAACAGGAACAGTTGCCCGGAGCTAAGCCACTCGGTCAGAGATATATGGCTTTGACTTACCACAGGGTGGTTTGCCCAGTCTTGCCACAACATGAGATTTCCGCCCATCAAGCATAAGTATTTGCCCATCAGCCGTACCTGTGTAAAGCACATCTATACCCCACACACACACACACACACACACACACACACACACACACACACACACACACACACACACACACACACACACACACACACACACACACACACACACACACACACACACACACACACACACACACACACACACACACACACACACACACACACACACACAGCCTGCTTTAATCCTTGTGTGTTGCAATTGGACGAAACCAACAACCGTGCCATATGAGTCGAGCATCATCATATATGTTTGAAAAGCCTGTTAAGTGACCGTTGTTTAACAGTTCACTTAAAGTAAGCGACACGAACATTTCTAAAGGGAATTAGGCTTTAGCATTAGCTTTTGTGTTGCACCAATAAGTAAGTAGGGACAAGAAAAACATACTCTAAAAGGGATTTGTCCCTCAAACCTCAGCACTGATATATTTTCACAATACTTATATTTACAACACAGACATTACTTGTCTAAATGCCTCTAATCTTGGTCTGCAGTTCCATTGGCACAATCGCAGATTACAAAGGCTCAAAACCCTTGTAGGTGAAAGGCAAAGTGGCTAGAATCCAACTGGAAGCCACGCACCACAGTCAACTTGGTTACTGACCTCCGACGTTTGCAATGGACTCCGGGCCGACGATCTGGTCCTCAAAAAGCCGCTGAGCTTGTCTCAATTTCAGATTAGGCTCATAGCATCCCACCAGCAGAGGAGGTTCACTTAGACTGATGCGGATCAATAAAAAGTAAAAATATCAGCAGTCGACAAACTTATAACAGACTGCCCTCATGTCTCCATTAGGACGTTTTTGGAAAAAAAACAAACAGGGATATGCTTGGCCTTTGGGCGTGAAAATGGATGTTTATGCCTAGAGTGCAGAATTGGCCAATCCATTTTAATAAGCAGAGGGGAAGACGTGTGGTATTCGACTCTGACTAGAGTAGACACTTGTGATAAATTAAATAACTTTTGTCTATGGCTAAAAGCCTTTTTGCTGGGATCTGCAAAACCAACGACCCAATGGCATTTAAAAAAAATGCAGTATCGAGAAATGGAACAACTTGGACTATGGAGAGACATGATTGGAAATAACTGTGCAGCCACCAGTGTATTGTATTCCTGTCAGTCAGTACACTGTTCCAAGAAAATCTCTTGATAATTAAACTTGGGTAATTAAAACTTTGGAGTATAATCATTCCAAGGGCAAATGGCTTACATAGTAACATAAGTAACTTTATATTAATGATCTTACTACAGGAAAAGGTATCAAATACAGTAAATATTCAAACCATTTTACATATCGACAGCTAAAAGCAATATCACGTTCCTTAAAAGTCACTTCAACATAAAAACAATCTACTGAAATCCGACTTGTAAGCAGAAATGGTGATTTTTGGGTTAAGATTGTATGAATGTGATTAGACAGAGAAAGCTCACCTAAGTAACTCAGGGTGTATTGGGGACTCTAAAATGAGAATGACCACAAGCAGTGGCAGAAGCAGGAACCCAGCAAGGGTCAGTAGAGTCACTCTGAACACCTTTCCACTGTATGTGCTATGGGACATAAACAATAGTGATGACATCATGAAGTTATGCAATTACACGACTTAGAACAGACACTTGAAGCATACACAACAATAAATAAAGGCATTCAGTGATTTCTTTCTGATTTGGACAGAATCGGATTTATTTTTCTTGTGTAAAAACGTTGCAAAATTGCACAATCATTATTATACACTTGGCCTAGCCGTAGGCTTTAATAGTACGTGTCATTTAACGTTATATTAAATGACCTAGATATGCGGGTCTTGTTTACCTCACGTTGCACAGTATTGCTTGGATGCATCTTGATGTTTAATACAACCTGAGCTTGACTATGTTGTGAAGAATTGATTTAAAACAAAACATTTTTTGGTATTAGCCCTTTATTTACCTGGTGCCCTTGTATTGAGGTTCCTGTAACTCGTCTGTAATGATCTGCGGTCGGTTGAGCCTCCTAAACCGCAATCCCTCTGGTTCATTCATATTTAACGGAGACCTCTGAATTGGATTAAGTTGTCTTGGAATTACGGTCTAGGTTAGACGTTCGCCTACCAAACAGGTATAGTTGACTAATTGAAAAACCAGACCAATCCTAAACATCGTAGATAGTACCTTACTCTATTCCAACTGTAGTGCACTGTGCAAGCTCTTTAAGCAAACCTACGCATTTTGTTCGTCGACTGTTAACATTTAAGAAATTATCTTTATCGACACCTGCTGTTTCGGAAAGTGCACTACAGCTAACTATTTTAAAGCATTAATTAATTGATTAAAGCATAACATGTTTGGTATTACTTAAACATCTACCTCTATATTCTAACCTATCAAACAAATTAAACAAACACACACTTATCAATTTGTGTTCGTAAATATAATCCTCAAACACACTCAATTCAAATTAGTACAAATAATCCACAAATATGTTTTGCCATTGACACACAAACACCTCTCAATTTCTGTTGCACTTTGATCTCATCTGGCATATTAATCTTGTAGGTTTCACATGTGATCTCAAGGAAGTCCTCTTTGTGTTGTTTTCTCACAGGGCTCAATTCTGAACTTTCCATTTCAATGTCTGCAACCAAGGGAAGTGCATCCATCCATAAGATATACCGCATATCCTTTAAGCTAAAAAAAAAAATATATATATATAAAAAAAAAAAAAGAATAAAAAAAAAATAAATAAATAAATAAATAAACAAATAAGTAAATAAATAAAGGGGGGGGGGGGGGGGGCAACAGAGCGTGGATACCTTTAAAACATGCCCCATACACATATAGTACATAATGTTTTTCTGTACTTTCCATATTTCAACTGTTGCAATCTTTTTACTCATTACAGTGTTTCATGCAGTCAATCATCAAGCGCACAATTTTATCCAAACCTGTTAAAAGAAAAAACTGTGTTGGGATGACACCTATATTTAGCAGTCTTCAAACATACAATTTATTTAGTAGATCCTGACAAGCTACGATTAGCTCTGCACAACATTTAAAAGGCAGATCATAACTTTTTTTTTTATGTCTTTTGCAGTTGAGTAACTGGCATTGTGTGTGTTTTTTTTCCTATACAGTACCGGCTCAATGCGTGCAACAGATGACGCTCATTTCAAACAATTGTGCCGCTGCAACTTCCTCATACCAACAAAACTTCTGGTACATTTGGAGCATTGGTACTCTTTCTCGTCCGTGTGCACTAATCGATGGGCTTTTAGATTATTCCCTTGGCTGAAACTCTTCCCGCACACAGTGCAGACAAACGGTTTCTCCCCAGTGTGAACTCGTTTGTGTCGCACCAAGTTCTGTGCAACACTGAAGCATCTCCCACATATTACACAGACGTGAGGCCTCTCCCCGGTGTGAGTGTGCTGGTGAAGTTTGAGGCTATGGCCCGAGGCAAACGTCTTCGCACACTCCGAGCAGCTGAAGACCTTCCCCTCTGTGTGGCTGCACTTGTGTGTTTTCAGGTAATTCAAAGAGCTGCATCCCTGCCCGCAAATGTCGCATGGATACGGTTTCACACCGGAGTGAACCTGAAGATGAGATTTCAAACGCTCGTGGCTGGCGAAACACTTTCCACACGCTTCACAAGTATGCGTCCTCTCTGTAGAATGTGTCAGCTGGTGACTTTTTAGGTACTGACGCGACACGAAGGCCTTGCCGCACTCTGAACACCCGTGAGGCTTCACGCCGGTGTGAATCTTCTCGTGAACCACCAGGGCACTCTTTTGATTGAACCTCTTCCCGCAGACCTCACACATGAACTCTCTCGTGCCTGTGTGAATGAGACGGTGCACCTTAAGATGACTGGCCTGGGTGAAGCTCTTTTGGCACGTCTCGCATTCGAACGCCTTGACTTGGCTGTGAGTGTGCCGGTGCCGATTCAGATTGGCTGCCAGACCGAAGCACTTGCCGCACGTCTCACAGCCGTAGGCCTTCTCCCCGGTGTGCACTTTGCCGTGTGTCACTAATGCACTTCTCATCGAGAAGCTCTTTCCACACTGTTGACACGCGTAGGGCTTCTCCCCCGTGTGGGTTCTCGAGTGAGACCGGAGACCACTCTTTTGGCTAAATCGATTGCCGCACACAGTACAAATATGCGGCCTTTGCCCTTGGTGAACCGTCAGCTTGTGCACTTGTAGGCTACGCTGAGCAGAAAAACATTTCTCACACGTCGTACACTTGAATCGCTTTTCTCCTGTGTGGATTCCCTTGTGCCTTGCAAGAACACTCTGTTTGGCAAATGCCTTCCCACAATCAGCGCAGCTAAACCTCTCCACGCCACTGTGACATGTTTGTTTGTGTGCTTTAAGGCTACATTTGGCCGGTAGAGTTTCGTTACAAAGCGAGCATTTTAGCATTTTGTCACCGTTGTTCAGTTTGGAAACAAACTGGTGTTCTTTGAGATGGCTCTGAGTGCCAAACACCTTAGCACAAAAAATGCACTTAAATGGCTTCTCTTTGTTGTGCACCGTGATCTGGTGAACTTTGACACTGCATTTGGCTGAAAAACCTTTTTTGCAAAGCGTGCATTTGAAGGGCTTTTCTCCGGTGTGAACTCTCTCGTGGGCTTTGAAGTTGCTCTGTTTGTTAAAGACTTTGTCACAAAACCCACAGCTTAAATGTTTGACTTCTTTGCCAGTGCTTCCAGAGTCTTTTCGTCGTCTAAGGGCATGCATAGGCCTACTTCTTTGGGTTGTAGCAGGACTATTGTCCAAGTCTTTAGGAAAATCAGGCCCTAATACCTCTTGCACTTTGATCTCATCTGGCATATTAATGTTGTAGGTTTCACAGGTGTTCTCAAGGAAGTCCTCTCTGTGTTGTTTTTTCACAGGGATCAATTCTGTACTTTCCATCTCAACATCTGTAACCTAGGGAAGTTAAATTACAATTTAAAACAAATGGATACCTTTAAAACATACCCTAAAAATATACATATTGTAGTACATACAGTTTTTCTGTACTTTCCATATTTCAACTGTTACTATTACGGTCATTCATGCAGTAAATCATCAAGCACACAATTTTCTAGGTCTAGTAGGTAATAAAGAAATAAACTAATCAGCGCATCCCTATCACAAATATCCAGCAATTAGGATTACGAAGAAGTGCTACGAAGGTGTATGCACATTTCTATTTTTAGTCGAGCATTCATGCTGCAATTTTTTTTATTGTTCAGGCACAGGATAGTTTTGTAAAGTGTGTTGATGGAAGCCTACCTTAATGTTGAGGATAGAGGGTGCCAATGTGTCTAAGAACGACACCTCTGCGGGAGCTGAAATTGATAAATGAACCAATGTAAGCTCTCTGAATACTGCTCAGCAATATAAACAACTATACTTTGATTCAGAACATAGAGACAGGCATATAGATGCCAAGATAGGTTATCTGCCTTTTATCAGTTATATAAAAATACTCCATTATACTCAGAAATACATCAGAAATATATCAGAAATACACACAAAGTATTGCAAAGTATTATACATTTTTTTAAGAAAAAATCCTAAATCTAAGAGGTGATCGAACAACAATCAGGACCATATCAAAATAACTAAATAGAGCTGTAGGCAAGTCGTTGCATGTTTAATATAAATTAATATATATTATTATTGTTATTATCATTGGTTATCTCGGATAAACCATGCACCTCTACGGTTACTTACCTCCAATTCGGGCAAAACACCTCAAACACCTTCAGTCTTGTTTTGAATTTGAGCATTGTCAGACTCAGCTCGTGTAACTTCTGTATTTTCTTCCACAAGTCTACTGACTAAAATATTAATTACTGTGGACGGCGGCTGTTGTAACCATGGCATTTGTCTTGATCATATGATGAAACCGTAAATAAAGAGTTTGGAAGCAATGTAAACGCAAAATGTCTAAAGTAAACTCAGTGAGCTCTGTTGTTTAAAGTCGACACGCCGTAAACTGTTTCAATAGGTTTACGACCAGCTTGTTGCCAGGCGATTCATTTCTTACAGATCACTGCCGCCTACTGGACATGGATTTAATCACATCCACTTCTGGCCTGGACTCAAAACATAGGAATAATTGGTGTGACTGTGACATATACTGTGGTTATAGTAATTTATTACCATGGCTCATTTACTCCATCTGTGCATTAATTAGCAACATAATGAGAGTAACTGTGATTACAGATAAGAACAATAAGTACATTTAGACATAAGACAATTGTCTGTCTTAAAAACAAATCAGATAATAGTTGATCAGTCTTTTCAGGCAACTGGTAATTGTTTTGATGCTTACAGTCACATTGAAATAGTGAGTTAATGGTATACATTGTAAGTTATTTACTTTACATGGTAAAGTCAGTTATTATTTGAAATGCATGTTTAATATGCTGTGAAATTAATATCACAGCTACCCTAGATAACAAAAATTGTTTAATCTGAAGAACTAATCTCTTTTAAAAAATCACAAGGCACAATTTTTAAATGCTATGCCACAAAAAAGACATTTAAAAGTTTAGATACTTTCTCGATATTTCAATAGATGTGCGTATATATAGTACATACTGTATATATTTGTGTATTGCATTGATCTGTTGACTTGTGCATTCATTTTTAGCACACTGACACTACAAGCGTAGAAACAGCATTAAAACGTTGTATGACAATGACGGACATAAAATTATGACTGTGAGATAATAGTGATGTAACACGAGTAGTTTTTCCTTCTTCCCACTAGTTCTAAGGCTTTTTGAGAAGGTTCCTATTTCTTCTGTGACTGCATGTTCTTGTACTGGGCATGAGCGTGAATTATCTCCGTGACAACAGAGGGGTCTTCCAGAGTGGACACGTCACCGAGGTCCCCAGTCTGCTCCATGGCAACCTTCCGCAAGATACGCCTCATGATTTTTCCTGAGCGCGTCTTTGGAAGCCTTTTCACGACCTTAAGTTGGTAAAACAGAGAGAAATGAGTATTAGTCACATGGTCAGTCATTTGGATAACAACTGGATAATCTATTATCAGCAAATCTGGGAAGGGGGACACAGGCGGAGAAAGAGAAAGAAGGCAATTCTGTTTAAATGATGAAATCAGTGCTTTTAATTCGTAAAATATGCAGCGAGGCTGATAAAACCAGTCCGCAGTTATTACTTTCTGTCATGTGTTGGATCTCAATATGAAGTGTGCAGGAATTCTTACCAGGAAGTGGTCTGGGACCGCATACTTAGCGATCTTAGTGGCCACAAGGCTTCTGAGCTCCTGAACCAACTCTGCATGATTCAGTGAAGGGCTGTCTCTCAAAACCACAAAGGCAAACGGGACTGTAGGACCAGAGTGGAAAAATACTTTAATCCCAGCCACGCACGATATAAAACAAGCACACCATTAGGAATTGTGATAACTCCTAATAACATTGTGACAGTAATACATTTTTAGAAAAATCAGTTTAGGCATTATTCCAACACAGCTCCAAAGGCATACAAAAAAAAGGATAAAATAGTACACATTATTTGAATAAGTAAGTGACAATGAGAATGGAGGAAAGTGAGCCTGTAGTTTCCCTCTGTGGCCACAGAGTGGTGCCACAGAGCCAGGCACACTCTGCTCTCCCTCAGCTTTCTGGATTAGATTTCCACCAAAACTATCTGGTATTGCTAACAACTCCTTGGAATGGTTACATATTAACGACGGCAACAGCCAGGCGTGATGACCTCTGATCTCTGGATTAGATTAGGCTGACGCAGTGAGGGGCAAGTTCCTATTGTTCCAATTACAACGGCGAGAGTTTCAAGCTGACAGCCAGTAATGCCGAGAAGCTTATATGGGCCTAGTTCATAACACTAAGATTGACGTTTCATAAGTATTAGCGAGTACTTTTGAGGGATGATTTTACTGCTAAAGATATAGCTCAATTTAAAGTTTCTTGTGTTCTAAATAGCGGAAATAACTCTGATAAGTAATTGAGGAAATCACTTTGATAGGCAAATCATATTTTTAAAAAAAATAATTTTCCACTGCTGAAACTAATATTTGAGGTTTGGTTGCTATGTTATAGGGTATTGAGGTTTGGTTGCTATGTTACAGGGTTTAAAGCGTATTGGGGTTTGCATGGTGCAGAGTGTTTCTTACCCTCGCCCTTAATAGCATGTGAGATGCCAATCACTGCAGTTTCTGGGACAGCCGGGTGTTCATCCTTAAATTCACAAAACCATTGGTTATTCATTAAAATCACAGAGTACTGCTGAGACAGCAAAAAAAACATATTTTTGTATGAAATAGAACAAGATTTTCAAATATGATATAATCATTTTCATCATCATCATCATCATCTTCATCCGCTTTGTCCGGGGTCGGGTCGCGGAGGTAGCCGTTCCAGCAGGGCATCCCAAACTTCCCTTTCCCGGGCCACATTAACCAGCTCTGACTGGGGGATTCCAAGGCGTTCCCAGGCCAGTGTGGAGATATAATCCCTCCACCTGGTCCTAGGTCTGCCCCGCGGCCTCCGCCCAGCTGGACGTGCCTGGAACACCTCCCTAGGGAGGCGGCCAGGTGGCATCCTTACTAGATGCCCGAACCACCTCAACTGGCTCCTTTCTACGCAAAGAAGCAGCGGCTCTACTCCGAGTCCCTCACGAATGGCTGAACTTCTCACCCTATAATCATTTTAGTAAATATGTTATTTCGGTATTCCTTGGGAAGTCATAAGGATACAAAGCTATTATTTATACAAACACGCGCACACACACACACACACACACACACACACATACACACACACACACACACAAGATTACCAGAACATCCTCTATCTCGGCTGTACCCAATCGGTGGCCGCTAATGTTGATAACGTCGTCCATGCGTCCGGTTATCTGATAGTAGCCTTCTTTAGAGCGGTACGCTCCATCACCAGAGAAATAGTGTCCTGGAAGGAAAGTGTAAAAAAGGTCTTCTTTTTTATTTTTTATCCCAACCTAATCCACATGGGGGCCTCAAATTGCGATGCCTTACTAATAAACTTACTATTCTTACTATTTTACACAGATTTCCTCCAATATAACACATAAATGTGTAAATTAATGCTTAAATTATCTATATTTAGGAACAGTACTATACTACATTTCTGTGTTGCCCTGGGTTATGTGAGGAAGAAATGTTTTAAATGTTTTTCACATCAAATCGAAAAGGGTGCTAAAAGACTGTAGGCTTATAACCGGTGTCACCTGTATGGACTTTGCTATTGAAATCCCTAAGTCTAACCAATGTCGATTTGGCAGCTACAAATAATACAAAAATGTAAACTGTTGATATAAAAAAAAAACATACCTGGGTATGGTTTAAAGTATGTATCTACATATCTCTGGTGGTCTCCAAAGATAGTCCTTGCTATTCCAGGCCATGGTTGTTTGAAACACAGAGCCCCGCTCACATCGTTACCCGACAGAGGTTGCCCCTGGGGAGAGACAAAGTCATGTCATTACACAGCGTTAACGTTGTCACATGCAAAAATTAGACATTCCCTTAGCACTGCACTTTCAGATCTCAAGGCCCCAGCTAAATTATTTAGAACAGTGACACACTTGTCAATTAGAAATCAATCACAACATTAAGTTCTTTAAAAGTGTGAGAAAAAGGGAAATGACGGATAATTAAGTTTCGGGGTCATGTTCGCTGCAAGTCCCTTGACGATCTGGTGGTCAAGGAAAGCACATGCTGGCCGGTGTTAATTGCACTCTGAGAAGAGTGATACTATAAGGCGGGTGTGATCCTTCCAGCGCATGGATGTCAAGCCAAGTCAAGCCTGAGAAATTAAACGGCTGAGGGCTAGATCCGTTTCAAATCTGTTTCAAGGGGGGGTTAACTGGTAACTAAAAGTTGTGTGTGTGTGTGTGTGTGTGTGTGGGGGGGGGGGGGGGGGGGGGTAGAAAGCCACACTGAAAGGGCAACCAATTTCTCTCTTTTATTAAGCAAGAGTTTTTTATAACTAGGCAAAAACTGCCTTCTTACGCCACAAAGGCTTATTTAAGGTCTCTTTTTATGGGGTCTGAACAAAGAGAGTCTGAAGTTCAGAGCAGGTTGCTTCCTGTAAAGAACTGTTGACCACACGTATCTGCGAAACACCATGTCCCCTTGACGCAGCCTTTGCACAGATGTCAGCAGAATACATCCCTGCATCCGTGTGATGTTGAATAACATTGACTATTGATGCTTGCCTTCAAAATGATATTGGCATACAAAAAGTAAAAATAAAGTAGTGGTGCGTAGAAATGCAGTTTAAAAGATTTGTGCGGAAGTAGTTTCACTCTCTTACAGCTAGAGGTCAACCAGCTGTCCCTGAACCCATTCACAATCCCCACTAACAAAACAAATCAAACGCATAAAGGTTTTTAGATTGGGTGTCACAATGAAATAAAATAAAAAGAGTTGAAAGTTGTTTCTTGGTTTACTTTTCAATAATTGTGTCTATTCTATAGATACAAGACACAAAAAAGACTATTCTTTACACATCACAGTATTAATATATTTATATAACATAATAATATAACAGTGGGAATTGACTGTACAGTTAAGAAGTGATGTGTGAGGTTGGACTAAGATAGGAGACTAGTCACCTTCTCCCCAATGAGAACAGGCTGGATACCAAAGAAAGGCCTCATGGCCATGGCTGGGATAATTTCAGCCCCCTCTTCAGCGGGCAGTGGGGCGATACACACACCACCTGTCTCTAGAAGGAGTGAGAAAGTGAAGGGCAAAGAAAAGTGAGAAAAAAAGGTAGGAAAGAGAATGCTATCATTAAAATATGGAGAGGTCGTGCTTGAGGCAGTGTTCATAAAAAGGCAGCTTATTGAACAAGCAGCGCTGCCCCGATTAGCTAAATATAGGAGATTACCAACACCTGTGCAGTATTATTCCTATTGGAAGTGGCCGTGTTTCTATCTGTGTGTGTGTGTGTGTGTGTGTGTGTGTGTGTGTGTGTGTTTTTGTGTGTGTGTGTGTGTGTGTGTGTATCACCATGTGCTCTATGTGTGTTAGAGAAAGCAAGAGAAGAGGGGCTATGGGTGTTTAAGGCATGTTATTGTATTTAGACGCGGGAAGTTTCCTTTATTATTCTAAAGGGGCCTCCTCCGCTCCTCTGAAATCGCTTTTGCACACATGCTCACAGAGAGAGACCCCCCTCCCTGAAAGTGATTGTCGAGGAATTGGGTCATACCCCCCCCCCCTTCACTCTCCTGCTAGGCTTACTATGAAGAGCCTTCACGTACTGGCCGGGGGAGGCAGGGTGAGGGGGGAAAAGGGGGGTGGGGGGCAGAGGGTCGTGCTACCGTCGGGGTAAGTGTGTTGGGGTGCAGAGAGGATTATTTTTAATTCATTTTCAGCAGAGCATGCAGATGTTCCTAGTGGTAATCGCAAATTAGGATTAAAGTTGGTGCTAAACAGAGTATCAGACAGATTTACTGGCCAGATCAGCACAGGGACCGCCACAAATGCGCCACGAAACCAAGAATCTTTATCCAGCAACAAATGGCAACATTAGAATCTGAAATATCTTTCATCAAACTATTTGTAAAGTCTACTACTTTAAAGGGCATTTGATTGAGAATACACCAACAGTCATCAACATGATCTCATATTACTCCTTGTTTGCCTAGTTTAACCTTAACCGCGCTCCATGTGATGAAGTTGACGTGAGGCTTGTGTGTTCGAGAAAAAAAAATACTGAAAAAAGATTTTATTGCCTTGATGATAAAATGATAAAAAAAACTTACTGCATGCACTTCATCATAGCATCACATGACACAGCAATATCAGGGCTCTCCACCTGCCTCTTACCTGTCTGCCACCATGTGTCCACTAGGGGGCATCGTCCATCCCCCACCACATTGTAGAACCACTCCCACGCCTCATGATTGATAGGCTCTCCAACTGCAGGAGCACATCACAAGTTGTAAACTCAAAGATATTTTTATGGTAACTATCAAGGTTTTTCCATCTGGATTTTAGTTGCACAGATATAAACTGATTTGTATCAAGGTTAAATATTTTTGTTCAAGGTTAATCGGTGATTGTTTAGGCTAATAGTCCAGACAGATAAGGTAATTGTCTAGAAAACCGGGCTCTAATCGTTTGGTGACGTATAATCAAGAAAACCTATAAAAAAGATGACGTAACATAGTTGGAACCAGGTAAAATCTTATCATGAAACTGGCCAAAGCTTTTAACTAGCGTAAACTGTTGAAAGTTGATAGGGTGATAATCTAAATGTGTTTTTTTCCAGTCCTTGCAAGCAGTTAAAGTCTGCATTTTACAGTTCAGTTTAGTATGAGATCAAATGTGGGCTTTTATGTGAGCTAATGCAGTATAACAATATAATGTACAAACGACTTTAAAAAAACACTGACCAAGCCCTGCCCTAGCCATTTACAAAACATGGTGTACAAGGTTACAGCTTGTTTATACTTTACACAGGCACAAAGCCTACACACAGGCTTGTAGGCTGTTCACATAAATCTCCCTGACAGTTTCACCTGAACCCAGGGTCTTCAGGGAGGACCTGTCGTACTTTTTCACCCAGCTCTCGTCATACTTGAGCAGCAGGCGGATGGCAGTTGGAGCCCCGTAGAACTGGTTGATACCCAGTCTCTCCACCGTCTCCCAGTATCGTCCTGTAAGGGGAAACAATACTGTCACGGGAGTGGTTCTTTAGGTGTTCATGGTTTTCACTTTTTGTAGTTGATTCAACCTGGTGTTAGCCTGTGTTTTGGTTTATTTAAGTTAAGCCTCATCTTTTCTCTTGTCCCCTTGTCCGGTCTTTGTATATTTTTACTATCAAGCCTGGTGTTGGCCTGTGTTTTGGTTTATTTAAGTTAAGCCTCATCTTTTCTCTTGTCCCCTTGTCCGGTCTTTGTATATTTTTACTATCAAGACGTTTGCGTTTGGGTCCTACACTCATTGTAACACATACGAAATGTGACGTTAAAAAAAAGATATAAAACACTTGTTATTCAATGAGCTTTCTACCATAGACATATTTTCATAACAGCAAGGAACATAAAAAATAACAATTAAAAATATTTCATAAATAGCCGTTTTAATTATCAATCTTTTCAAAGTTCAAATGTTCCATTCGTTAATCATATTTTCTGAGTTTTTCGGTTTCATACTTTCATACTGGTTTCCATAAAGGGCCCATGGTGCTAAAAAAGGTCATTTCTAACTGCCTAAATGTGCTGGCAGGGCAACTTGACAAAGAATAGACAAAGCTCTCCGGCACACCCTCATTCTACAACTGGTTGACTATAAACTGTAACTAAAACTGTCATCATATCTGTTAATAAGTAACACAACACTATCTCACAACTGCTATGCCTCTCCATTCATAATTTCGTACTATGGTGGTCACTAGTGTTTTCATTTCGTTTTTTCAAGACTCTTGGTTAACTTATTTAGTTTCCCAAGATTGAAAATACAAGAGATAAGAATAGATTTAAGCCTCATTCATAGTTGTTAGGCTCAATGGGAGCAAAGCCGTCACAAAGCCAGGTCAGTGAACCATTTTAGTTTGACCCCTGTTGTTCAAAGACATCAATCAGTACAATGGGGTTCATGAGGATGCGTAGAAAGCACCGCCAGCCACCCGTTGTGAACTGGGTCACGTGGCTATCTCCCTGTAGAAACCACTGACAACAACTTTTCTTTTCTAATAAAGTTTCAGAGTTCAGATCACATAGGTAATGGAAGATGCGCGTCGAGCTGTTTAATGAGAAAGAAAAAGGTAACTCTGATCTAATCTTACCATGGCAAAATAAGTGAAGATTGATTACCGAAATATGTACATTATGTCAACGTCAACCACCAAACGTTTTCCTATGGTGCTATATCTCACCGGCGTTTGGGTAGGTGGGGGTGCTTTCAAACAGCACGGTGGTGGCTCCATTGCAGAGGGGACCGTAGACCACGTAGCTGTGGCCAGTAACCCAGCCAATATCTGCCACACAGCCAAACACATCTCCAGCACTGTAGTCAAAAACGTACTGCAAAGAAACGTGAAAAAGTTCAATAAACTATCAAATTTAAAACTATAATTAATTTAACATATCATAGTAATGAAGCTATGATGAGGCTCCACTGTAATTTAGGCCTCAGTATTATTTAAACTCTGTGTAAATTAAGAAATACAAATCAGGCAAAAATACAACACTGCACGCATCATAAATGTACTACTGTATTCATTTTATTTGTTAATTCTCCAATTCTTGAGTATCGTCCTCGCTCAGTTTCTTTCTCCCAAATTATTGATAGTCTGTTGAGCAGAGATGGGCAGCCTGACAGGCTGGCAAACACAATGGGTCTCTCTCTCTCTCCCTTGCTCTCGCTCTCTCTCTCTCTCTCTCTCTCTCTCTCTCTCTCTCTCAGTCTCTCTCTCTCTCCCCCTCTCTATCTCGCTCTCTCTTTCAACCCCCCCTATCTCCCTGGCACAGGCCCAAGAGGGACCAGTCTGTTTTGGAGAGAATACACAGATAAAGCAGCTTTGTCTGTTATTTGAATCCAAACAAACAACATGGCAAACAGATAACGAGCAGGCAATGCCCAACGTCTGTTAGGATCTGAGCTGGTAAGCTACTTAGAAATTAGCAGCCCATCTCATGCAAAATGTAGGACCCTCAGTTTTTGTTAGATCTTTTAAAATTTTTACAACTGGGATCAGGTCAGCTTTGTATCCGTCCATCAAACCTAGCTTGCACATCCTCCCTCCTACAAATAGGAAAACTGGACAAAAAACTGATGACTCAGCATGGAGAGCAAAACAGACTAATTGAACTTGGATTATATTATGGGATCCTGAAGAGGAAAGGCAAGGGTGTCATTCAAGCCTACATTTGTACTCCACAAATACACACTGTTCTTTTGATTGGCCTTGAAGCAATGTGTTTCCCACTGTCTCTTCGAGGTGCTGTGTGCTGACACTGAACCCAAAGGCCCATTCCTCACACCACTCTTTATGACCAATGAAATGTGTGAATTGGGTCATTAGTGCCTGGACACACCAGAGACCCTCACATGTTTGGACTTGTCTTCACTTTTCCCATCGTTTTCACTTAAGACAATGGGTGTGAGAAAGATAATATTGTTTTTGAAATATACAAAAAAAAAACTCCTTATCCATGTCAGTGTTTGAGGAATGTACATATTTTTATGGTTCTTTATTTGTTACAAGCTGACTTTCTATTCTAGCTCATTAGTTATTATGTCAGAGACTGACTGGCTATTCAGAGAATATCCAGCAACAATTAGCCATGTTAGAATTTCTGATAGGCTTAGTGGTAAAATAGTGGTTAAAAGTGTTATGTAATATTTAGTTCAGCAGTGTTTAAACAAAGACATTTAAGGTTTGGATTATTCATAGAAATTAATTAAAATAAAGTGAAGACACCACTGGTCTGGACAGCATTAGCAATGACAATGAAGCTATAAAGGGGTTTCTTGTTTATTCAATAACCAGACTGATCCAACTGATCCTAAAACTGAAGCAGAGTGAACTCTCTGCATATTGTCTTCTACTGTACTGTACATTAGCTGACATATAAATAGGATGCCCCCCAGTAGGCAGCTGGATAACACAATGTGACTGTACACTCACCGTCCACGTTGTTTGTGTTATTTTTGTATTAACGACAGTGGCTCGCACGCTGCTCTCTGCCTAAGTCTGTGCAGGAGGAACTCTGTCTCAAGGGCAAATAGCTGGGACATTTCCTAGTAACTCAGTACATCTGACACCCATGCCCATTAGATTGCCACTATGTGCACGTCTGTAACCATGGTTTCATTGTACCAACTGCATTCCGGCCATGCACAAGGTATTTTGCATGTCTGTGTTGACCAGAAGGCTAACAGGAACACTGTTGTGTTAACTTAACAGCGCATTCGAAACCAAGTAAAATCTAAAATTAACAAACAAAACATATTGGCCCAACAAAGAGGTGTTTTGATGGTGAATATAAGAATCTGATCTATTTGATTCTACGTTGTCACTGCCGTGGTACCTGATGAGTGAGTGACGCGTAGAGGAGGTACCCTGCTTGGGTGTGGACGATGCCCTTGGGCTTGCCTGTGCTACCAGACGTATAGAGCATGAAAAGCATGTCCTCGCTGTCCATAGGCTCTGGGGCACACTCCGCAGACTCTTTAGCCATAGCCTTAGTAAAAAAAAAAGAGAGGAGGAGGAGGAGGAGGAGGAGGAGGGAGGAGGAGGGGGGGAGGAGGAGGAGGGGGGGGAGAGAGGGAGGAGGCAGGGTGGGAGGAGGCAGGGTAGGAGGAGGGGGAGGGGGATGGGGGCCAGAGATAAGTGGTAAGTGCAGCTGGTGATGTGAATATTATTACATGGGGAAATGGCAGTTAAAGTTGAATGAAGACATGTGGACATGATGATTTAATAAAAAGAATTCAACTATTGAGTTACAATTTCTTAGTGGAAAATGTCAAATTTGCTAATTTAATAGTTTGTATAGACTACTTTTATATTACATTGTCTTTACTGAGACAGTCTAGAGATTGACAGTACCTCCTCCAATGGAACATCCAGTTTCCCCATGGGGGTGGGGTCGCTGGTCCTCTGGGCTACAAAGACGTGTTGGACAGAGGGACACGTCTTCACTGCAGCGTCCACTGTGGGTTTCAAGTCGGTCCGCCTCCCGCCCCTCACACCCTGGTTGCAGGTCACGACAACTTTGCACTGAGCTGCAAGTTAACAAAGGAACAGCCCGGAGCTGAGCGATTAGAACCCATTCAGGTTAGCATAAGATATATAGTGATCTTACAAGTGGTGCTGTTATTGTGAGTTGGGGATTAAAGGAAATGGAATGAAATGTGAGGAAAGACCAAAAACCGAACTGAGAAATCAGAAACGCAGCGTCCTTTACCATGGCATGTTCTTCTCAGGTCAACACTGATTAGATTTACTGTTTGTTTCAATCTTATCTGACCATGACCTTAAGGAGTGTCAGAACTAGAACAAATTTTCTCAGTATTCAATATTATATAACTCAGAAAATAAATCACTTAATCTTTGTCTAAATTATTTGTTAAGATGTTTCTGCATCAAGCAGCCCTAAAAGCCCACTCAAGTCATCATAACGTGTATTCAAGGGCTTAGGCTGTTTGTAATTTCTCTTTTAAAAGATGCAGACTGGTTAATATACTAGCCTTTTCCATTTGTCTGGCTTTTGTTTGGTCACTAACGTGAAGCGTCAAATGTCAAAACACCAAACAAACCAAGGAGACTAAACAGACAAGAAAAACAGCTTTTGGGAACCAGGATACCTTTCCTTTCCATGTTACTTGAAAACAGCTATAACTGTAAACCCTGTTGCAAAGAAATTGACAAATTAAACAGATTTTTGCTCAGTGCAATAACTCTCCTGTAATCCAACCACATGGCTCCCTTTCAATCAAATAATTTAAAGGGTCATAACCACTTGGAGCTGTATCCTGTCGATCAGTTAGCCATTCACCCAGGGCCTTTAAATAATGAAAGCCAAAACTGCTATAACCTCTCTGCTTAACTTTTATTTAAACGTTAAAGGCTTACAGAAATATTTGAGTTTTGTGCGATTACAGACAACAGTGCCTGTAATCTGTAAAAAAAATTATTCTTGTTTGAATAGCTAAAGCACAAAATGATAACGGGTGGACTATTTACAGGGTCAACCGTGAAATGCAGTGTTTGGAGTTGACTAGCAAATGTATACTAATCACAAGTGCTTGAAATGCTTTATTTGGGGTTAGAAGCTGGACTGTAAAATTTCATAATGAATTCTTACAAGAGAAATGGACTTTGTGACAACTATGAAACTATGAAAAAAAAAAACATTGTTGTGCAATTCATTAAATATCAGTTTGGATTGCTTCCAGTTGAAATATCTCTAGGCAACGTCACAGTCTAGGCAACTCACCATCCTGTATCCTCCCAGCTAAGGCATCGGAGCTGAAGCCAGCAAATACCACCGTGTGCACCGCACCAATGCGGGCACACGCAAGCATAGCGGCCACGGCCAGCGGCGAGACAGGCATATAGATGGCCACCCGATCTCCTTTGTGGACTCCATGTCTCTTTAAGGTGTTAGCCAAGCGACATGTGGTCTCTAGTAGCTCCCTGTGATACAGTGAAGGAACCGTGACATACTTTATTCATCTCAATTGTGTGGCAACTGGTGTTACAAATAAAGACAAAGCTGTGAGACAAAGCAATTGCCTGTATGAGGTTTGTGTCAGGTTTTGTACTTAAATGCTTAAAATAAGTCTATAATATAATGTTGTCATAATCAAGACACCTTGGGACACTTTTCAGGCTTCACGTTTCAGATTTGGCTTAGTTCACTGCCCGACTTCCTGTTTTCATTGTGAAACAGGAAGCAGATGTAATATATACAGTATGTGAAAATTCCTTGGCACAGTTACATCTGCAGCTTTGTAAGATAGTGTAAACGTTTCTGCTATCCTGCAGACCGTTGGAAATGTAATTTGCTTTTCTCTTTTCAAATCCATCCTTTAAATCCTCGATGTGAATATTGTGATCCTATACCCTCACTGCAAACTATTTCAGGATAATGTAAATATTTATAGATCACTTCTGAACCTTTGCCAAACATTCCATTCACACAAGTAAAGCAGGGCCTTACATGGATACATGTAAATGTTGGACAAAAACAGTTGTGGTTAGTGTTAAATTAGCAACCCTGCTTTAATACATCATCTGTTTTTAATGTCCAATGCAACTATGTCTGATCCTTCAAGGCGTTTAGATTGGACATGGTCTTACCTATAGGTGACCTTCACCTCAGTGCCTGGTTCATCCCTCTCCCAGATGAGAGCGACTTTCTCAGGGCACTTTTCAACATGCACATCCAAACAATTCACTGAAAATTAAATGTGTATCAGAAATATTGGAAGCAATATAAAACAACTTTTGTTCCTAAAAAATGCGGTCAAAGAGGTTGTAACCACTGCAGACGCATAAGGGAGTCATGAGTTCAGATTTGGACGATCATGTGCTTCTAAGATTCTTACCAAGAAGGCCACAAGATTACTATTTGGGGAAAAAGTAGAGCGGGTAAAAGTGGAACATTCTTTTGTCCGCATATCATTTGTTAGGGTCCATGAAGGGTCAGCCCTCAGTGGGCCCCAGTATACCTCCTGGTTTGTAGACAAAAGACACCGCTTCTTTTATTTATTTTTTCCACAGATATATAGTCTTGGAAGTGTGCAAGTCCTTTTGGCAATTGAGATGGGTAATTGTATTAATTCGTGTACGTTGTGACATATTTTGTAAATGTATATTCTAATAACTGGAATTATGCCCAAAGACGATTGCTTAAAGTAGTTTTTAGAAGAAAAAAAATATTGCCACGCACACACACTTACACACGCCCACACTCACAAATACCAAAACAATGCAGACAAACCATCAAGCCCAAATCAATTTATAATGCTTAAACGGATTTAAAATTGCGCAAGCATACCGGGTAACAGCAGTAGGCACACAGCCAAAACATGATTTTATCATAGGTGAGAAATATTGTTCAGTGCAACGGAATGCGTCACTTACCAGAAACATTCAACTGACCGCCTAAAAACCAGTTGATCTTTCCATTTGTAATCTCGCAATCTCTCACTTGCTGGAATGGTTTAATCCACTTTAGTCTCTCTTTTGCAATGGATCCCCAAAAGGTTTCAGGGTCTCTTACAGATAAATCGTATAAATCCTTGTAAGAGCGGTCAGCGAGCTCTAAACTCAAGTCCGGTGCCAAGTAGTTGTCTCTGTCACAGCTGCTGGAGACCGCTCGTCTCTGACATTGCAGTGGCTTGAGAGAGGTAAATAAGATGCTCTTTTGGTATCTACTTTTCTCGAGCAAACTCTTGCTTCTTATAAGTAGATGTATCAAATTTCTGCTCGTGTTGTGTGCAGCCATGACTTCCTTGCGTGCAAGACTTGAAGCTACATAGTCTGATCGTCGGCGCTTCTGCTTCTCAAGTTTTCTTGTCAAGTAGCTATAGATTGGGTGGAGGGAGCAGCAAACAGAACATTCAAAGTTCAAAAAAGTGAAAGTGAATACATTTTTAGGTATTCAGGTTTAGAAGTATACACTTTAGCAACATTGCATCAATGTGCACGTTTTCCATTGTCAACATTTATTTTGGAATTTGTGTAAGCCTAGTTTTCTTTTCTCATTTAAATAGGGCCTAAATATATTTTGTAAACTAACCTATAGGCAGGCATATGTTTTGATACATGGCGTGAACTAGAAAATCCAAAATAAGTAAATTGGAAGGTTTGAACCCAACTTCATATCCAAATTATGGGTTTTAAAAACGTTATTTTACAAGTCAGAAGTCCCGCTTTCTAATTATTTTAATGACATAAAACTTACATTCTATCACAATAATCTTTCAGATGGTGAAGGACCAGTTCTTCAAAGGGATGTGATACGAATATGAAGTTTTCATGTACTTTGCTGCCCTCTAGAGGTTCCCAAACAACTCTGACAATTCACAATCTCTCTACAATCATCTCTGGATTGGTGATCTTGTAGTGATTGCTAAATGTCCTGCATAAAAGAACACCAATTGTACACATTCAACAAAATCTTAGAGTGGTTTATTTTATTATATTGTGTTGTAAATTACTGTAATTTGCCTCTGTAGTTCAAGATAACAAAAATAAAATGATACATGCATCCATTCACTGCCAGAATACACAAACACATACGTATGTACATAGGCCTTATCATTATACAATTTTAGCTAAGACCTAAAACAAATGAAAGTCAATAACATCAAACTAGTTGTAGCTGCACTCAAAGTAATGATACAAATATCTCGCACTTTGTCTTTGTAAAATTACATTGACAGGCATAGCCATAACGCTGACATTTTCTTGCATACTGTTGTAAAGTATTATATCTCTTTAGGGTGCTGTTGATGATTCTGTGTGAATGTGTTTTTAGATATTTTGTGCAAAACCTGTGCTGTAGGAGATACCAGTGTGCAATAGTTAATGAAGGTTTTGAGTATAGATTTCCAGGCTGACTGATGTTGTTAGAAAATACTTCATTGTTTTCTTTTTATCATCTCACGCATATTATTTTTGCCCATTTTGAAATAGTGTTACTTGACCTATAACAGCAATCACAAAATTGCGGTTTTGTTTACAGTAAGGATATAACCATGTTGCTTATGGATTTGTGGAATTCTGATTGACAATATTTTAATAGACTCTAATAATACCCTTCGTTCTTCCAAAGCGCCTGTATGAGGTGTCTCTAATCTTTTTGTTTTGTTTTTTTTCATTGTCCTCCACTAATCTGTTTGTTCAGTCCCTGGCAAAAGCAATCTCTCTCATTAGAAGGCCGATGAGTGGATCACAAAGTATTAAATCAATTCATCAATAGCGTGGCAAACAATGATCATTATCATTATAAGTAAGCCTGTCTGTAAGTGGGTAATGTATGAGTCTGCATTGTTTGTCTGGCAAAGGGTTGAATTGCGTATACTGATACGTTCCAGTATAATGATAATTCAATAAACAAACAAATTAGTTATAAAACAATGATTTACTGATATAATGTCTCAATCATAGCCTTGCTTTTTAGGCTCAGACCAGTACTGCTAGCGCCAACATTGCTGAACACCGTATTTTATTTTCCTCACACTTTGCATTACAACACACATTGCACCAGTTTTATTGGTTATGCATTTTTTATTATTATATGTGTTATTGGTCTTGTTGTGGTTGATAGGATTAATGAATCCCCCTAAATCATACATGATGAAAGTCTCAAGTAAACAAAACACTTTCAACAACGCTATTCAAAACATGCAATTCCAAAACAATATCAGATTAAAAGTACTATAGACCATTCAATAATATCACAGAGGAGGGATGAAGTAGTGTATTAGAAGTGCAATTATATGATTTACAAATCATTCAGTGGGAATTATGTGTGATTATGCCAGAGCTTTTAGAGCTTAACCTAGACGTAAAACAAATATGGCAACGTGTTAATGTAAATCTTAGGAACCACGAGGCAGAAAAATACAGTAACAGCCATGTTGTTTTGCTTTAGTGGCCCCTCAAGTCATTACAATAAGGCCTATTGCACTATCGATGCCCCCATAATCTTCCAGCGACCTGTCAACAACAGAGGTGTTGTTTTTCTATCAGGCAACAACAGGGGTTGTTCTAGGACACCACAGAAGTCCCCTTTAGACTTTAGTTTATGTTTTGTTTCTATTTTATTAATGAGACCTATGAGGTGCCAGATAGTAGACTGAGCTGGTGTTAGGATAAAGGCCCATTTTTTATAGAATTCACTAGATAATATTAATGTCAGTATTAAGATCCTTCATTTCACCATGTTGTGGAAGACTTGAATCTAAAATATGAAGAGACTGATTCTTAAAATCGTATTCAGGACGATGGTTGCCTAATGAATGCCATCCTTACTTATTTTATTTTTCACTTGACATTAATTTAATCAACTAAATCGTACTTTTTTCAATTTTCCCGCTAAGTAATAGGTTATGTTGAAAAGTATGAAATTACATCCTGGAAAAGGAGGGCAGTAATATTTCCAGTGTTATACAACGGAAGAAAGGGGTTATGTGTACTTGTGATTACCTGTTGTCCTGCACATCAGAGCATATAAATGCAGTTAATGCAGTTCCTTGATTAGGATTTCCCTGGAGGTGAATAGGACATATACAGCCATATTGACTTTGGCATTCGTTCACAACATTGGTTTGTTTTTAAACATTTTATTGTTTATTTACATACGCACACAAAAGTAAAACCAGTAAATCAGTCACAAAATGTCCCATGTGCCCATTGCTAATGTTTTCTGTTGGCTAATCTTCTCGGACCCCAAAGAGATGCTTATATGTTTGGACTTTACAGACCAGCTTTGCCTTGAACTTTCGGCTTTGCTTTTTATCTGTGTTTTACCTGAATGGGAGGAACCCTAAGGGCACCAAATACCCAAAACGGGTCAGAGGGAACTCGAGAAACTAAATGGTAAAGTACTTAGAGGGCCACTGTAAGCTTTATATTAATCCCACATACATGTATTCAGTATTAGTGGAAATTGGACAGTTGTAGTTTCTACGTGCACCCAATGAATCGAAAGTTACTGGCCTAAAGTCGGTGCTCCTGAGGGGAAGGGAACTACAGTTCAACTACTGCACCTGTCCACCTACCTCTTCTCGGATACCTCTGTTGTCGGAGAACTTGCCATATTCTCAATGTAGGAAATGTTTTGATGATATTAAATGTGCATCTAAAAATTACATTTGTAGGGAAGCATAGTGGTTCAGATGTCTTACATTATTACGTTATGCATAGTGTCAATTGATGCAATGCTAACTAACCTGCCTTTTAATTTGATGTGTTGTGACTGTGACTAATGTGTTGTGACAGATCATGCATGATCTGACATCACAAACTAGGAATAGTGTAATTTAAATGTCAATGGAGCACAGAAATTACATGATGTTATATGCAATTTGGCTATTGACATTTCTTACCTTTGAAAAGCCTTACATTTGTGTTTCAATCATTCAAAACAAAAGACAGTTATATTCATAAAATACTTTGTTTTAATAACCAACTTGACATTGTTTTGCTGATATTGTTGATCATTGAAAAAAAATGAAAATATGACTAATTACATTCGGTAATAACACAATTAAAGTGCATCATAATTCTGACCCAAGTCCGGGCCTAGTTAGGTCCTTTATAGTGCATATAGGGCCAGGCCTATGTTGCACGCATGTGTTTATAATTGAAATATCTATTGTAAGAATGAGGAGTTGTCAATTCCATGTAGTTCATATTCATTTTATATCAACATAATACACACATCAAATTAAATGAATGGAATAAAATATTTAAATAGTCTCTTAATTTTCTGAAAAAAATAAAGAAAGCAAGGATATAAAACATACGTTCAAATACAATAGGGGCTTAATCAAAAACGAAAAATAAAATAAGTACTATATACATCCATGAAGATAGAGTCGTTGCACATCTTTGGAAAATATTTGTCCTTTTAAGTGAGCTGCATCAATGCACGCGTCAATGTCTGAGCTTATATCGTAAAGAATTGCCAGAAACGGCCTGTGCTTTCACGTTATTTAGCTCTCTTCGTCTGATTCACTGTTTGGTTCTCTATGAGGTGACGGTGACTTCAGAGTGCCCCTGTTGTTGTCCTGCTTGGAGGTGCTAGATAGATCTATCGCCACGTCCTCGGAGTCCTCCACAACACTTGCGCGATTTGACCAGCCCATGTCGCTGTCCTTCCCTTTATTCTCCTCGCAGAATGAGTCTGAGTGGGTTGATTCGGGCGTTCCCGGAGATTTCTTCACTACATCCATAGATTTCTTGTGCATTCCTGTATGAGCAAAGCAATATAATTCGTTAAGACTTTCTCCAACACAAAGCTAATAAAATACAATTCAAATATTCTACAACATATAGCCTGCAAATTAACACCACGAACACACCTTGCTAAGTATGTAAATCATTAATTGCATATTTGAGTATTTTATTATGAATAAAGCAAACAACCTGCAGGCTCACCTAGAAGCCAGGGAGCACAGGACCCCATCATGCCGCTCTTAGCGGAGTTGATGATCGATTCAGGCAAAGGGATGGAGTGGCGCACCATGGCGCCATAGAGCCCGTACTCTGCCATAACACTGCTGCGACCCCAGCACTTCTCGCGTTTCCTCCATTTCGCACGACGGTTTTGAAACCAAACCTGTAGATAATAAAGATACTTTTTATGTTATTGACTAACCTTAACAGCATATTCATATATACGTTTTTATAAGATATATAGATTGTGAAGTTGAGCCTTGTGTGGTAGGCTTACCTGTATTCTATCCTCGGGCAATTCCGTTTTCATAGCTAACATTTCCCTGGCATAGACATCTGGATAGTGGGCTTCATGGAAGGCCTTCTCGAGCTCTTCCAGTTGATGTGAGGTAAAAACGGTTCTAAATAAAGACAGAAAAACATACGCCCATTAGTTTTGTTTCAAAAAAATAGAACTCATAAAGTTAGTCAATTAATAATAATGAATTAAAACTCGAGTGTTCGAAGTTATTGGATCTTAAATCGCCAAAACATTACCAACCTGTGTCGCCTTTTCTTTCTCTTCTGTGAGTTCCCTGAGTTTTTCGAATCGTTTCTGTCAGAAAGACAATCGTCATCTGAAAACCAATGGAAATATATTAATAGCACACCTAGCCAATTATTAATAAACGAATAATCTTTATTTAAACACCAAATATGCAATTAAGACAATGCTAAAATCAACTATGTACGCTATCATTGTTGCAACATTATAATAGCTCAAGGAGCTGCACACGACTATAGTAAGATATATATTTTCCTGTCACTCTTAAAATAATGAAGTCTTTCATGATGTAGTTCACATGATTATGATAATTACAGCGCCACGAAAAGCATATAACGAAAGTAGACAGCTCCCTGGTTATTACACACATTTTTAAAATTTAATTAAATAATAAAGTTTGATTTAAGGCGAATGCCTACCGGAATAGGCGTCTCTCTGTTGTTCCAAGTTTTGCATGTAGTGGCTTTCCGTCCGAGACTGAAGGAGGGGTATGTGACTTGGTAAAAAGCATGGGGCTCCCGGAGGTTGCTGAGCAGCCAAGCTGCACAGAAAACCTAAACCCAAAGGCAAGGATCCTCCACCAAAAGGGAATCCCCCCATCCCAGCGCTTTGAAGGTCCCCATGGCCACTTAATCCTGGTCCAGAGGGGCGAGACTGGAGGTCTGTCTCCAGACCCAGAAGGTCTGTGATGGCAAAGCCTTTCGACCTGAAACCAGATCCATGAAGACGTGATTTATCGATCCCAAAAGCTGGTGATAACAGTTTAACTTTAGGCTTCTCCTCCACTCCATCTTCTCTTCCGCTCATGGTTGTCATTTTTAAAGCGCGACTTTCTCTTTCTCCTCCTGCACGCAGATGATGAGGAGGGAGACAGAAGGCAGACAATTTATCCATGTGTCGTCTCCCGGGGATAACCACTATTGTCCAATCAGAGATCAAATGTGGCACCAGTCAAACTCCGAGGAGGCGTTTCCCTTTTTCAATCCAAAAGGATTAATTGCCACCAATTTTCCCTTAAATCCGATAGGGATTTTCTCCTCTGTCCCTATCTGGATGGTCCTAAGTGTTTTCTCAGACTGTAAATGTCAATCTATAAACTAGACTATATTGCCTATAGTTTTGGGCCTATATAATTGTTTGCATAAAAACGTAACATTGCAACGTTGTCTTCATCTTTCGTTTATATTTCCTGCCGAGTAATGCAATTTCGCTTGTAACAGGTTAATATTGTAGTTTTAAATGATAATCATTTTCTAAATTGACCTCATCCACACTAATGGTGAATAGAAAACTAGATTCCTAGGGGATTGTTTTATTTGACGAGCATTATTTGGTTCAGTCTTATTAGATGAGGCTAAATTAATCCCCATTTCTCTTTACTTACATATTGTAATTACCAGTAAAACATTTATCTGAGGATAAAATGGGGATAATCCTACATAGTTTAGGCCGTTTTTTATCACTTTATATTCTGAAAATGTTAATACATTAAATAACAGTAATAATTTCAACAGAGTTTAGACGATAAACCCATTTACAAGCTATTTAGGGAATTTTAAATGTAAGTAGGCTATATTCTAAATTAAGACTCACAAAGGCTGTAGCCTATTCAATTTTGCTTGCCCCAAATACAGATTTGCTACAGCTCTGTAGATCGGTAGCCTTCAGTTGCAGGCCTAGATTATTTTTTTAATGTAGGCTATTTGATTTAATTATCTTATAAGACGATTTCTTTAAACTAATTGCTTTTTAACTAAAGACTGCGCCATTTTACCACCCGTAGTTTGCAGTTTAACCCCCGTCCTTTCCCCCATTTCAAGGCACCTGAAGTGATAGTCCTGCCACTCAATCCGATGGGATTACCATAATTTTGTCCCAATTTCCGAATTACTTTCCACATAAGGAGCTTCATTTTCTCCTGAGACATCAGGATTAACGGTAACAAATTAAGATGCTTATTCCCACGTCAAAACAATTAGGAGTTCATCCTAATATATGTTCAGACAGGACATTTGGAAACGGGTGGGATTACAAACTCTAATTACGACCAAGATTTTCCCTAGGCTGTGTAAAGTGAAAGTTTAGCCATAATAGGGCCACGTGTTATCCACGTTCTCTGGTCCTTGTGCCAATACATAATTAGAGAATTGGGCCTAACCGTTTATTTCCAGTGCGCTGTTCCCAACCAACATGCGCGTGCAAGCAACAAGGTCATGAAATGAAACAAGTACAATTTTACTATTCCCAGCAGGATAGACATGCTAACATGTTTTTCATATGTATGTGCACTGGTCCACATACAGTAGTTTGTTGAATAAGGCAATCAATCGAAGTTTTTGATTTTAAATTTCAAAATTGGCAGGCCTTTACTGTACTCCCAAACTAAGAAGAATTTCCTTCCTAGGCCTACTGCAAAATCCATAGTATTCTATAGATATTTCATTAACAAAAAATTTATGGCTTTCTCAATTCTAGTATTAGGAAATTGCCAGCATGAAAGTAAATTAGCAAAAGTTGGTTGTTGCAAACAAATGTTACCTAAAAAACGTTTCTATTTTCTAGACAATCTTAAGTATATTATCTTAGAAATATCTAAGCATGATTTTACATAATTTCCCCTTTAGTAAACTGAACGAGGAAATAGAGAAACATTATTTTAAGAGCTAGATTACAAGACTGGTGTCATGCGGTGTGATGAGATAGGATTATCTAGGATTAAACCAATCAGCTTCTCAGATCGTTATTTTTCGATACATAATTTTGAGGCGATTCTCAACGGCCAATATTAATAATATTTTCAATAAGACAAATCACTATGTTAAAATATTTTCCCCTGCGTTTTGACCTCAGTGGCGCATGCAGGTAAAAAAACATTTCCCGGTTAACAAATATCAACCAGTTCAAAAATGGTCCCAATGAACGTTGTCTGCAAGAATGTCAGGAGAGGTGAATAATGAAGGATCCTTTTGTAGTAAGTCCTGCTGAGTATTTGGCTCAAATGTTGATGAAAATCATGCTTGACAACACTGACGATGATACAATGAGAGTAAATAAGTCTAATTTGATCATTGTGTAGAGTATAGATCTATATACTGTATATACATTCATGTATATCCATATTTGTGACCTTTAGTGTCTAAAAAGGCGCCGACAAATTAAATGTATTATTATTATTATTATTATTATTATCATTATTATTCTTATTATTATTATTATATTATTATAATTATTATATATGCACATATATTTAAATCACTAAGCTGACTAAAACATGTTTTTTCTAATGTTATTTTATTTTCCACTGCATAGCAGTCACTGTTTTCCGTGAACCTAAATGGTTCGTTCCAATAGACTTTTAAATAAATCAGCGGGCTCTTTTCATTTCTTAGTCTACATACAAGATACATGCCTTAGTGTTTTGAACACACTACATTTTCATTATAAAAGTGTTTTAATTGTTTCTCCCAACTTATCATTTTATAATATTAATTGATTGCATTTGATAAAGGGCTTTTCTCGACACCCAAAGTGCTTTACACTGTAGGGGGGGCTCACAGTTAGATCGCCAATGTGTAGCACTCACCTGGGTGATGCCATTTTGCCAGGACATGACCTATATGTGACATATATGTGACACATTTTATGTGAGAAAATAATTATTGACAAAGCCTAAATTCTTACTGTATGTGATCAAATGTTTAGCACTCAACACTGAAGCATCTGTTGAAATTCTCATATTTACATTTCGCATTGGGGGACTCAAACCGTTCAGGGAAGAGACCCAATCAGAAGACATAATCGTGATGAAACACTTTGACCACTGGCCATGCAGTAACGCCTTCGAGCTCCTCACTATGTAACCACACACCACATCTGTCAGCCGGCCAAATCCCTTTTTGAGGTGGTGGTGGTGGTGGTGGGGGGGGGGGGGGGGGGGCATCAGCGTCACTTATAGGCTGGTTGCATGTACGCTGCACTTCCACAAACACATGTGTCGGAGCCAAACAGATGGACAGGGTACATCGGAGTCCAGATGTTTGAGCCTCTCAATGAAGCTCCTCCAGGATTGGTAATCCTCGAGCACACACTCACACCACTGGCCTGGAGGTCCTCCCAGCCAACCAGGACAGTTAAAGACGCCGCTGCCGTCGAAGCCCTGACCCTCATCTGTGTCAAGGGAAGAAAAGTCACTCCAATTATCCCTATTTGTCCGTTAAGATGTAACAGGTCATACTAATAGAGATCTGTTTTGTCACACCCGCAGGGTTTCACAACCTCCCTGATATCTGACTCCTTTCGAGTGATCTTTAACTCCAGTAAAGGTCAGGGACTGGTGATCTGGACAAGTAGAGCAGGGTCAAAAAGGGTAGAAAAATGATGCCTAAAGCAAAGTTAAACACATAGCACACACACAAAATGAGCAAAATTTTTTATGTATTACTGTGAAGTTAATCATTTCTGATTCCCATCTTGATACAATGCACTGAAAAAGCATAATGAAAAAAATTACGCAAAACCAATGATTGCTCAGTTTTGCTTGTGTTTATTATTGTTTGGATTTAGCCTCGTAAGGTTGATTTAAATGCAAATCTTCTGTAGGGGTCACATGAATGCACACAGCTTTGTGTACGTGTGTGTGTGTGTGTGTGTGCAAAATACGATGATGTAAGCCCCAAAAAGTCCATGGTTCACTCAAGCAATTTATGTTCTTTTTTTATTTGCAACCTGGATTACTATTATATCAAGCCGAGGATTTAATGATGAAGAACAAATATGTTCAGATTAAGTTTTTCATTATTTACCACCAAGAGCTTCCATCCTTTCAGATCTAGAGGTCACGTACTTTTATAATATTCTATCATGTCTTAACAGTTTATTTATGTCTGTCTTTTCGTCCTTTAATTAATTGTAGGCCTTTTGAACACTTGGCATTGTTTAATTCTATCAAATGAATCGTGCAAGTGTTAAAGCCAAACCCTTGAAACTGTACACATCGCTAATAATTGGAGTGGCTTGGATCAAAATCTGAACCTGTGACTGTGCTTTAAGGTCATATGCTACATAATCATTCTTAATTTTTTACTATTTAAATTTGTCTTTTCCAAGCGTAATTGTTTCGTCATTAACTTTACAAAATAAATGGAACAGTTAATAAAAATGTATCCCATTTTTTATTTTATTATTATATGTTGTGTTATTTGTTATGTGTTAAATTCCTGTGCTTTTCATTTTGCTGAAATCAGAGTAATACAATTACGAATCATAAATACCTTGTGAATCTAAGATGTGACACCTTGAGCATAGGACTGGTTACTATATTACAAACTATGATGCCTCTGCAACCCTTTTGAATAAATACATGGGATTTGCTTGCTGCTTTAACATTTAAAAGAGACATTGGCAACATGCAGTTATTGATCCAGCTGAGATCAGTAGATGAAAAGTAAATTTCTGCTTTTACTTTATTTTTAAGTCTACACACACACAAGTCTGTTTCTTAGCATGATCGGAATTGGCCCAATTATACTTTGCTCACACTCCTTTTGACAATCAGAGACAGTGCAAGGTTTGCATCAGTTTATTTTAATGGGAAGCAATTTAGGTAAAGTATAAAAAAGGTTTCAAGAATACTCTTAAAGTAAACTGTTAAAAATGATCTTCTAGCATAGTCTAGTGCACTTAAAAAACACACGCTAAAGAAAATTATATTTCACCAAGAATGTCAATCCTTGTGAATCCATACCTCTTGGATATGCCTCAATGACAGCATTGGACTGCATTAACCCTAGCAAAAACTTTATCGTGACATTCTACCTCTGAAGACAATACTGAAGAAATAATGTTGTAATCATCAAACCAAAACCAATTAAATTATGATGTTTAATTAGATATGTCTTAATTTGCCACTGTACTGAAGTAATTGAATCTAAACAGCACTGTAAACGATATCAGTAATTGCAGCCATATAAATCTCTCCCCAGACGGCAATAATGCCTGGGGTCACTCACACAAAAGAGGCTGCACACCAGGCCTTCTTGGTTTTGTTGTTAATTGTTTTGCTGGTCTATTGTTTACGAGAGACAACGGCAAAAGGGGACAATCGTCTGGCCACGCGTTGCCCACCCGCACACCAGCCACTGCAGTCAGACATTGGCCCAGTAATTATTCAAAAATGCACATTTATGCAGATCACCGCGGGATAGATTAACCTAATTCAGTGATGTAAACAACTCCTCGGTCCGGGATTAAAGTTTTTCTCAATTAGACTGAGTCACTGCATGACCCTCCATAGTCTGGAAGTCTGGTCTGGGGGTACAGTCTTTTTTATGGGTGTGCCCCCTCATTTACATATTGTAATCTCACCCTTAAAGTGAGGCCAAGACAGACGGTGTGAAATCTGCTACAACTAAAACAATACAACGATACATTCTGTCTGGCAGAATTAGCCGTAATGGCTAATGATTAAAAGTTAATACTGTACCCACAACATGTCTGGGGCCATTTCTTGAAAAAAATGGCATCAACCGCCATGCCACGCTTCTGCCTGGCCATGTGGGAGCAAATGGTAATCAGTACACGTGCCGGTGTGAAAACAAGCTATGGGCATGTGCTAATTTACAGTTTCCCCCTTTGGTGGGCAGTTCAAAACCAAGTACTATTTGGGTGAGCGAGTTATGAATCGATTAGGAGTAGCCCAATTTATGGAAATTATTAAAATATAAAAGTGAAAGTGTTAAAATTTTTTGAAATGTTCTGTGCAGTGGTATCTTTGTTTTTGAAAACATGTCCCACCACAAAACAGGTTTATAAGTGCATAACATGGCTACTTTATGAGAGATATAATACAACTAATCATTTAAAACGGAAGCTTTTGCCAATTTAAGTAACCAACCGCTTGCTCGCTTAGAACTACATATGTTTGATCCATAACCACTCCTCCTGACTGTTGTACTTAATGCCAATTCAAGGGGAAACATCTCATATTCCATTGGCAGCAAACCTAAATCTTATCTAATTTGGGTTTTTTCCATCAAAGTGAGTTGATCCTTCATAGAAACCACTGCTGTTTGAGAAAAATGGTTGGTCCTAATTGAGAGAGGGTCTGATCCTCAGAGGAAGAGAGCCAAAAGTGGAAAAGATTAAGGGGATGCAAGTGTACTGATTCTGTTGGTTTACATCACAAATCATAACTTTTATCAGCAATATAGTGTTTGCTTACACTGGGAGAGGAGAACCGTAAGCACATACAGTAGTACAGTGCAATACTTGGATCCTGAAAAGTTGATGTTAAAACTATTTTACAGAACTGTTACTTAAAGAGTCTAGACAACCCTCCCCCCCCACCCCCCCCCCCCCTCCCCCCCACCTTTCGCCACCCACCCACCCACCTACAATATCAGTGGTTTCATCAATGTTGCCATTCTTTCCTCAGCCATAGACCTGTCTCACTGATTTAGTCTCTCACAGGCTGATTGCTCTGCTTGCTCTCTGCTTCACGTCCTTTTTCCTCTCCCAGTCCCATCCTCTAGAAGATGTGCTAATTATACAGGAATCATCCAGTCAGTTGTGTCGAGTCTCATTAGGAGATCTAAGCATGGGGATGTTGGAACAGACAGGTAGGTCAAAGCTGGTTTCCTACACACACAAATACGTTGTGCCAAGTGCCATGGTGTGCAGCCATGGTGTGCTATGCTGTTCAATGCCAGGCAACATTTCACAAAGAGAGTATTGTGAGGTTTCAAAGTCAAAACTTTGTCTCAACCCAAAAGGATGTTAATTTTCAGCCTTAATAAGCAATGTTTGTAAAAATGTATAAGTAACTGTATGATATTTCTTCCGCTTGTTTGGCTGAAGGCCTCTGCATGTTGTGGTGGCCAAATTTAGCATCCTAGCGGATGTTCTGGCCTGAGCTGTTGTTCAGACATGAGGGAGGGGTCTCCAAAAAGACATGATAGGCCGGGTCACCAGAAAGATAGTATGTGCCTTTCGGAGACACTGGAATCTGGGTTTGTGTCTCCGTCATAACATGCAGATATACAGTATGTACATGTCCTTTTCGATACTGAGAGTTAACACGTGTTTCCTCTTGACCAATGGGATGATTTGTTTTAGTTGAAAATCAATATAATCATGTCAACTTTGTCAACTAATCAGAACTTATGTCGTTAGACTGAACTGACTGTGGTAATTTCTGTGTGTACAGACTCAGACTATGACTCTGTAGTCATCAATAAAATTGTACTTGATCAATGCTTGTTTCCTCTCTGTAATTGGTCAGTTTCTGTTATTGATTGACATTATCCATCACAATGTTAAGACGTTTTTCCATTAGATATATTTTCCATACATTTATTACATTATGCATTTTGCCATCTCTGGCCAAATAGAACTCATAATATTCAAACTACTGTATATAACAATTCGCAGTGTAGCTGCTTATGATTTATAAACTGCCATGTGATAGTTTCACCTAAAGTACTGTCTTGAAAGAACTCTATTAAAATGAATAATTCAATATTGACTGAGAAGTTAAATCATGATTAAAGAAAGAAGTAAAATGACTAAATAAAATGTAAATGTGGATTTATTCATGCTTGTGAACTGTTAATTAGATTCCCTCTTTCAAATGCCTGCCTGCCTGTCATAAACTGAAATGTCTTACGTGCAGGATGAAGCAAGCTAGGTTCAGCTTTAAGTGGGTGAAAAAAAAGCATGAAAGTGATAAGTGAAACCTTGAGCATTACCAAAAAAAAAAGAAAAGAAAACTAAATCTGTTCTTGGTTTACACAGATATTAAGGATCAATGGATTATTATGAACATAAAAAAAAGACTATTGCAATTTTTGGAATCAGAAAAGAAAATCACATTGTATGAGACATATGGTGCCTTTTGCCAAGTACCAGAACAGAAAAGTGCAATTCCGCTGAGGGATTATAGAGTTACATGTTTATGGTAAGTATCTAATATTACATTATTCGGCCCTGAGAATATGGGGGTTTGTTCGGTATCTATCAGGATCCATGCAGAGATTATATCATGTGTCTTTCCACTCATAATAAAACTTTTTTGAGGACTCATTAAAACTGGGCATGCTGTTAGGTTTTGGGATTTATTTATTTGTTTATGGCAACAGATTGTACAGGCCATAATATAGTTTTTGTTAATACTTGCGTCAATGGAAGTATTTGCACTCGATTATTAAAAGTGGTGATGGTGGCAATGGATGGGGGGGGGGGGGGGGGGGCATTGGTTTGGATTAAGGCTTTGGGTGTGCTCACGTATCGAGGAATAAAACATTTCCTTGGTGTGATTACTAGTGCAGGGCAGGCTGGCACACTCCTCGACTCAACGCCAGGCCCGTGGCCATGGCAGCAGCAGATGTCCTTCCTTATCATTCGATGATTAAAAGCATTGACCCGTCTCAGCCTACAACTCCTCCTCCCTCTCCTCCGACATCTCTTCCAGACCAGGACCTGTGCCCATCAGAAAGACTCCCCCCCTCTCCCCCTAACCACGCACGCACGCACGCACGCACGCACGCACACACACACACACACCCTCAAACACCCCATCTGCCTTCAATCTGTTGACACAATGGGCACATTAAAGAGTTGATTTGTCAACTTATTTTCAAGTTTACAAATTAGACTTGGTGGTCCACTGCCCGTGGAATATTTATAGTAGCCGTCCTCTGACTCTCAACAGAGCGGGAGTTTGTGAAAGGGGGTGAATGTGGGTGGGTGAGGGTGTGGGGATCTGCACTAGAGTAAGGCTAGCGCAGGAGCGGGAGGGGGGGTGAGTGAAAAGTGTCCAGGTCAGTAATGTCTCCTATTATCGTTTGCTTTTGTCTGTCTTGCGAGCCTGTGCCCGTTCGCCGTCCTGCCCTGCTGCCTCTGGACAGGATTAGAGTAAATGAGGCTAAGAACAGCTTGGGGGGAAAAGAGGGGGAAAGGAAAATAAGAAGAAAATCGGTTTAAAATCGAAACATTAATTCACAATTAATGACAATGATTGTAACCCAATGGGTGGCATTTCAGCAATAGATTACCCACTTTGTAGAGCATCTAAAGTTCCAAGGTAAATCACAGGTGAGTTTTGTCATTTCAAAACGGGTTGATGTGCGTTTGTTTTGTTTTACTTACAGCACGAGACAGAAAGCATTACTAGATTAACTGAATGCACTGAAGCGAGTTGTAAGCAGGGAAAGCCAGGTTAGACAAGCATGACCACTTTGGGTTTCAGACAGGGATTACAGCGTTCCATCACCGCTGGCTACATCTCAGGGTAACTGCCAATCATTACACCATTCCTTGGCCGCAAACGCTGCAGTTTCCCCAATTCCACAGGACCCAAACTGTAGCCAAACCTTCCCCTTTCATACATTTATATCTGTCTCAAGATTCCGTGCAAGAGTGGCTAGGCAAGATCTGTGCCACAGTCAATGAGGATGTCTCTCTCTCTCTCTCTCTCTCTCTCTCTCTCTCACTCTCCCTCTCTCTCTCTTCATAGTCTTCTTGGCAGTCTGTTGCTCCATGTGGCGGCCTGCTTCCATCCTCCTTTACCCATCTTCTCTCCCTGAGGAAAAACAGTTGCTCCCGAGTTAATGGGCCGCATGTGCTCCATGACATTCGTCCTTACACCCCAGCTGCCTGCTTAGAGTTGGCTGGTTTCTTAATAGGGTAATTCGTTCTTTATTAGGGTCATTCTCTTCTCACTTCAAAAAGCGTAACTGTGTTCACGTATTAGGAGAACATAGCATGTAATTGTGCAGTCCTCCTGGTGGGGGAAAATTGCTATTTTTTTCTAACGTAAAATGTCCTTCTAGTTCTTAGTTTTGTATTTTTAATCTAAATCCAAAGCAATCAACACAAACCTGTTAATATCCTATCCTATCGTTAAGCAAAACAATGTAGGTTAAAACAACAGTATATGTATATCGCCCTTAAGCTCTGCATTAAACGAAATGTCTCTACCCCACAAATTAAGAAAATTGAACTCCTCTTGTGGAATTAAATGACAAAAATAATCATCCCCTACAATCAGACAACAAAAGCCCACAGGTTTACAGGTTACAGCAGTGCTCTTCTTCATTTGGCTATCCGTTCATATTTCCTGCTTATCTCATTGTAGGCCTCCAATCCAAGTTAACTCGGATTATCTCCCATGGCAAAAGCATTAAGAGGCGGATAACCTCTGCTTCGAATGAGTTAATCTACCAGCACGTTAATGAGTCTTGTACTGGATTGCTTAAATTAAAAGCAAATATCAACAGTCATTTGGCTAAAGGAGGACAAGGGCCTCTCCGCCCGCCCTGGCCTCAATATATCATCCTCAGTAATACATTAAGTGATTTGATTTCCCCGGGTTATTGCAGTAATCATATAATGTAAGTGAAAAACAATAAAATTAACAGGTTATCACAAAATTACAGGAGCAAAAATTGGGGAAAAGGGGTTTAGTGGCGTGACAACTCTAATTTAGGGTGCAGAGTTTGCGACGAGGATGTGGCACTTTTTCCTGGCTTACGCCTGCTATCAGCCTCGCCTGAACTATAATGTCCAGTCGTCTTCTGTGGTCCTGCCCATTGGCGTTAATCAAGATTTACTGGTGGAAAAAAAAAGAGCCAAATCGTATTTCCTTTCAACACTTTTATTTGACATCCTTACCCTTTAGGTGACAGAGTGACATAACACTCTCAGATTTCGATGAAGACTAGCTTTACAGGATGCTTTATCAGCTTTGCACCCACTTCCTTCAAATCTGATTGAAGCAGATTTACCAGTGAGTTGTATTGTTAGTTTTGTGCAGATATTAAAGGTCATTGCTGTTACTGCGTTTAGGAGAAAATCTCTAATCTAAGTTGGAATTGTTTGCTGACTAGATGAATGTTATTTTAAAATATGTTTTTGGTTTAATATCTGTTCTATGATTAAACTTGGTATTTTTCATTATTGCTCTTTTGCAGCTCACCCCATTGACATTTGCAGTGCTTAATATACTGTATATACGTGAAAGAATATGTTAACCGCAAGAGCATTACCCATCCATTTACAGTAAAACCTGATGATGTGATAATTAAAAAAATCTTCCCTGTATGACAAAATGAACCATAGGAACTTGTATGACATTTGTCCTGTCCGGTGTGATTATAACAAAGGACACAGAGTTGCAGGTAAGCAGAAAACCACAACGTTGTTATACATTTGTTTAAGGCAAAGAAACAGACCGATATCCATCATCATTTGGCAGTTGGTTCAGAATATTTTCTTTTTTAAATTGTTATTTAATTGAAAGAACCATAGCATCATAAGAAGTTGAAATATACTACCGCATATTCTGAATCAGTCCCGGTGCCTTTACTCCCGAGTTTGATGTTTACTAAATTGAGTATGTGTACTAATTTCAATACATATTTTAGCACAGGCAACTTTTTTATCCTACATTTAAAAAGTCAAGTGACCAACTAGTTTAAAGCTCATCAATTACACTTTGCAACATGTTTAGATGGAAAAATGTGATTATGCATCAAACATTTTCCCCCCAAATGGAACAATTAAAGGGCTTTCTCTGCCCTTGTTTCACATTTTGCTAACCTGAACTTTTTTAATCTGTCATTATGATAGACAGTGCTTATACATATACATGCTTTTCATTTTTAAGAACTTATTTTAAAAAAGTCATTTGAATGGGATAACCGCATGGGTTTAGCTTTTTACAACATTAGCCAACTTCCTGACTCCAGCATGTGAAATAACCTCTCTATGAGTTTCCCATAGTGCAATTTTTACATTCCTTGCCAGCTGCCCAAGCAGGAGTACAGAGACTAAAGGATTATGGCCATAGTTTTGGTTTCCTCCTTTTTAATTTATTAAACAATGCCTTCAGATTAGCCAGCAGAAATGGAGCACATCAAATAAAGAAAATTGCATTAAATTATCCCATTATTATTATTATAGTTCCCCCTGCCTGCACTCTCTCAAATCATTGTGTAATGAGTCAAAGTGGAATTACTCACTTATCCCTCTTATTCTCCGTCTATAAAAGACCTGCACTACAAAATTAAAATTGGATTGGGGCTGTATAATGCAATCGCCGATAAATGAAAAAGGGAAGAGGACTGTTATAGCACAATAGTATCTACAAACAGGCTAGCAAAGGTAGATACTACTGCGTTACATCCAAAATGCAACAGGCATCACAGGCATTAGATGGCATACGAATATAATAAGTATGCTCCATTTCAAAGTTTGCAAAACTTTGTGTGTGTGTGAGGCAGGGAATGAGGGGGGGGGGGGGGGTTCCAGTGTATTTATTTGCATGATGACATCTGAGTTACGTCCACGTACTTGCTATATTTCCAGAATAGAATCAGCGTCACAAGATTTTACTTTCATACGTTCAGTTTCAGCTTTTTCTTAATGAATTGAAAGATTCAGATTGGACATCTAGACTGAGCTACATTATTTTCTCAGTTACATCTCCAGACAATAAATAATTATCTTGCCTTTGTTTTGCACTGACACCAACATTTTTACCATACAGCATTTGGGATTATAGCCATTCTCATAAAGGAAATCATATTCTCAATATTAAGTAACTTTTTGTAGAACTATATAGTTGTACAATGCAACAGTGCTATGTAATTGGGATCATGGTAACATGTTCAATGGCACTAAATGTACTAAAACCAATAATTTAAGTAAAGGGTAACCCCCCCCCCCCATCCCTCCCTCCCACCAGAATTCTATTTTTAACAACAACAAAAAATAAGACAATAAATTATGAATAATGTTATTGGATTATTTACGTTACCCTCAACATGATTGAGCTGTAGAAATGAAATTAAAATGTGTGCTCAATGGGATTTTCTAGGAAAGTCCTGTTATCCTGGTTGAAAACCCCACTAAGGTTATAAGGAATGACTAATTCTCCCAAAGTCGATTAAATGTCATCTCATCCGATGGCGGACTGTCCTTGTGAAAAAAAAGCTGACTGTGGGCCATGGCTTCTCTTGAGGTTGAGTCTTTAGAATAACAAACAAGACCTAGATTAGATAACCACAGGATTACAAGGGTTTCTTATTATTCTGGATATACTGCTTGAAGGATTTAATCTTACTATATAGGCATGGAAAACAAAAAGAAACGACACAGTAACCACCGAATAGTCATATTGTTTATAGCATTGCTACGTCTCAATGCATAGAAATAATATCTTAAACAGTTATTTGACAAAATCTTAAAACAGCTGTATACATGAGTGACTGTTAACAGTTCAAAGCCCTATTGCAAGCTTAATAGTATCAGGATTTCATGGGGCACTACGACATTTGTACTATATTTAAATCAGCTATGAATACAAGAATATACTTTTCCCTTTCATCCCATACTGTGCTGAGCTGATTGGTCGATCATTGTTTTGACATAATACGAAAAAGGGGGTTTGTCAAATTCTTAGAACCAAAGATCTGGAGATTAAGTGTAATATTCTCAAAACACAAGAACACATTTTCAAATAAGAATACACATGTTGTTTTGATCTTGACAGTGAATTACCTTTTCAAAGCAACGTAAGAACAATTTCGGGCACTAGTGTGCATGTGGGCAGGTCGCAAAAGGATGTGTGTTATTTGGAGATTGCTTTGGAGAATGAATGTTGTTGTGTGATGTAAGAAGTATTATTGTCTCAAACCTTACATTAGGCCCTACCTTTTCCTCTGTGATAGAAATAGGCTAACCAGTTGCTTCTTAAAATGGTATATGCATAAATCAGGCATTTATACATTTCCTATGCCAATCAACAATAAAAGATGGCCTTTTCATTCACCTTCATCACTTACTGATGAAGAGCTCTCTTTCCTGATGCAACAGTTCCTTTCAATTTAACTTTAACACCTAAAACTATGCCGGTTCAATTCAACAGGTACTGTATGTTAATAAAAAATTGTTTTATCTCACAGAATATTATTAATGTATCACATTGCTGTGACCATAAATCCTATGGTCAGATAGTCTCTTTCTCTCTCGCCAAAACACTAGCATTTCTGCCTCGCTTAGCATCTTAGTTGGATTACTCATCTTTCAATTGAAAGTGCCCCTCAACGACCTGACGTAATTGTTACTTAATGTCATTTGTATGTAAATCTCTGTGCCGATTAGGATACACTCAGCATGCTTTTGTTGTTTATCATCATTATTATTAAAATGTTTGCTTGTGGAGGAGAAAGATTACAGTACCATTAAGCAGGTTGACCAACCCATTAAATGATAAAAAGCTATTAGAGGCTTATAGATTAAATTACATATATAGACCACAGAGTAATGGGGCGGTGCTTTCTCTCCAGCCCTTTAAGAGTAGCCTAATAAAAAGAGGCACTATTTACAATAATAAAAACAACAACAACGAAACAGGGAAAACAATTGCGTGACACACAATAAAAGACACAGACCGATTGGATGTTTTCAGAGCTTAAGCCACGGGTTGCCAGGTTGTTTAGAAGAATGTATTAAAAGTCATGACTTTGTGTTCGACTATGTTGCGGACCTTGTCCTTGATTTAGTCTGAGTCACGCTGCTCGAGCTCAATGGTAAATTGAGCACGAAGCGACCTGCGAACCCCCCACTTAACAAATTAATTGCAATGGACAATGCACGCTGAGGGTCTCTGACTACTGAGGACCCTGGGGGGTGTGGTCTTTTGTGCGCTAACTGTCGACGAGCATCTGTAATGACTGGCAGAGGTACAATAGCTCTACTCGTGTGTGTCCATTGGGCGAGGGAATGGGAGAGGGAGAGGAAGAAGGACGGTCACTCCTCCAACAGCCACAAATGTGCAACAGTTTGCGGCTCAAAACACCCCCCCTTTTACGCCCTATTGATCTATGATAAGAGAGAAAGGCCTCTGTGACAGTCGGCGCCTCAGAACCCTGTGCCCTAGATATAAGCATATGGTCTTTTCAAAAGGTCCCTCAGCATCTGCACACACTTTGAATGAGGGACTCTAATTGAATATCTGAAAAACCATCAGTGGCCTCTTCCCATATTCCCAAGGCCCCTCAGTGTGAGTAATTTATTTGTTGATATATGTATGAGTTTGCTTGCATGTGTGTGCGTGCATGTGCGTCTGTGTGTATCTGTGTGTATATGTGCGTGTGATTTTAAGAGAGAGAGTGAGAGAGCAAAAGAGAGCGAGAGAGCGAGACAGCAAGAGAGAGAGAGCGAGACAGCAAGAGAGAGAGAGAAAGAGAAGGAGGGAGGGAGAGAGAGGAAGAGAGAGAGAGCAAGAGAGAGAGAGAGAGAGAGAAAGAGAGAGAGAGAAAGAACGAGTGTCAGTGTAATGAGGCTGCATGGGTGTGTGGGAGGCAACCCGTGGAGACTTGTCAGTGCCCACCAAAGCCAAAGGAACACAGATTGGCCTATATATCAAGCCTAATGATCATTAATTGAGGTAATGAATAGAGAGGCAAGAGAACCCTGTTGACACAGGCTGGTAGACTTTAACAGATCTATTGATTGTTGAAGAGGGAGGTGAAGTGCTCCTGACACGAGCTAGCCCAAAGACAGACCAGCTGGTGCCATATTGTCAATGAAGACAATGTGAATGTAATTGGCTTCTGTACCACTTCGTAGAAAAAGGAGGGAAATATTGGTTACAGAAATTAAATATAACTTTTGTTATAGTTAGTACGCAGACATTTGAACATATTTTTTCACTAATTATTTTTATGAAGAATAGAATATATAGATTTCTATGCAAGTAGCTATTGTAATAGCTGTAAACTAAATTTATTTCACCAAAATAAAAATAAAAATAAAACACAACTGTAAGACTTAAAAAGTCAAAAAGTCAAATGTTACATATTCTTAACATAGGCATTTGTATCAGCCATCAGATAAAATAAAAAATTTGAGTAATTGTTTCCTTAACTATTTATATAATGATGGTTTTTTATTTGTTGTTTTTTTAACACCTTGCATGAATGACCACAGACTTCAAGTGGCAAAAAGCCTACTTCTAGGACCAAGTCAGAGATCATGAATAAGAATTGTATGGGGCTAAATAGTGACTTTAATTTTGCACCTGTAGAAAAAAGATTTGCAACTTATTTCTGTTTTCAAAGGGATGCAATTAGTACAACAAATTTGTACAACAAATTGCCTCAGGCGAGTTACAAATCTTAAATTTTTGCATACAGATCTTCATTCTGCGCATACAAATCATCATTTGGCTTTTGCAAATCTTAACTTTACATATGCACATTTCTTAAGTGATATTTCTCTTATAGCTGCTAGAGGCAGTTTCCTGTAGTAGGGGATTTTGATGACCTCTACCGTTAGCTTGGTGTAATTATTTTCCCTAACCTTGGCAAAGAAGACGTGCAGGATTATCGCGGTAACTGCATCGCTAGCACGATCAACGACTGCATTCCAAGTATGGGCATCTGTTCCTGATTTAGTGACGCACTTCCTTGTTCCATAAAGCAATTCGTCAGTTTTGTACAGATTGTACCCGGTGGTAGAAAATATTAGAGCTAAATATTGAGACTTCAAGAGGACTGATCTGAACCGCAGTTTTTTCATTCTCCCATAAACGTTACAATGTGAATGTAAGAAGAAATGTATTGATAATAAGCTAACATAAAAAAGGTGGCCTATAGTAGACAGGACAAACGTGTTTTCAGTTTTTTTTTTTTAAATCAAGTGATTAAACAGGGAATGCTCTAAATTTGTGTTACTTACTAAACGTTTATTAATAAAATCAAATTCATACATTTTCAGTTGATTTAAAAGTGACAGTTTTAGTGTCGAAAAAAGGTTTTTAATTTTACCGAGTTGATACTTTGGTGTAGCCAAGCGGTGTCTTCCGAAAGCTCAAACCTCCTATAGCCAACTTTGACATTAGTATACTTATTTGTCTGGGAAAAATAATGTATATGTTGCTACTGATACTTTGAAAAACTAACTGCCTTTACAGTTACATGGTCGTTTACCTAAATTAAGGCTAAAATATTAAATACGTGTATGCTGAAAACCGCGAACGTGTCAAACTTAGCTTTTTTATGACGCGGCAACAACAATTCTAGGCTTCGAAAGACAGTTTGCCAAGGTACTGCTTGCAATTGCGTTTGTACGCTCATAATCAGTGCCAGATAATCACCGGGTCGAAAACACAGTTCAAAACATCTCAGTAAAATGTAGGTCCCATTTGCAAGATCATTGCTCAGTATTATTTGTACATATCTGCTTATTTAGCCTATAAAGTGGTAATAAATAGGCATATTCTCTTGTTGAAATACTATCGTTTTCCCTGCCTCCCCCACAGTTCTCGCCCAATCGATCTCGCAAAAGTCAAAGCTCTCTGCCCAACAAACTCCTACATCATAGCCTATATTTCATTAAATTCATTTATCATTACGATGATGATCTTGTATTGTGTTGATCTTGTATTTTTAGCTGTCTACGAGTAGCCGATCTGCTAATTTCTGCAGTCTGCTCTGCAAACCTTAAGGCAATAAACCATCTGACTAATAAATAGGTTTTCTTGTTTTCTTAATGCACTGATTTTTCAGGCACGCATCCGTGGTCACAACTGATCATGCCACTCAACGCAATCTTTAAGGAAACCAACGCTTCTGTGGACATAGAGGAAAACAAAAGATGAAAGGAAAGGTCCCGATTTTCTCACGGCAATTGATATGCTACCTCAAACTCATATCACGTATAGTTCTTCAGAAGCAGAAGTATTTTAAATATGAACAGTTTTTCATATCCACTGATCATTAATATATTCTTAACTGCTTTGATAGGCCTACTTAAAATTACCCCGCTCAAGAATGCAACAACTAGGTCGCCTTTTATCTTGGTACAGATAACGTTACCGATGAGCATCACTTACATTCACAATCAATCAGCATGGCTAAAGTTAAAATTCAATGTGTTATAGGCCTATGTAATAGTAGCCAAACTGAATGACATTACCATAAGCTTACATAAAACATTGAAAATAGGTCTAGCTTTATGGATTTCAATCCACGCGACTGATTTCTAAATCAAAACAAACTATATAGCAAGCTATAGTGGAAAATTACGTGTGTTTTACCGCTGTCCTGGAGAAGTGAAGGCACGGAAAACTTTGAGTGAGCAGTTATTTCTCTGCCTTGGATCGATTTTTATATTTTTTTCTGAGAATCTTTCAAAGGCTTTGGACTAGTCAGAGTTGAAATGCCCCGACCGACGGATTTAATTTATGTTAGTAGCGACTCAAATACTAGTATAGTGGAGAATGGCGTTTGTTTGAGCTGTCCTGAAGAAGCGAAGGCACGGAAAACTTTGAATGAGCGGTTCTTCCTCTGCCTAGGATCGATTTTTTTTCTTCTGAGAATCTTTTAAAGGCCTTGGACTACTCAGAGATGAAAGGCCTCGACCGACGGATTAAATTTAAGTTAGTAGCAACACAAGTAAAGTGTATAGCACTTATTTTAAATAACTAATTGTTGACTGGTTGCTTATTCCACTTAAGGTCATGTAGGTACAGGGGTTTACTTCAAAATGAATCAAAGTTTGACCGTGAAAAAGTATGGGAACAGGTAGGCAAGAAGACTTCAACACTTGGTGCGCGGCAAAATCGGTGCCCGTTTTCTACCAAAATAAAGCATTTCGAACAAAGTTAAGCGTCGAGCACCACGCAGAGGCGAGTTTTGAAATTACAATATGATGTTATTAACAGTAAGTATATGGAATGATTGAATTGTCCATGATTTAAGAATAAATGCTTAAATCAGTACATCAGTGGTTTGATATTAAATAAAGCATACATTTTTTTTTATCAGACTGCTTAAAGTTAAGGATTTGTTCATGCAAGAACAAAACCTGCGCACTTTGAAAGCTAAATGTGAATTAGCAAGAGCTCTATCGATGTTGACACGTATATGTTGTGAAACGAGGTTTACATTTGAATTACTGAACAGGCTCTGACCAACAAAAACGTTATATTTGTGGTGTTTCAAACAGTTTCAAAACGCTACACAGCGCGATTTTAATCGCCGCTGCGTGAATTGTCCCGTTAAGACAACATTGTAGCGGTTGGAGTTGTCTAGCCTACCTATAGTTGCTTAAACTGACAAAACTTTTTTTGCACAGATTTGCCTGATTGGCCAACTATTGAAGATAATGAAAACAAATCCGTGAGGGTCAATACCTCTATATTTTGACCAATCGGTGAGAAATAGAAAGCGCTGGGGTCAACATGTAGTGTCGGAATAATCCGAAAAATGAGTTCCCGACTGACAAAATTCCTACGTGAACGCCCCCTCATGTCGGAACAAGAACTCGGAAAGTCGAAGCAAAAATGTTTGTGCATGACTTGGCGACTTGTAAAGTCAGAGGCCTGTATGCAAAAACATGACAGCTAAAAGTAGGATAAATGTTTGGTTGATGTTAAGAAACTTTTTATTAATTCACGTTATGACGTATCGCATATACATTTTCCGCTCACAACCAATAAAATGCAACACGTCATCTTTGCAACGTCCATGTTGTTTCCACATTACGATTCAAAAGTTTATGACTACACCGAAGTCGGAAGTACAACTTCCCAACTCGGAAATTGGGACCATCCAGGTGCATGTGACTGCACAAGTATCTTTGCTGTCTATTGGGACTCATTAGTTGACCAACCAGGCAAGAACCTGATTTAGAAATATCATTAACAAATTTTGCGTGTGTTGAGTGAAGATTCATATGCGCATATTGAAGATAGTCCTATACACGTTAATTTACGATTTTTAACTGGTGTGAGACAATTCCTAGTACTTTAAGGGATAGTTCAACTTTTTGTCAAACAAGTTATGTTCCTACTATGAGATGAGCGATATCAATGTTAGGATTTTACGTTTATTAATTAGTAATTTCAGTAGTTGGTAAGTAAATGTAGCCAAGCTTAGCAACAATGGCTGTAAGCCAATAGTACCGGTTAGCATGGCTTTGTCAAAAGTGACAATACACCATAGAAAAACTCCAAAGCTGTGTTATTTACATGATGTATCTTCTGTATTTTACACATGTATAAAGTAAAATGTAAAAGCAAGACGTTGTTATTGAAACAGCGGTCTGATCTATTACTGCTATACCAGGTGAAACCATAGTTTTCCCTTGCCTTGTGCTGAGTAGGCAGCCTTGCATATTCACTTTTGCCGGAGCCATGCTAGCTGACCTACTGGATAAAGAGGAACATCTTATTTCCCAAAAAGTTGAACTACCCCTTTAAGAAAAATCGTATCCCTTTCACTGTCACTAATTTAGCTCTATACAATTATCCCAGTTCCGAAAATGAGTGAACGTGCAAAGACCACAGTCTTGAATCATAAATTAAAGTTGCTTCAAGCTGCAGATCCACAGTCAGCTAGTCTCTTTAAAAAGGAACGACTATAACTTATAACAGCTCACAAGTCAGTTTGTAATAAGAAACCTCAAACAAAAAAGCTATTTCATTCACGTCATCGATCACACTCTGACGTATTCAAACAAGGTTGCTTGCTAGTCAAACCTGTTCGAGCTAAAATTACGCATTAGTTAGCTATTTATTGGCTAACACCAGTTTATTAATGACGTGAGCTTTTGAAATTAGACTAGAAATTTATTAGAAATTAAATAAAGCGCTAGCGTTGTATCGTTCGCTTCTTTGGTATGTAACCATTGCTATGTGATCTTTCTGATAAACGTGTTATTTGGCAAGCTATCTTGGTGGCTAACTAAGAAGTAAGGTAACTGAACAAGTCATACTAGTAAGTTAGCTAGTTAGCTTCGCTACTTACTTGAGTGCTAGATGTTCTTGCTGACTAACGTTAGGTTCTTTCCCGAATAAAGCTGGCCATCTCAGGTGAGGGTATTCGCAAACTGAGGTTAACTTGAAATATCTGTTTGCAAAATATGACACATTAAGGCTCCTTTTAAAAAGTAAGGACGTGTTGGCTGTGTTATGTAACGTTAGATAAAGTGTCACAAAGTAATGCGAAGCCGGGCTTGCCAGCCAAGCCTCTTGGGGATCTAGCTTTCAAGACCTCTTAAAATAATTCTAATTTTGTGTTGATTAAGGCAATGCTCTTCTAAATTGTCTTAGCATATGTTTGGAGTGCTGTCGTCAACTAATATATGCAGTTCTTATGAAGTTATGTACCAGATTCATCTGTCACAAATTGTATAATCAACCGAGGTTACTTAGTCTTAGTATATTATGTTCTGCATACAGACCATGTTTTATAACATAAATGACTGAATTTACTGTATTGAATGATATTATGTCTCTTCAACAGGAAGAAAAGTTTTCTATTGGAGTGCATAATGAGCCTTTTTTCCACAAGTCACCATGAGGATACCAAAGTTGGCCAGTGTTTTTGTGATTGTGGGTTGCCTTTTGGCCTACCTGATGTTTGTAAAGAGACACTATGAAGTGGATAGACCATCAATAGCTAAAATACCACCACACTACCATCCAAGGACAGACTTGTTTGGTAAATCCATCAGACCGACTTCAGCTGAGGTGGTTAGCGGAAAGTTCCAGTATGGGGTCATATTTGATGCCGGAAGCACTGGAACAAGAATACATGTCTTTAAGTTTCAGCTGGAAAACAATGGTAAAAAAAAATTGTATTTGTTTGAATATAGACATTCTGTTTAAAACAGCCCGAAGTATTCATATCAAGCAGATGCTGAGAGAACCTGAACTGCTGTTAACTTGTCAGACACTATCCATTAAGGTCACGTGGCTGTGAATGAATTACTGTAGCATTAAAACTTGCGTAACATATTGTAGCCATTTATGACATAAACTTTACGTTCAAGCTTAGCTATTAAGTAGTTAAGCGCTGTTCAATATTAACATTTTACCTTCGAATGCAAAAATGTAAATGCCATTCTAGATGGATTACTATTCAGTTGCATATAGAATACATTCAAATATGTTGACTACGGGTTATCGTTTCTGTACTTAAAAATTTCCAAGAGTTGTATTTTGCCCTGCTTTCAGTTTTTTTTTTTTGCCATCAGAAAATATATAAATTATTGCTTGTATCTCAGTGGCATAAAGAGAAGCTTTTGGGCTCAATCTCAACCCCAGTGAGTAATGGGCCCTGATGTTCCCTGAAATGTATACATTTGATTTCATTAACCCCTTTTGTAGGACATTTTATTACGCTTACACTGATGATATCGGAAATGTTTGGGGGGGGGGGGGTTTCTGTGAAGCTTGGCCAAATGGCTTGGTTATCGCATTCCTACACTAAGCTAAATCACTTAAGTGCGGTTTTGGCTTTATTGTTAAAGCTAGCCAGTGCTTGCATATTTTGATGGCATTATAAGTACCTGCTGTTTATGGTAATGACAGACAGCATTATAGAAAGCTTTACAAGAACCTACATGTTGGTAGGTCATAAGTGTAACATGCCTCACCAAAGTATAAGTGATTTAGGTTCACTGACAAGAAATTGGAAAGAAAGTTAGACTTTTGTGACAGTATTGCCTACCTTTTACATGTCGAACCCTCAACTCGTCTTTTCACTGATGTTTATTTTGTATTGCTCCCCCACAGATGCTCCTAAATTAGCCCATGAAACATTCAAAGCTATAAAGCCGGGTTTATCAGCATACGCTGATGATCCAGATATGGTAAAGTAACTATTTTATACAGTTTTTTTAAGAAAGAAAATTAAATGTAACTTTGCATGCAATGTGTAAAATAGTTATAACTACATTATGTTGTTATGTTATATAATATTGACACAACTCAACACAAAATTTTGTATAAAATGCAACCCCCCAACTTTATGGAATCTGAATCTCTTAATTCAGAATGATTTGGTGTATAATTTAGAATATCCTTGAAAATCTGATTGGCTGTTAGATTTATTTTTTTAACATATAATGCTTGGAATTAGCTCTGTACCTGGATAGAGGCCATCTCTACTTATTTTATTACTGTGGGAATATAATTTTGGAAGCTTAATCCCTTATGTTTTTTGTAGTGTAAAGCAGGGATTGCTGAGCTCTTGGAGGTAGCCAAGACCAGCGTTCCACCCACGCTGTGGAACAACACCCCAGTGGTTCTCAAAGCCACTGCCGGTCTCCGCCTCCTGCCGGGGGACAAGTCCACACATCTACTGGACAAGGTATGGCTCTGTCCTCTCTGTGAACGACACGTCCATGTCCAACGGCAAAATGTTTATTTTATTGTTGTCACATTTTCAGCTGGTTACGATTGTACTACAGGTGGTTAATGTGGACTACAGGGTTGATGGACTGTTACTCCAGTGCATGTGGTAAAAAACATTAACAATTAGCCGTGTGTGCCTTTAAGTCTAGACAATGTGCTTTGCCTGTTTGGGATCCTTTTAGTTGCATGACATGGCCATTTGCTATTGGCTTTCATTAGCTTCCCCTAGCCTAGCCCGGTAGTAGGATCTGTTTGTGCAATGGTCAATCCTAACATTTGCCAAAACAGAGAGAAGTTGGATGATAAGCGGAGCCAGAGATTAAAATACATTTTGGCAGCAATTGTAGTCCTATTATTACTGATTACTTAAAAAAACAATGTTTTTCTGGCCTAAAAATATAGCAATAAGCATTTGTACATTAGCTACACACTTAAATATTAATGTATCAAATCAATTGCATAATACACTAAGTAAAACCACTGATATTTGCTGGTGCTCCTGTTAATACTGGAATGGCTTCAGCAAAACATTAATTCCTGTTATGAATTGATTATGAGGTTTTTTACTTCATGAAAGACCCAATGCAGAGGCGGATCCGCCACTCCTTAACCGTTGTTGCATATGTTCGGATAACATTACACACCCTGAGTACACTTGCACGTTGAGTTTGCAGATCAGAATCCATTGGCAAACTTCAAACCTTTTTTATGACGTTTGTCATGTGATACTTAGATTTACGCCTCTCCGATTTGTAAGATACATACATAAAAAATATATGTAGCGTCTCTAGTTCATACTGGTGTTATATCGTGATGTTGAATGGACATGGTCTTTAAGTCGTGGGACAAATGCATGAGTAAAGGTGTGTGTTTTACTAGTGTCTAACTAACATTTAATACTGAAATGTTCCTCTAGGTTAGAGAGTTGTTTCTGGACTCTCCCTTTCTGTCTAGAGAAGACAGTGTATCCATCATGGATGGCACAGATGAAGGTAGGTCTTGTGTCCCTTCCTATCAAGCTCTCTTTTTGTGCAGCCACTGCTACACTGGGTGTCTTTTCTTTGTTGCAAATGTGTCTACTTTTTCAATGGCCAGAAACACGGTTATTATTATTACTTTAATGCAAGAGAAAGCAAAAGTGTTCCACAAAATAGGTGAAGTATAATCTGAATGAATTATGATGAAGAAACTATCATATTATGATGAAGTATTCATACCTTTAGTGTATATCACTTTGTGTGACAAAGTGCAAGTGAAACATAGCTATATTGGATAGCCAAAGGTTGCAGGAAGTGTGGCCAGGATTTCTTTCATTTCTTCCAACTACTTTCTATTGTGTCTCAGAGGATCCAACAACCGTTTAAACAGGTCATTCAGTTTGATCCAACATTGATTTCCCCGAACGTGCTGTTAATGGGATTACAGAAACTAGTCAATCTAAGGACGATTGACTATAAAGTGCAGGAGTGGCACAATGGTAAATGGTGGAGTTGGATTAGGGCCTCACGGCCCATTGTAGGACACTCAGATGGACTCTCCCCCCTCTGGGTGTCCACTTGGTCTAGGCCACATAGATGGACTCTCCCCCCTCTGGGTGTCTACTTGGTCTAGGCCAGATGGTGGGGAACTACCCATGTCCATTACCCTTGACTTTCGCCATTGGCCAGCTGTTGAGACTAACTGGCCCTTGGTGTATTGGGGTTATCCGTGACCCTTCAACTCTGCTATAGCACACAATAGTATAATAAGGTGATTGGAGAGGGACATGAGATCATAGAGATGGAACCTTAGAGGTGACAAGTAGAGCTAATCTTAGAATGTAAATCTTAGGGATTTGGCATTAAGAAATCCTTATCTGGATGTTGTCCTGGACTTGTAATAATTGACGCCAATGGCAAAAAAAGGCATGTTCTTGCAACAAATCTATATTAAAATGAAAAGAACAGCCGGTCATACTTTTGTATTATTGTAGCATGTATATGGACAATGTGGCTGTCAAATATGTTGTAACAAGTGTACCAATACCATGTTTGAAAAATATGTGGTTTTGTATTCCATTGCTATACATTCTACAAACAAAATACATCCTTGATATAGGCGCAAAGCAGCACAAGAGATATATATTTTTTAATCCAATCCGTTAAAGTAGTTCATACAAGCAATTATGTGCCTGTAGGATAATGTCCTATTTAATCCTAGGGAAAGCGATTATCTGCTATTCTGATGCAAAAAAAAAATGTCTTCTTTCCCAAGTCTGTGAGCATGTTACAGCAGAACTTGACCCCATGGAAAATGCCTTTTATGATTGCTGAATTAACTTTTTATTTTTATTTTATTTATTTATGTGTATGCCTAATGGACACATTTCTTCTAGCGTCATGGCTAAGCCAGTGGTGAACTCCCATTTCATCCATTGCCGGATTTTACTGCCTTATCAGTTAAATGTTTTGCCTCTCTTCCCCCAAACGTTTATCCTTTGCAGAGATTACTCTAGCCTTCTGAATCTAACCAACTTATTGTTAATGCAGAACTCTTAAGTGGTATTTGGTGAGGCGGGGCAGGGATGAAACGGGACAAAGTGTGTGGGTAGCTAAGTGACCATGTTTACTTTCTGACTTAAGGCTACAGCACTGCTTCTCTCTCCCCCCCCCCCCCCACTTTGTTTGTTTGTTTGTAAATTGCTTCTTAATATGTTGCCATAAGAGTTTTATTGCAAAGCTCCTATGATATTGTTCGGATGAGTCCCTGACCCTAAACCATCAGCCCCTACTTTTGCACAAGGCAAAGGTTCATAACCTAATAAACCCTAATGCATGCAACACAAGTTAGTCACTGAGTGCAAATATTATGGCACACAATCTCAATGCTGTTTATAGTTTGACCTGAATAGGTTGACCTCCTGACCTCTGGTAGTGTATTGATATTAATACTACAAATAAATGGGGGTGTTGAAAATGTGACAGTTTTGTATTGGGGTGATTTTAATTGTATACTTTTCAGTGGGACAGGAGATATATGGAGGAAATACAGCATGTGAGTGTAGATTGCATATGGATAAGAAACAGGAACCAATTATTCCTATGTAGGCACTTTTTTATATTCAATTCGCAAAATGTACTTATCTTTTTCCTACAGGAATATCTGCTTGGATCACTGTCAACTTTCTGACCGGTAAGAATATTCTCACTGGAATACTTAGGTTGAATTATACAGTAGTGACATACCGCAACATGCACAAATGCTAAGTATGAGCACTCTTTTGTAAATGTGAAAATAAACAAATCCAGCAGCTCATTGGTGGATTTTGCTAGAAAGAGTGTTGAACGTCAAGGTTAAGATGGACGCAGACTCGTATGGCTGCATGTTTCTGAGAAATGTGGGTTGAACCAAAGGGCACAATGCCCTGTTTTAACACAAACTGTCCATTCAAACAACCGTGCATCCTCCCGTTCCCCCTGGGGCCTTGCCCCTCCTCCTAAGCTTACATTTTCAAAACAGGCTTAATTCTGTTGGAGACATCAACAGAACACCAATAAAAAAAGAGATTAATCTGGACAAGAAATTTTGATTACCTGTTATTGGATTAGCAGAGCGGTGGCGGCAGCAGCAGTCCCCTGGTGCCATCGGCTCCTTTCTGACTCGCCCCTGGCACTGGCTCTCGGGCCAAGCCCACCCTATCTCTGTTCAGTCCCTCCATCTCTTATCTTTCCCTGTGCAGGTGGTCTGCATGGCTCCGACACACCCACTGTGGGTATGCTTGATTTAGGAGGGGGTTCCACACAGATCACCTTCTCCCCTCAGGATGAGGTAAGTAAGGCAATTTATGGAAGGTGGATGGATGGTGCTTGCATGCCTATAACACCCCACTAGTTGACCAATATTTTGCGCCATATTATAACGTCATCTTCTGCACACACACACACACACACACAATGATAGATCTCCTCTCTAAAGCAACACAAACTAACGGGATGGTCTCCCATCTTCGAGGCTTAATCTGCAAATGCCACACTAATCCGAAAGGGGCTGGTAAATAAACGTTGTTGGACATTAGGTTTGGTGAGTGGAGGCCAGTAGTGAGAGGGAGGGGTTATTTCTTGTCCCTTAACTAGGTCAGGCCGTGTACACGAGGGATTGAGGACCAATTTACCATGTCATTACACTGCTTTTCAAAGAGTTTAAACTTGTGCCGATGAGCCGGTGACGCCTTAGGGGAGAAATTGGTTTGCAGATTGGTCGGGGCCCGGGGATTTTTTTATTTCTCGTAAAACTTGCCTAATGCAGATCCTTTTTAGTCAGTTTAACGTCAAACACCACAGACAGACGACCATTGTGTAAGCCCAAATTTTGTTCAACCAGGAATTTTTAATGTTTTTTTAGGAAACACAGGCAACATTACTTTAGCACGTTTTTGTTTTGAGTTTTTAAAATCTACATGGCCAGTAACTATTAAGTTAAGAGGATACTGCCATTGAAACCCTTTCTGTTCTTTTTCCTAGAAAACCATCCAGACCTCTCCCATCGATTACATCACCTCATTTCAAATGTTCAACAGTACCCACACACTCTATTCACACAGGTACAGTACACACATATCGTGCATTGCTGTAATAAAGTACATGAGATATTTGATTTGTACTAGGTTTGGGGCTGAGTTGCTGACCTCTGCACTGTGTGTGTTTGTAAAACATTTCTATTTAGAACTTAGTTTAGCAGTAGAGAATAAGCTCTCTTATTCAACTGAATTAGGGACCCAATATTTCCTTTTTCTTTATGAGGCTGTCATATACAACATTTTAAAATGCATGCTCACAATTTCTGAAGAGTATTAAATACATGTTAAGTTAACCCATTTCTTAAAAAGCAACTAGGTTTTGTTTCAGTATGAAAATAAGAGGATTGGTTCAATGTGATTTTGTGATGTTTTGTTGCTGTGCATGCTTGATGGCAAATCATTAAGGAGTTCTCTTTCCCCCCCAAATTCTTACCCTGTGCCACACAGTGATTTTGCCTATGTCTCTCTTTTGCACAGCTACCTTGGTCTTGGCTTGATGTCGGCAAGACTAGCTATCTTGGGAGGCATCGAGGGACAGCCTTGTATGTTTTATTTTATTTTTTTATTTGCTTTCATCTGCCTTTTTAAAGACTCTCCCTGCGCCAATAAATAAGCCATTATCTAATCTTTTAATAACATGGACCAAGATTAATTCCTTGCATGCCAGCTGTTGCTGTGATTTAGCTGATGCCTGGCTTTAAGAACGACCATCAGTGTCCAGTGGCCTGAATGGAGTTCTCCATGGAGGGATTTGCACTTATACACTTGGAGTTCTAATCAGATTTCTTTGTTTACGCATTCATTTGTTGTATAACGGTTCGTAATTCTCAATTTGTCTTTGGCATGTATATGCTTTGAGGTATTCCTGGGGCTGCTTCCCCTTTGCCACCAGATGTTAGCCTTAGACCTTTAGTGTGTGTGTGTGTGTGTGTGTGTGGGGGGGGGGGGGCATATAGGACAGTTGTACTTACTTATACAGTCATTGGCATTTGGCATTGGCAAACTGTGAAGTGTACCTATTGAATATACAAACATTTTCTATATTCACATTAGTCTCATTTAGAAGGCGCTTTAATCCGAAGTGACTGAAAATTTGATTACAGGGACAGTCCCTTACTTAGGGCCCACTAGTGGAGGTGTTCCTAAGTGGGATTTCAACTCATGACCTTTTGGTCACCAAGTAGCAGTCCTACCCACTAGGCCACCACTATCCACTGGTCAATATTATAATCATTCTGATACTCTCTAAAGTAATGGCTGTGTGTTTTGGTATCAACAGTAGGGGGCAGTGTTGAGCTAGTTAGCCCCTGCCTAGCGCCAGCCTACTCTGGTCAATGGGAACATGCCGAGGTTCTCTATACTTTGAAGGGACAAAAGGCAGGTAAAGTAAAAGAATTATCTTTCTTCGTGTGAATGTAAAATGTTATCAGTATTGTGTAAGAAAGACGGTCTTATTACAGCATGTACTCAGTTAATTAATTTAGTGGCATTTCACACCACACCATACAATTTCAGTTTCAGTTATTGACTGATAATCAGCAGTAGTGCATCAGAAGTTTTTTTGTTTTTGTTTTGTTTTGAAGGTGAGCCTACATACCAGTCCTGTCTTAACAAGGTAGAGAAGATGCTGTACAAGAAGGTGACAAAAGCAAGGGAAGCCAAGGACATGAACTTCTATGCCTTTTCATATTACTATGATAGGGCAGTGGATCTGGGAGCTATAGGTAGGGAGCAAAAGAAAACAACCTTTAACATGCAAATTTGGCAAAAGAAAACACCTATTTTACTTGTACATTATATCAAAGTTGTTCAGGTACCATTGGTTTAAACTGAACCATTATTTCATTTTTCTACCAGATGAGAACAACAGGGGAACTATAAAAGTTGGAGAATTCATAGACGCTGCCAAAAGAGGTGAGACAGCGCCCTCATGGAGCGGTTTTGGTGGTACTGCACAAATATGCTTTCGTCATATTTTCAGAGTACATTGATTAAATCAAATTGTTTATGTTGTATTACAAATTGTACAGTACTGTGCATAATTTTTAGGCAGGGGATGCTGTTTTGAAGGCGAAGGGTGGTCACACCAAATGTTGATTTGATGTAGATTTGCTTTTCCCTCACTTTGTAGTTTATGAATTGATAAAAAAAAAAAATTTACATTTATATTTTTATGTTGTTTTTTCTTTCTAACTTTAAAGACTTCACACCTGCCTAAAACCTTTGCACAGTACTGTATATATTTGTATTTTTTGCCTTAGTGTGTGATAAAGTGGCAGTCACCCCGGACGAGAATCCTTTCCTTTGTCTCGATCTCACCTACATATCTGTGTTGCTGCAAGAACTCGGCTTCCCCAAAGAAAAAGTATTCAAGGTGAGATCAAAACGTTCCAGTTAGTCGTGGCGCTTTGCATGCCGAGTCAGGGTTGTGTGAGCCATAGATGTCTTTCTGACAGTGCATTTTATTTAAAAGCGCTTTTCAAAAGACCCAAAGAGCCTTCGCATGGTAATGGATGACACTGAACTAAAATGAAGTAAAAACTAAACAAGCCTAAACACAAACGCTTGTCTCTCTATATTGAATCGTACATTGTTTTGAAGCACCATACAAAAAAATTGTCAAAAAGAGCAAACTAGATGTCGGAACACACTAGTGTCACTAATTGGAGCTTGTCAAAAAATATGGCCAAAAAAACATTTGTATGATTCTGAAACTTAAGACAATGCAATGAGTCTCTCTAGCATCACTTAACTCACGATTGTATTTCTCTACTTGCAGCTAGCAAGGAAGATCAATGATGTGGAGACTAGTTGGGCTCTTGGAGCTATGTTCCACTACATTGAATCTTTCCACAGTCACTGAATGGGCTCTGAACAACCAACCAAGCTAGCCCCCTCTAAACACTATACAGTGATTTGCCAGTCTACCTCTCCAGGATTAATGTCCTCAGTGATTGTTAATATGTTTGAATTGTTGGTGTGTATTACCTGAATGTGAGTTGACTTTTTTTTTTTAAAACTTGTATTCATTTAAAGATAGTTGATGGGTGTTTTTTTATTTTATTTACTTTTAATGGTGTGTTATTAATGACGGTACTGGTCTAGTTTGAAGAAACATGACGTAAAACATTTATTTAAATAAAATGAATGTAGTTGGTAACCAATGTGTGGCTCTTAATTTCAGGCAAAGGTAAACATCCAATAAAACAAATATGTACATGTTTAATTTCAAGTTTTAATGGCAATCTTTGGCATCAGTTTTGTAGACATATCTTGATGTGGGCAATTATTTATATGTTCTACAGTTCTGTTTTTATAATGGCTAAAACATTAGTCAATCATGCAGCTGAGAAATGGTACCGTCAGAGAAATGTCTTGACAAAACATCTTTATGATCTCATACTGTGATAGTAACCCTTGTGAAAGAGCAATTATACATATCCTTCATAAAGACAGATGTAAATACCACCAAACTATAACCACGCACATGTACATCTTTATTAATCTTTAAAACAACAACAGATCAAATGCGTCAAGTAATGCAAACATTTTGTCTCACAAGAAAGCGTCACACCACTCTTTCAGGCACTGTGAGCAAAGGCCGGTTTGTCTGGTGTTGGCTCCGCTGGCGTTTTTGAGCCAGTCGCAGAACATTTCTAAATCCTTTCGCAGCAACAGAAACTGTCCCAGGACCACATAAGCCTGAAATGTAACAACTATTAAAAGTACAGATTGACATACATAGTAATTTGAATCAAGTGCTAATTAGGTTGGCTTGACGAAAAAATACGTTTTGTGATGAGGCCTGATTCAGTGAAATCTTGATAGAAAATAAAAATAAATTAGTAAATAAATATAAAATTAAGTGAAAATGTGTCAGTTTAACAACTTCACTAGCAACAGTTACATAGTTTTGAATGATCATTCATCATCACTTTGTCAAATCCTTGTTCTTCTAGCTTCTTTCCCAAAACCTCTCCAATTCCAGACAGCGCAGTCACTGGTTTGTCTCCCATTGGCTCAGCAACAAAGTCTCTATGCTTCTGTGAGGTAGTGGACATCCTTGCCGGGGGGACTTTTGTCGAACCAACAAGTCGTTCGTTTGTTACGGCCAAAACACCTACCCCAATACAAGCATGTGAATGCTGCAAGAAGCAAAAAAACAAAACTAAACAAGTTGTACCTGCCTTGGTAGGACTACTGCAAATTACAGCTATGGCAACATCGATATCGTTTGCATTTATTTAGAGATATACTTTACTTGCAAGCGTTCACAACTGACATGTTCTCAATTGCATTATGTCTTCACTCAACTTCTGAAGAGATAGCATGGACTGCATTCATTAAACTAAATACAATTTTGAAT